>WEIU01022194.1:306700-335517 GCA_013389925.1 Aegithalos caudatus
GACGGCTCGGGGGAGCCCCGAGCGGAGCGGGGGAGAAGGGCCGGGTGGAGCGGGGCCGGTGCCCTGACTGTGTCCGCTCTCCGCAGGGAGCTGTGGGCGCGCTGCTGCTGCAGCTGCTCCGGAACATCGCGTGGCTCAGGTCGCTGCCGGACGCCCGGACAGAACCAAGGCTGCCCTGGCGTTCCTCGCTGTCCCCCCAGCCCGCAGGTCAGCGGCTGTGGCCCGGGGAGGGCGGCGGGGCTGCCGGGTGGGATTCCTGCCTCGTGGTGTGTTAAGTGAGGCTGGGAGAGAGCCGGGAGAGGCTGACAGCCGCTCTCGGGCCCTGGGGAGAGTGTCGGGAGAACCTCTGCGTCTTAACGTGGTGCGGTTCCGTTCTGTGTGCCCTTCCCTTTGTTTTCTGTTCTGGATTCTGCTGCACGAACTTTCCTCCTGCTTGTCTGTGTGGTCAGAGGGCACTGAGTACATGCACAGACCGGTGTTGTCGCCTGGAGCAGACACAATCTTTGCGCTCTGTGTTACAGTGGTGACCGAAGCCTCAACCAGCTCTCCTGGTGAGCAGCTGGGCTCCCAGGTCCTGCAGAAAGCAAGTCCAGAGGCTGTAGCAGAGAATTCATCCTCAGGCATCCCCTCGGGGCAAGGAGAGAGCCAGCCCTGGGCAGGAGCAGGTATGTGCCATGTGCTGCGGGGCATGACGCTGGTGGCAGGAGGACCTGGGAGTGCCCCAAGGCAAGCTGGCAGCCAAGGAGTGTGTAGCCATTTATTGACACCTGAGGAGGCAGGTGAGAGTGGGAAGGCAGAATTTCAGAGAGATGAATCAGAGTCCAGAGACAGGAGGAAGAAGCCTCCTGAAGGCAGAGACAAGGCTGTGCTGTAACTGCAGGTGACAACAGCTCTCCCAACACTGCTCTGCCTTAGCAGACCGATTGCAGCATCCAGTCCTGTTCTTTTATTGTGGACAGATGTTTGCAGCCAGAAGGGTTCAGGAGGATGCTGCACCACTGTTCTGGGAGACTGGTGTACATGGTGTGAAACTGAAGGAATTACTCCCCTGCAAGATGAGGATGCGTTTCTGAGCTCTTCTGCCATAGATAAGACAGTGGAAGGATGTATCAAAGACATTATTAAAATGAGTTTTATAAAAATAGAAAGATAGACTCCAACAAAATTGAAGTCTTGCCCAGGAAAGCGTGTCCTACATAGGGAATTTAAAGTCACACCAAGGAAGATCAGATGAGGCCCACAGCTCACTAGATATAGAAACACTAATAATGGCCTCAGGAAAGTTGTTGGAAGCAGGAAGCCTGCTGGAGCAGGTGGCAAAGGGACAACATTCAGTAGTGGTGTAGAAGAGGCACATCAGGAAACCAGCCACAGATGTTGGCTAAATCACAGGATCACAGAATGGTTTGGGATGAGAGGGGCCTGAAAGCTCCTCTTGTTCCTTGCCATGGGCAGGGACACCTCCCACTGTCCCAGGCTGCTCCAAGCCCCAGTGTCCAGCCTGGCCTTGGACACTTCCAGGGATCCAGGGGCAGCCACAGCTTTTCTGTGCCAGGGCCTCAGCACCCTCACAGGGAAGAATTAAATAATGAAGGTGCTGCAGAAGAGGTCAGAGCTGTTCCCCACTTTTTGCTTTCTTTCATAATTTTGGCTTCCTTCTGTGCTGATTTCAGCTACTGCCCATCACTGCTTATCAAACCTTCTCCTGCCAGAGGTTACCATTCCCATCAGTTGGCAAATGGAGCATTTTGTTTCCATGTCTCCTAATTAACTCCAGGAAAACAGCCAGGTTAATTTACCTAAACTGCCAATTAGACTGTTTAACCCATCTGCTTTAGCCTGGAGCATATTAAGAAGCACTCCAGCACTGGCAGGTACTGGACATGGCCCTCTGGGAGGAGTGGTAGGAAGAAGTGGAGGCAGCAATGCCTGCAGTTGGCACAGCTGGACATCCTGGAGCGAATGTGTGTCTGACAAACAGTTCCTGCTGAGAGTCAACAGGAAGAGCTTTTGGGTAAACTGATAAATTGAACAGTGACAAGTCACTAAGGCCACGTGGTCTTTGTTCAGATGTTCTTTGGAAGCTGGGAAATCACTGAGCCTCCAAGGATGATCTGTAATCCCATGCTCAAACCTGCTCTGTGACCAGGGGAGTGAGCACTGACAGATTGCACAGCTTGGCTTTTAAATAAGAGTGGGTGGGTGTTGGCTTGAGGCACAGAACTGCAAAAAAGGTGACTGTAATTTGATAGAAACTCTGTTACAGGATAGAGGTGTCAGCTGCTGGGATGAGTGGGCTGTATCAAAGGTCTTGGAAGGATTTAGGAAGCCATTTCTCAGGCCAGCTTGCTCCCTTGCAGAGACTTGAGAGAGTTGTAAATCTATTAAGACTTCTTTGGAGAAGTCAACAGGCATGTGGAGCAAGATAATCCAGCTTTTAGCTTTCCAAAAATCCAGACAGGACCTAAACCAAAGCCATCTAAAGAATTAAAGCTGATGTGAGGGAACATGGAGGGGTTACTCTTGGGCTGGTAACTCCTTAAAGAAAGTTTTCACAGTGGAGAGCCATTACTGTAGGATTCCCCTGCCCTTTGCTAAGCCTGTTCTCTTCAGCACAGTCAGCAGTGATTTGGAAACAAGAGGTGACAAACGAGGCAGCAGAAGCAGCAAATGGTACAAAATTCTTCAGGACAGTCAAACCTGAAAGTCACAGGCAGAGATTGCACGAGAACCAAAGCCAGGGTAACCCCAGGTGGGTTAAATGAGTGTGCACAGGGGAGAGTGGCTGCAAACACACAGGCAGAGTGAGGAGTGTCAAATTAATAATTGTCTTGCAGAGGGAACATTTAAAGTCACTGTGGATGTGCTTTTGATAAGGTTAAGTCAGTGCTCGGCAGCAGTGAGGCCAATTAAATGTTAATTATGGTGAAGGAAGGAGCTGAGGACAAGGCAGTGCTGTGGGTTCGTGTGAGTCCGGGATGCAGCCACATCTTGAACACTTAAGGAGAAGACAGTGCCTGAAAAACAGGGACAAAACTGCAGAGAAAAGATGACAGGGAGACAATTACATCCGAACACAGACTGACTCTTCAGCTTGAAAAAAAAGAAGTGGCAGAGAATGTGCTGGTGCTCTGTGAAACTAAAAGTATTGGGAGAAAGAGAATAGGGACAGTCTTTCATAATCCTGATACTAAAAGGCAGCACAGAAGGGTCAGGTAGCAAGTTTGGAAAAAAGCAAAAGGCATTTGTCTTTGGCCAGTGCCCAGGTAAATTGTGGAACTCACTGCTACGGGCCAGAAGTACAAGTGGGTTCCAAGAAGTGATTAGGTAAAATTACACATTGAAATGAGACTTAATTGGTGCAGCCAAGCCTCCTGCTCAGATCACAGAACAGCTGATTGCTGGAAAGTTCTGCCAGGGAGAGCGTGACTTTATAATCCCTGCTCCTCACCCTTTCTGCCCAAGCATCTCCAACTGTCACTTGTCAGAGATAATATATGTCAGAAATAATTTGATTTTGCTCCATACATAAGTCCTCGGGTTACATTCCACATCATGTTGTGCATCCATTTTGTGGGAATTTATGGAGAAAAGTCAGGGGGAAGAGATTTGGTAATTTGCACTGAAGAGCCTGAAAAAATGCAGGGTTTTGTCATGTGAGAAGTCCTGGGAATCTTTCCGTGGAAAGTGAAGCTTGATGATCCCTTTCTTTCACTACATTTTGCTTTCTACAGAAAAAACCTGCCTGAAGTACAGGATTTTTTTTCCCCTGGTGTTTAGCTACTGAACGAGGGTGAGGCTGGCAAAAATGAGGATGCAGCAGGAAGCTGGGGAGAGCAGAAGGAAGGGAAGGACAGACGCCTGGCAGATGACGCGGGGGAATCTGGTAGCAAAGCCTTGCCATGAGGGAACAGAGCTCAGAGTGCAGCAGAATGTACCTTCCCTGCTCCAGTTTGCTGCTGCCAGCAATGGCAAGGCATCTTCTGGGGAGAATTCCACGTCCTTCCCCTTTCTCTGGGTGTTTATTTCCACACTTGTTGGTGCTGGTCTCCCTGTGCAGTGACAATCTGCTGTTGTTGTGGCAAAGATCCGTGGGATGGATCCCAGCATCTCGGCTTTCCACAAGAGCCCTTCCAATTTTATTGGAGCACAATAGGATCAAAATCTATTCCTTTGTTTAAAAAGAAAACGTCAGGAAATTAACTTAAAACTCGCTTTAAATAGCGTTCTGGACGTTGCTACCAGCAAGTCCTCAGCTCTGTGTTCACATCTTATTTTTTTCCATGCAATTCCTGCCTTACTCAGAGGCTTTTTGCTGGAAGTTAAAGGCACAGAGTGAGCAAGCAGGTGATTACAGCCAGTCTCAGTGTTACAGCAGCTGAATGATGCCCTGGGGAGTTGTATTTTACCCCTGGCAGAACTGTAAAATTCGTTATTTCAATTCTGAGATTACAGACATTGCAAAAGTGTGTTTTCATTTCAAAGCACAATGAAACCAATTGGAAACAGTGAAATTTTCCATGAGGCAGAAATGCTGGATTTTGGCCAGCTCTTGTTGTGACTTAGTTCTCGTGGATGTTTTGGGATGAGCAATCTAGGCTGTCTAGGAGAAGATTATTAATTCCTCATTTGGAGCTAGCTGTGAGCAACACTTGATTAGTCCAGGATGAACAGTGAAGAGAGACAAAAATATTTATTAACTGCTGAAGATGTAAGCGTTGGGCATCCAGAACACTGAAAGCTGCAAGACTGCATGGAAAAAAAGGATGGGCAATCATGTTGCATCCTAGCTTGGGTTTGAAGAAGTAGAAATAAAGTTGCACAGAAAATTCCAGCTGTGATATTCCCATCTTTTAAAATATAACCTGAAGAATAATTTAGCTTGCCCAGCCTCAGAGGTGATTCTGAGGGAATTCTGGTCTCCCAGGGCAGCTGTGGCTGCCCCTAGATCCTTGGAAGTGTCCAAGGCCAGGCTGGACATTGGGGTTTGGAGCAGCCTGGGATGGTGGGAGGTGTCCCTGAGTGCACTTGAAGTTCCCTTCCAACCCAAACCATTCTGGACCTCTGATCCTTCAGGAGCTGGGGCTGAGTGTCAGGATCAGTTGGTCCCTGTGCTTTTTTCCAGATGTTCTCTGGGACTGGTAACCCTGGTCTGTGGAGATTTGAGTGAGGAGGGGTTTCCCATGGTAGGGGGGCACAAGGTGCCTCTGCAGGCTGACAGAATTCAGAATTAGTGGCTGTTTATTTTCCACGGTTCAGTGGTTTGTCCAAATTACAACATTTTCACAGTAAACGAGGAGCCTCTGATTTAGGAGTAGACATCTGTGCAAAATGTACAGTTTCATGCAAGTGTGGATGTACTAATGCTGTTTAAACAAGTTGTGGGAGAATTCTTAATACAGCCCATTTTTTTTTCCATGGGATTTGCAGTTATTTGTGTGGCAAAAACCCAAATTACATCACAAGGGAGATACAAGATAGAGCCTTACAGTGAGAAATATCAGATAATTTGATGCCTGCTCTGCAAAGAAACAGAAAGCACAACTAATAAATTCACAGATTATACTACTTTTGGTGGAATGCTGCATAGAAATCATGTTTGCCACAGTGATCTTGCTTGTTGGGTGAGTGGGGCTTGTCCAGATAAGACACATTTGAATGCAGCCAGGGGGGAATTGTTTGTGTGGGAATAATGAGGCTGCAGCTGGCACACAGGGCACTGCAGGCACTGCATGGAGCACTCCTGCCTGCTGCACACCTCAGTGCTGCTGCTCCTGGAGCCAAACTGTGCCAGGAATCGAGGAATCAGGCCCTAAAAGGACATTTTTTCACTTGTGTTGGCTGTCACACAGCTTGAGAAGGAGACACAGGGAGGGCACAGCTCTGGCTCAAACCATCCAGGCTCCAGCAGCTAAATGTCCACTGGGATCCAGCTGCTTGTGGTGATCCAGGTTAAAAATCCTTGGCCTCAGGCTGGCTGTCCTCTCTGTGGAGGTCATTGTCCTGCTACAGTGGCAGGAGCAAACGCCACTGTAAGCACTGCCAGCACAATGCTGCTCTGAGCACGGGGCTTAGCTCGGGCTGGGGATGCTCTGTCAGATAATTGTGATTGAAACTGGGCACAAGGTGCTGAACATGTGGCTGTCCCAGTGTACCTGAGAGGGCTGAACATCCCTCCCCTGGCAGAAGCAGGGGATCATCCTTCCCCTGCTGCAGGGCTGCACTCTGCAAAGAAATTACCTGGAGAAGGAGTTGGGGACCTCAGCTGAAGGCTGGGTGTGATGCCCTAGGCAAACTGGGAGCTACAGCACTTCTTATCCAGGCAAACTGGGCACAAGGAGGCAATGTCACCCCTCCTGTGACACTGCTGAGAGGGGCTGCACCTCAGTAACCCTGCTGGAAATTCAGGAATAGCGGCAAAAAGTCATAAAATTAACCAAGGCTGGCAGAAAAGTGCTGCAGTTGAAAGACATGAATGGTGCAGTCTTTTTAGAATCACAGACAGGAATCAAGAGGGGCTGATTAGTCGTGTCAGGACTTTCAAAAGGAGGAATTGGCTTTTTAGTAAGAAGAAAAAACCTAGAAGAGCCAGTGCCTGGGAGCAGAAACCCAGAGCAGAAGCACTTTAATTTGAAATGAAGCACAGAGGTTTAAAGCAGTGATTACAAGTTACTGGAACATTTAGGAGAAGCAAGAGATTCTCTACTTTTGCTGTCTTCAGATCACAACCAGGGGCCTTTCTGGAGAAGCTGCAGCCACAGGGCTGGATTCCAGGGCTTGCTTTTGCTGCAAAGGTCAGACTGGTTGGGATTCCTTCTGTTCTTGATGTCCCTGACTGAATGAGAGGTCAGATCTTTAGGAAAGAGCTATGGAATAGAGAGGATGAAAAGAGGCAAGGATACAGCACTGCTAAACTTTGCTTTTTTGTTGGATTTTTTTTTTAATGCAGGGGAGTTCCAAATCCCTGTGAGCTCCAGGGTGGGGCCAGGTGTCCACAGTGCAAAGGTAAGGTTTCATTTTCCACCCCCTTCCCAGAGCTACCCCAAGCACAGCCTGAGCAACACTCACACACAAGACCGAGGAAAAAAAAGGGAGATGGGATATACTGACCTCTGCTTTAGCTAGAAAATTCCAGGATTTACAAACTGCCATCCCCATCCTTTGAAGCATCTGTGTAACAGAGCTGCTGGCAGAGAAGCACTGAAACAAAATGGGGAGAAAACCCAAATCAAGCAACCAAACAAAAAAAATAAATTCAGCAGCACCAGTGTGTTCCTGTGTATTTGCATTTTGATGCAATCTTTCACTAGGTGATTACATGCTGTTGCTATTTTGGTGTTTACCAGACAACCCATGACTGGGGAAGGTGGTGTCACTCCAAACGCTGCAAATCAGGGCTGGCTCTTGTCTGGTAAAGAGGGAAGCACTTGGGGCTTGAAGAGAGTGCATCAGCTCGAGAGTCACAAGGCCATAAATTATATTATTGTTCTTGTTGTGATTAAACCTGCCAATTTTTTGCAATTCACATCTTAGATGCAGATAATTCCCTTTTTAAAAAGAATAGCTTGGCTGAGCAATCGCTCAAGGACACTGTGAGTAGAGAGGAGGTAAATTCAGTTTTTTGGCAGAGTGAGGTAAATTCAATTTTTTTTCAGGGTGTGTTCCTGCAAAAGGCACAAAGGAGGAATTTGCTTGATCTTCTGGGGGGGGGTGAGCGTGGATCTCTCCATCCTGGGAGGTGCCACTTGTGCAGGGCTGCAGGAAGAGCTTGGAGCTGGGTCATGGAGCAGCTCAAGGAGGGGCCTGGGACCTGTCTTGGTCTCTTGGGAGCAGCCCCGAGCTCAGCAGTGGGGCTGTGGCTGCCAAGGGGCATTTTCCCAATTCCCCGTGTGCACTCAGCTCTGCTGCCACTCGATGGCACTCGGGGTGTGGAGCTGGGCTGGGCTGAGCCTCCTCCCACGGCCAGGGCTGTTCATTGCTCAGAGAAAAGGGTTTGGCTGTGCCCTGCAGGGTTTCAGCAGCACTGGGCAGTGCTCAGTCCAGCTGGAACTGGGTAAAGCACCTGCAAAGGTGTGAGGGTGTTTTGGCAGGGACTCCGCTCTGGGCACCGTGTGGGAGAGGGAACCAGGGGTAATGTTATTTTTGGAGGCGGGAGTTTTCTTGGAATCGTGGAATATCCTCATTTGGAAGGGATCCACGAGGATCACGAGTCCAGCTCCCAGCCCTACACAGAAACCTCAACAATCCCCTCCTGTGCATCCCTGGGAGCAGTGTCCAAATGCTGCTCCTGGAGCTCTGGCAGCCTTGGGAAGCCTGTTCAGTGCCCCAGCACCATCTGGGGGAAGAAACATCCCAAAATGCAGCCTGAGCCTGCTGGCCCAGCTCCAGCCATTTCCTGGGTGCTGCCCCTGTCCCAGGGAGGAGAGCCAAGCTGTCCCTGGGCTGCCCCTCGGGAGGAGCTGCAGCCTGCTCTGAGCAGGATCAGGAATTTGCTGAATTCTGAAAGCTCTGCTGGTGCTGAGAGGCTGCCCCAGGCCCCCTGGGCAGGGGAGCAGTGTCCACACAGCGAGGTGGCCGTGTAGGACAGCGAGGTTTCTGTGTGGGTACATGACCTCACCCTCCTGATGACTGAACTACCAGAAAAACAGGGCTCGCTGCTTGGTTTCCAAGCAAGAATCTCCTCGAGGGTTGATATGATTTAGCTGTCTTTAATAGCTTTTTTCTCTGACTCCTCAGGGTGACCCAGCTCAGCGAGGGCATTTAGAGGAAGCCGCTTTCCAATTGCAGCAGATTTTCCGAATTGATATTTCCATTGCATTGAATATCCTTGGTAATGTGGAGTTGGTTTTGTTTTGCCCTTAAACCACAGGTTTCTCATTTTGGAGGACCTCCAAATGGTTGCAGGTCTTGTGAGAAGGCAGGGATGGCAAATACCCAAGCTGGAGCCTCCTTTCAGCAATTTTAACTGCTGGGAGAGATTTATTGCCCTTTGTCCCATCGTGCCACCTGATTTATCTCAGCATATTTCAATCCAGGCTTTCTTGAAGCCTGCACCGTTGTCCTGACATCTGTGGTTGGAAATTAAGCCATCTCTGTCTTTTTTGCAACACAAGATGTCATATCGTTGTATCCTTCTTTTATTGTCTGAGCTCACAGTTTTCCTGGCAAGCTGAAAAAGCAATTGCAGGATTGCAACTCTAAGAAAAGCAGAAGGAAGATGCAGTGAGCTAAGAAAAGTCCCTGCCCTATATACACCACTAGTTGCAGCACTGAAAAGCGAGTTGTTTCTGTGTGAGCCATACGTCGTGTTAGCCCGAGATCCCTCTCTGCCACGAGCCCAGAAAAATCCCTAAAATGCAGCATTGCCATTTTTCTTACGGAAGCTGTGGAGTGAGGGTTGGTGAGCCAGCTGGAAGTGGCCCAGAGCGCTTGGCATGAGCCAAGGAAGGCCCAGTGGCTGTGGGGGAGGTTGCTGCATTGGAGGCTGGGTTGTGGCCCTGGGCTTTTCCCTGTTTTCCATGGGTTTAGGCCGTGTTTTCCTCAGGCATCGAGAGCATGAGGGCGGGGCACTGCCGAGCTGCCTTCACCTGCTTCAAACTGGCAGCGGATCGGGGCTACAGCAAAGCCCAGTTCAACGTGGGGCTGTGCTACGAGCACGGCAGGGGCACGGAAAAGGACTTGGAAAAGGTATCCAGGGCCAGGGGGGTGGGCGTGGGCAGTGCAGTCAGGAGAGGGATCTGTGCTGGGTGCTTTGTTCCTTTTACATGCATGGGAAAGTCATGGAATATCCTGAGCTGGAGGGAACCCAGGGATCACTGGAGGGATCACTGATCCAGCTCCTGGCCCTGCACAGCCACCCCCAACAATCTCACCCTGGGCATCCCTGGAGCAGTGTCCAAACACTCCTGGAGCTCTGGCAGCCTCGGGGCCGTGCCCATTCCCTGGGGAGCCTGGGCAGTGCCCAGATTCAGAAGACTCAGTAGAAAATGCTGGAAATAATAAAAATTGCAGCTTTGCAGAGCTGCTTTCAGTGTCACCAGTCCCCTCAGAGAGGTGCTCTGAGATCTCTTTCCCACAGCTTCCGAGGGTTCTCCAGGTGCACAGGCTGTGCTACCAGCACCCAGCGGGGTTCCAAGGAGAAACCTGTCATGTTGCTGTATTTAAGACACCACTGCACATCCCAGGGCTTCTCAGATCTCCAGTTTGGCTCCTGTAACTCCAGCCTGCCACCTAGTGCAATCTGGCCAGCAGCTGCTGGAGCTGGGAAGAACTGCAAAGGCAGCTTGGTTTGAGTCATGGTTGGCCCCGTGCCACCCCCTTCAGCTGAGGGAGTTTGAGTGGAGCAGGCAGGGTGGTCCCAGGGCCCTGGGGCAGTCACACTCCGCTGTCTCACCTGGCCCAGCTGATGTGCTGGGGTGGGAGGGCTCTGGGGAGGGGATGGGTGTAGACACAGAGGTTAAGTTGCAGGGAGCCATGTCACATTGAGGGCAGGCATGACCTGGGTTTCTCTCTCTCAGGCAGGTTTCTATTACTGCCAGGCAGCCAGCAGCCATCACCCCATGGCCCAGTACCGCTACGCCAGGTACCTGCTCCAGCACGGCCCTGGCAGCTCCGGGGACAGGCAGCACCAGGCTGTGGCACTCCTGGAGCGAGCAGCAGGGGCTGGCATCACTGAGGTTGGTGTCCACAGGGCAGAGCAGAGAGCCCTGGCTGGAGGGTTGGAGCCACATCCTAGAAAGCAGCGTCTGTGGCACTGGAAGGAAAAGCCTTCCAATGGATTTACACCTGCTCCCAGCAGGGGGGTGGAACTGGAGGATCTTTAATGTCCCCTCTGACCCAAACCATTCTCTGAATCTCTGTTTATATTCCTGACAGTGTCTGGGAGACACTGCAGACGGAGCCACTGTGCCTCACGGTGGTTGTGTGTTGTTAACGGGGCTCTTACAATAAACCTTTGGCTTGGGAGAGCTGGCCTGTGCTTGAAAACACAGCTCAGTTTTCATCCCCTCTCAATTCCAAGAGTACAGGTTGCTGTACTGGAGGAACTTGCAGTGCTTGAAGCAAGAACAGATCCTCATTTTGTGTCTGTGGCTTTCTGAGATGACTCATCTGTGCAGATCTGTGTCTCCTGCTTTCCTTTCCCACTCCAGGAGATGCATTTAGGCATATTCCCTCCTGTCCTGGGAATGCCAGGCTGGCAGTGCCCATGCCTCCTGGAGCTCACTGGCCAGGGGGTGCCTCTGCTGTGTCTTGGGGACAGGACACGAGTGGGAGCCATTCCCTGGCTCTGGCTCCCACAGGGAGTTTGAAATGATACTCTGGGTCTCAAAGGGGGTTTCTTTGTGTTTACCATGTCATGCTGATTTTCCTTCGGGCAGCCCTGCCTCTCCCAAGAGCCCCTGCACAGGCAGGGTCCCTAGCACACTGCCACAGTAACCCCAGCATTTGAGCAGCTTGAAAAATCAGTAAAAAACCCAAATAATTAAAATCCTGGCTGATCCTGGACCTTGTGGTTTGGTTGCAGGCACAGGCTTATCTTGGAGTGTTCTACATGAGGGGGCTGCAGTCCCAGGAGAAGAGAGGTGTGAAGTACCTGCTGCAGGCAGCAAACAGTGGGGTAAGTAATCCTGCCAGGGATTGTCCTCAGCTTGGGATCTGCAGGTGGAGGATTTCAAGGTTCCCTGGAATGGGATGAGTGACAGGATTTTACTGCCCAGTGTGAAGGGACAGAGTGGAGCCTTGGTGCTTCTTGGTGAGGAGATTGGCCCTGGGCACAGATCCTACAGAGACAGCCCTACTGGGTTGGAGGAGTTCCCACAGCACCAGTGCCTGCATCCAGCTTCCAGGACTGTACATGTTTCCCATTACGGAGCATCTACACCCTCTTCAGTCAAAATCTTTCACTACTACATCACTTGCAGAAGTTCATTGTGTTTATCTCAAACTGTTCTTCAAAATTGGCCCATTTTTTCTCTACTTTTATAGAGAGGATGGAAAGAACATTTCTGGATTTATTTCTTATTTCAGGCACCTTTCACATATTTAAACACTTAAGTCTCCATTCAGCCTTCCCCCATTGTTGCTGTTTCTCTTCACAGGTCATGTTAGATCCCCAAGAATCTTCTTGCTTGCACTTTCCCCAAGTGGCCCAGGCTTCTCTTTATTGAAGGGCAGTGCCACAGTGTGGGCACAGCACACTCCTGAACCCCCACCAGCCTGTACAGGAGCACAAGTGTGGATCCCATGTCTTGCAGCCAGGCTTCTGCATCCCACAGTTCTGTTTCTTTCCATTGTCCCCTTGTTTTCAGCTGCATTGTAATGGCCAGAGTTGGGGTTTTTTTGGCTTTGTTTTTTTTTTCTGAAGACCTTGTTCATTTTAACTTCAGTTCCCAGAGCTTTTGTGCAATAGAAAATAATGAATAGCTATTGCCTGTTCTGCTGGCTAATAGTTGTGGTTGTGGTGCCCTTTAGTGAGTCCTCTCTGAGTCATTTCTTTTGCAGGCTGCAGAGTGCTGGTTTAGTTTGTGTCTCCGTGTAGTTAAGCTGTTCCACTTTGCTTGTCAGTCTTCTGTCTATTTTTCTCATTCTCCTTTGACCATTTTAAGATGCTTGGACTAAAAGTGGACTCAGGATGGAGGTATGCCATGGATCTCACATAATGAGCTCCTCTGCTTTGTTCTGCATTCCTTTCCAATAATTCCTAGCCCTGCTTGCCCTTTGCCTGGCACTGAGCAGTGATGAGATGGTCTCAGGGAACTATCACAGCGTGATACCCAAATTTCTTGCTGTCAGCACTGCTTTGCATTTGGCAATACTGTTTCCTTTGTGACTGTGTTGCCCACTCCTTAGTTGTGTGAGATCTTCTTTAATTAATTCCTTATAGTAAGTTTGACCATTTTGAATGGCATGACATCATTGTTAACTTTGCACTTGGGTTTTCACCCTCTTTCCAGCATGGAGACACACTCAGTCTGGTGCGACAAGGCCTGACATCACAGTACACAGTATTTAGCTCTAAGTCTGCTAAAGATCTCTCCTAAGCTTCATCCTTGGCTCCTTTTTTCCAGCCTGGAGCCAGAGCTATGCTGAACAGTATCCCATTGAGTTAGCCTATGAAATAGCTGATTGGCATTTTCTGGTAATGCCTTAACAACACAAAATCTGCAGGTACCTGCAGGTCCTCAGGTGCACCCCTGGCATGTTTTGGTCAGAGTTCTCAGACCCCAAGCATCCTTGCCCATCTCTGCTGCTCAGAGGATGCTGTGGATGCTCCAGAGCCTCAGCCTTGAGGGCAGGCTGATTGTGGGCTCCCTGGGATGTACCCATTTTCCTGGGAGAAGGACTCCATGGACAGGTTACCCTGGAGTTGGAATTTATGTTTAGCTGGCTGAAAGAACACTAGGTATGGATGAAGCAAGGACAGCACCCTTAGTACAAATCCAGAAAAAAATGAAAACAGCCCAAAAAATCACGGATTCAGCGTTTCTCTGGTTGTTCTCTCTGCTAGACCCAAGCTGGGAACTCAAAACAAGTGTTTTTCCAGCACAAGAATCGTGTTCTACTTTGTTTCCCACTTTTTATCCTCCCTGATTTCCTACATGCAGCCACAGAATATAACCCCTTATTAAAGAGTTCTGTTGCAGAACTGGGCCTGACCTCCAGATTTCTGAGGGTGTTGCAGTCACTTCTGCCGTGCTAATTTGGGGATCTCCCCTTGCTGCAGTCTGGGCTCTGAGGTGTTCATCCTGTGAGAGATGGTGGTGCAGTTCTCCTGATTGAACCCTATCTCTTGTCACAGATGAAGTGCCAATCCTTCAATGTGTTTATCTCATCTCTAAAGGAGTTTATTGCTGTCATAAACTGAGACTTGCAACATTTTGCAAAGCACCCACTCACTGAGTTCTTCACTTGCTTCTACCAGCTACATCCCAGACAGCAACACTTGCAATATGTTCTTTTCTCCTGGCTTTATTAAAACTTGCTACTTACTTGGGGTTTTTTTTTTTGGGTTTTTTTTTTTTTTTTTTTTTTTTTTTTTTTTTTTTTTTTGTAAAGCCTTGTTTAGATCATGTTTCTGGCAGTCACACTCTTCAGGTAGTGCTGCTGGCTTTGTTGCTAGAAAGGTCTGTGTGACCACGAGTCCATGCAGTCTTTTTAATGTCTTCAGGAATGTCATCCTGCTTTCCTGCTCTCTGAGACCCTTTGCCTCCCATTGCATCTCAAAGATAAAGTGCACAGCTGACACATAAACATGTCATGGGTTTGGATTTGGCTTCACTGCAGTGCCAACCTTTGCTTTCCAGTTCATTCCCAGCAGTTACATATGTCTGAGTGGTTCAGGTGCTTTTTCTCTAGTGCATATTTGCTTCATTTACTTCATTTCTGCTGCCCGAGATTTCTTCTGGACTAGAATGAGGTGGGGCTGAGCAGGAGAGTGCTGCACTCTTGTGTTAAAGGGGAATTTCCCAGCCCCTGGCAGCAAGCACCTCTGTGCCATTTGTGATGTTTTTACAAGACTTGGGCTTGAACTCTCTTAGGGCAGTCTCAGGGCGTGCTCGGAGTTTGGGTGGGACCGGGATGTGGCGCAGTCGGGGCTGCCCGAGACACCTCAGCTCTGACCTTTGAGGCAACTGGGATGCTCTGCAGAGCCAGCTGCTCCTTTGTTCCCCTGCCACAGCCCTGGGTGTTGAAGGGAAATCAGTGAATTTAATTGGAAAGGGATCAGAAGGAGCAGAGCCAGAGATTCTGCTTCTCTCCAGGGAACTAAATTACTGAAGATACAGATTGAGGGTGGAGCGGCTAAACTCTAGGATGACCAAAGATAGAGCAGTTACCTCTGAAGAAGGTGCTGAGGACTCTCTGTTTCCTTTCCCGTGCTGGGTGCTGTGCCAGGATGCCCAGAGCAGGTACCACGTGGGCCTTTGCTACGAGCAGGGCCTGGGAGTGCAGCAGAACGTGGCGGAAGCGCTGCGGCACTACCGGCAGTCGGCAGCCGCCGGGAACGGGCAGGCCCGGGAGAGGCTGCGGGCCTGGGAGCAGGAGCTGCAAGGTACCGGGGCCAGCAGGGCCCCAGGGGCTGGGGGACTGCGTGGGGAGGTGACCCCTGGGTGACACTGGGCCTGCACTGCCAGAGGAGGGGGTGGCACAGGGCCACGGCACAAAGGAGCTCGTTGTGCTGGAGGGAAGGCACCATTTTCCCTCTCAGTTCTTTCCAGTCCTGCTGGAGAAGCTGTTCCCATGGTATGATGTGTCACAGATTTATTTCTGTGTCCTGGGGGACACCAGGCCCAGCTGGGCCAGGGGGGGTTGTCCTGCTCTGCTCTGCACTGGGGCAGCCTCCCCTCCAGTACTGCAGGCAGTTTTGGGCACCACAGTATAAAAAAGACATTAAACCATTAGAGTGTCCAAAGGAAACCACGAGGATGGGGAAGGGTCTGGGAGGGAAGCCTTGTGAGGAGCAGCTGAGGGCACTTGGTTTGTTCAGCTCAAGGAGAGGAGAGGAGACTGAGGGCAGAACTCACTGTGGTTTTCAACATCCACCAAAGGCCCAGCTCCAGTACCTGCTCCCTGTGACCAGGGATGGGACCTGAGGGAATGGTGGAGCTGTTGTCAGGGGAGGTTCAGGTTGCATACCAGGAAAAGGTTTTTCGCCCAGAAAATGGCTGAGCAGTGGAACAAGCTCCCCAGGACAGTGGATACAGCACCAAACTTGTCTTGAGTTCAAGAAGCATTTAAACAATGCTCTCAGGCACGGGGTGGGATTGTTGGGGGTCTGTGTAGGGCCAGGAGCTGGACTCTGGTCCGTAGGGGTCCCTTCCAGCTCGGTATTCTGGGATTCTGTGGTTCTATGATGCAGTCCAGCCTTTGCCAATGTCACTAACATCTTGTTTTTCTGTACTTTCAGATGTGCACACAGAGCATCCATTCCCTTCAGGATTAAGAGCCTCCTCCTCCAGCCCCAGTTTCTCCACTCTTGAGCCTGTGTCTGCAGGTCTCCACAGCAGCCAGGCAGGACAGTGTGGCCTAACCCTGCCCCACTCCTGGAGCACAGGCAGGCTGCACGTGGTGCTGCTCAGCAGTGCAGGATGGAGCCGTGCCTTGGGAGCCAGGGCAGTGCCACTGGAGCTGCAGGGCTGGGAGCCCCAGCAGTGCTGGCAGTAGAGCAGGCAGCAGGGGACACAAGCAGGCAGAGGGCAAGGCAGCCCTTGGGTTGGCTGGAAGCAGGCTGGCAGTGAATGGAAAGAGAAAGCTCTCTGTTCATGGAACAGGAGGCATTTTTAAATACCTGGGGTCTGAGAATAAACCTTGTGATACCTCCTACACCACCAAGTGCTCTACCTTCCACACAGGCATGTTGCTTCAGCACCTGAATTTCTGTATTAGAGCCAAGCTGTGGCTGCCCCTGGATCCCTGGCAGTGTCCAAGGCTAGGCTGGGCAGGGCTTCGAGCAATCTGGGATAGTGGAAGGTGTTCCTGTCATGGCAGGGGCTGGAACAAGATGAGCTTTAAGGTCCTTCCAGCCCAAACCATTCAGTGGTTCTGCACCACAGTGGTGTGATCTGGGGTTCTAATTCCAATAGCCCTGCATGTCCTGCTCGTGGTCCCCCAGGGGGGTTTACAAGCCACCATATGGGGGCATTGGCAACTAACCTTGGGATTGTCCTGGCCCACACCCTCTGAGGCAATTCTCTCTGCAAGGCAAGTCCCCACAGTGCCCCTGCTACCAGCACAGTGTGGGCTGGCTCTGTGTTGCCATTATGGCAGTTTAATCTGCTCTCAAGACCGGGCAAGCAGGAGAGTGAATTCTCATCGTTAGGGCACAGGTTTTTATGGGATGTGACAGATCCACCTGTAGCAGTGAGGTGACAGCTGACCCCAGCCATCCTGCCCTGTGTCAGTGTCCTTCTGTCCCCCCCGTTACTCCTGCAGCCCTGGCAGGGAGCTGCTCCCATGGGCACACCTCTCTGAGACACAATGAGCAAGGTTTGCTTCAAAACCCATCCTGTCCCTGTTTGCTGAGCACGCCAGCTCATTTTCAGCAGAGTGGATAAGGGATGCTCCCAGCGGGAAGGCACCACTGGCAGGCAGCAGCAGCAGGCAGCTGGTGTGATAATTTCTTCCACTGGGGCAGCTGAATCCGGAAAAAGGCATTTGTTCACACCAGTTCAAACTGGTTCAAGGGCATCTGTGCAAACTGCCCAGCTTCCTGTGGCCCTGGTGCTCTGTGTAGATGAGGCTTGCAAAACAAAGGCAATGGCCCCATCCTGAACTTCTCCATGCAGCAAGGGAGGGGCACAGCCAGCCCTCAACACATCTGATTGTTCTTCTGGTCCGCTCTCTCCTTCTGCTCAGACCAAACCTTCTTGGACCATTTCCTTTATCAAGCAGGATACAAGGAGCAGGAAATTCCTGGGGTGGATTTCCTATGCTGTGCTAATCCAGAGCGTGCTTACGCATTGGCCAGGATGGGAGAGGGGCTGGGGGGGCCTGAAAGCAGTGTGCAGAATCAGGAAATGGAACCAGGAGGGAGGAATTTGTCTCCTTTTAAACCTGCTTGTTATAAGGTATTTTTGTGTAAGGGTTGTCCTCTAACAGGGACATCAAAGCAGCTTTGCAGAGGGAGATGTGAGGTTGTGCTGGGTGTTTGTCCCTCTGCCTGTGCTCCCAAGGTGCAGAGAAATCCCACAGGGCTCAGTCACAAATGCCTCCCTCACGGTTTGCACAGCTGCATCTCAGTTAGAATCTGGGTCTCTGACATTGTTTTGGTGCAAGAACCTGTTCTGTTTGTAAAACAAACCAGCAAGAGATTTGCGTTAGCAGAGCAGCAGCACGAGCAGGCCAGGCCAAACCCATCCGTGGATGGATGCCAGACATGGGCTCATCTGTACAAGCATTTGGGAGACTCGAAATAAACCAGAACATTTTGGATATTAAAAAGCCCACCTGGGGAAATCTTACTCTACTGCTCTTGTCATTTAGTCCCAAGAGCAACAGAAAGGGGTAACTTTCTCATTTACTCTGCTTTAAATGATCTGTGTGATTGTCTGGTGCTGTGGCTCAGGTGTGTACACACCTAAAGCTGGGAACTGTCACCTCCAGGTACAGGGAAAAGAACAGGGGTAGGATACCTGAGATGGTCCAGGAGAGCCCAGAAGCCCTTACCTGCAGGAGTGCAGAGGCACAAACACCTGTGTGCTTCTTTCCTTTGTCATCAGATCTTGGTTTTCCCACCCGTGCTATTATCCCAAAACTGTCTTACAGCTCCCAGACAGACAGATCAAAGTGAAAACCCATAAAAAGGGTGAAGCTTGTGACTGAATATTTCAAAACAGTGTTATCACACTTCCCTTTTCCCAGGTTACCTTTGGCAGACTCCAGCCATCTGGTGTCTGCTTTTGGATAAGGACTGTGCTCCAAAATCCCATGGCCTCAAAGGAGAGAACAGAATAGAATGGAATCATTAAGATTGGAAAAGACCTCTGAGATCATCAAGTCCAGCCTGTGATTGATCCCCACCTTGTCACCCAGCCCAGAGCACTGAGTGCCACATCCAGTCCTTATGGAGAAGGAGGTTGTGGGCTCTTGGAGCAGCCATAGGAGAGATGCCAGTGCCGATTTGGGGGCTTTTACAAAATGTCAGGTTCCCAGTGGCAGAACCACAGAAGCTGGAAAGGACCCATGAGAGACAACAGGCACATCACCCCTTCCCCAGCTGCCACTTCAGGCTTTCTGCACATACATTATGTCAGCTACACTGCTGTCAGAGAGGGTAGTGTTAGAAAAAAAACATTTTTATTTAAATAAGTGAAACCCTGGAGCCCAGCTGCAGCCGTGTCCGTGACAGGTATTTTCACAGTCTGTGGTCACATGGATGTATCTCTCTGTGCTGTGGTTGTTCTCACAACCCCCTTGCCTGGGCCTGTCCTGGGAGGAAAGGTCCTGGTGCTGCTGGCTGGGATGGGAGGCTGGCAGAGCACTGGGAGAGGAGGAAGGCAAGGACAGGCAGGTGGAGGGGAACTAAAGGTGAAATCAGTGGTGCAGAAATTCGATGGGGCAAGGCAAAGGAGGAAATGCCTGTCTAGGCACGGGTCATACAGTGGCCCTGCTGGGGCTGGGGAGGGGGTTGGACACCCCAAATCTCTGCCTGTTCTCTCCCTGGCACAGCCACCAAGCTCCTACAGCCCTGGAGCAGCGTCCCCCAGGCCCAGGCTGTGCCCGCGGGCCGACAGCTGCTGCAGCAGCCCCGCGCCCGCCTCGCTGTGCACCTGCACCTTCTGGGACAGGATCATCTCAAACAGGGAGCTCATCTCCGACAGGAAGGTGCTGGCCAGCCTCGCCCCACTGCCGCCAGGGTCTGCCCCAGCACCTTTGCCAAAGGTCTCAAAGGTCCTGGGTTTCTCCTGCCTTGCAGCTTCCTCGTCCTCGGGGGAGCACGGCGAGGCGGGGGAGAAGACGTTGTCCTTGTAGCTGCAGGTGAGGGGCAGGGACAGCCGGGCCACCCACGCTGGGTCTGCAGCTGTCAGCCTCTTGAGGGCCAGCTCTGGGGAGGGACAGCACAGCAGAGAAGGGGGGAAAATTAATAAAAATATCGATAATTGAAAATACCTAAAATCAGCAGGGAGGAATGACTGTAAACACCTCACCGGTGGCACCATGCAAACCAGCAGCTAAAAAAAGCCAAACAAAACAGAACTGCTTTGAAACTATTGGGGGTTTTGTTTTGTTTTTAATATAATAACCATTAGAATAGCTGTGCGTTCTCATTTGTTGCAGTCTCAATTGGCACTTCACTAAATTGTTAGCAAAGCCTGAGAGAGGGAGGGTTTAGGACTGGCTGAAGGGGAGCAGACAATGAAAAGCTTTCCAGGGGGAAGCGTTGGACACAAAGATAGTGGACTTCCTTCAGGGTCACTCCAGGGTGGGAATTTGCTGCTAAGGAGGCAGATTGAGACCGAAAAGAAATGGGTTATTGTGAAAACAATAATACCAGAATGAAATTCTGGATTATAAAATGCACAGCTGGATGGTTGGAGACTGGGACTGAACAATTGAGCTCTAAAGTAGTTGTTCCTCGATTGGAAACAGCTGAGGAGCAGGGGGAGCCTGAGCTGGGGGCTGGGGCAGGCTCGTTAGTGCACCAGTAATTTGATTGTGGCCCCAAATGGGCAACTGGAATCACACAGAGGATTGGTCAGGGTATTCCCTGCTGGCAGGGAGGCACAGCCAGGGTTGTTACTGGGTCTGATTAGGGGAATTACACACAAATCTGATTATCCATCTATGGAAGAGGGAGCTGAAATGACACCGGCAGGGAAAACTCTGGAGATGAAACCAGGAGTGATCCAGACTGACACAATGGAGACCCCAGGAGCTGGGGGTTGCTGCTCCTAAGGAGGCAAGTGCTCTCCAGGGATCCGACTGCAACCTGTCATTATTTGGAGGAGATAAGCACCAGCAGAGGAAATCTTTATGCTTAAAATAGTGTTGGCAAGAGAAGAAGTGATTATAGCTGTCCATGAATAAACATCTCCTGGAAAATAAAGGAAGGACCCCATAGCAGGGAGAGCCTGGAATAGCTTCCTCGTCAGACAGCAGGAAGGGGAACAGGGATTCTTGTTTTCTGAGGTAGCTGGTAAACAAGAGTCCGTGCTGTGGTGCACAGAGGCTGCATTCCAGCCCCTCATTGTTCCTTCCCAAAGCACAACCAAGAACCTCAGGGGAGTTCAGAGGAACCACCTGGTTTAGGACAGGTGTTGAGAGCAGCAAAACCTCACTGGTAACAAAAGCCAGCAGTCCCAGGGTGGCAAGGGCTGGTGGCACTGTAATAATTGTGTGACTCTGACTTTAAAAATGGCATCTGAAAGGAGGGTCCCCATTCCAATGCTCTTCTGCTGATTCCAGAGGGTGATCAATACCCTGCCACAGCTGGGGCCTGGGATCTGCACTCAGTGACTGACACAAGGCTCCTTCCTCAGCCAGCCAAGCAATTGCTCCTTTTTCTCCAGAAAACAACTGCCCTGGGGTGGGCTGAGTGAGAGCTGGGACTGCAGCCTGGCAACAAGAGAAGGGCAGGTACATCTCTTAGATTTTTGCTTCGGCTGGAGCCCCAAAATTCTTTCGTGTCGCTTCACCTCCAGAGTTTCACATCTCAGTATTTGGATCCCTTGAGACATCACCCGAGCGTGCTGCAGGTTTTGCTGTAAAATGTGCAGCTTTCTCTTTCCCAGTCTGCAAGAAGCCACCTCATTCCCTGAATATTTGGCTGCCTCAGCTCTGGAGCAGGGCACAACTGGTTTGCTCTCTGTAGGGAGAGCTGGGCTGACAGTCCCGTGGCCATGAAAGCCTCGTAATTAGGTATGTTTAATTTGACCAATAACTCTTTACTGCCTTGTTTTAATGGTGTTTGGGGAGCAGGGGTTGTTTTTATCATCCATAAAGTTCTATCTCTCATCTGCTGCTGGGAGTGCTGTGCTGGGCTGCTGGGAGATCAGAGCTAACAGACGGTGCTGGGAGTTCATCCCGCAGCATCAACAATCCCAGAGCTGCCCGGGATTGCAGTCCCCCCGCTGGGAACAGCACAAAGGCCCAGCCAGCCCCAGCCAGCTGTTAGGATGCTCCTGAGCACCAGCAGTGCTTCCTTCCTCCCTCTCAGGATGCAAGTCCAGGGCTCTGTTTGTGTTTGGGAGAGGAGGAAGGAGCCCGGCAGCTCCGGTGGCTGTGCTCGGTCGCCTTTGCAGGAAGGTCTGAGCTGCTGGGGAGCCTTTAGCAGGTCTGGGCTCCTGGGAAGGTTTTGCAGGTCTGGGCTCCTGGGAAGGTTTGGCAGGTCTGGAACAGAGCAGCCTCTTTGGGCATGGCACAGCCTCAACATTTCCTGCTGGCACAGAGCAGGCTGCCCAGGGAAGTGGTGGAATCATCATCCCAGGAATGGGGATGTGGCACTGGGGACACGGGTCAGTGGTGGCATGGCAGTGCTGGGGAACAATGGTCTGGGAGGGCTTCTCCAGCCCTAATGATCCTATGGAATTCCAGGACTTTGGCCAAAACAGGTTCTTTTCCTATCAGATCCAAGAACCACGGGAGATGGCGCTTCATGGATTGAGGCACTTCATGGATTGAAGCACATAGCCCAGATTTTCTATCCTTGTGTGGGCAGGGCTGGATCCAGAGCTGCTGGGCAGCTCCACCAGTCCCTTTTCTGGGATCAGGGCGTGTCAGTGCACCAGGGATGCAGCTGGACTCCTCTTTGCTCCTGCTCTTGGCTGCGGGACCTTGGAATCCACAGAAATTCTTAGGTCTCAGCCTTTCCTTCATTTGCTCCTTACTGGAATAAAAGAGCAGGGAGGCAAAGGGGCAGGTTCTGTCCCTAAGGAAGAGGACCAAAAATGCCCAGCTCTGGAATTCACCCCAGCAGCAAAGCTCAGTGAGTTTCTCTTCTGTGGAGGAGCACAGAGGCTCCACAATGAAATTTCTGCTACAGGACATGAGTCAGCCCAACTCTTTCAAATTGAAATGCCAAGAGAGGAGATTTTTAGAACAAATCAATAAAAGGAACATGTAGAAAATGTCAGGCCCAGATGGTATTCACCCCGGAGTGCCAGAGGAACTCAGATATGAAATTGCCTGGTTTATTAGCTGCTGTTCATTAACTACTGCTTCAAATGAATGCGGGATCAGAGGGAGGGGAGGTGGAAATGGTGACAGGAGTTTTTAAGTGTGTGAAGGTGAATCCAGCCCAGGCAGATTCAGAGAAATCCTTCTGTGCAAGGCTCAGCAGAGAGCCAGGGAGCTGCTGCTCCCAGAGGAACCACCTGACATTGTCACATCGGAAATTATGTTCTGGAAATTTGGAAATACTGGATGGAGAGTCCTGGATTACTCTGGACAAGGGTCTGGAGTGCCAGGACAAGGGGGAATGGATTTCCACTGCCATAGGACAGGGATGGATGGGATATTGGGAAAGAATTATTCCCTGGGAGGGTGGGCAGGCCCTGGCACAGGGTGCCCAGAGCAGCTGTGGCTGCCCCTGGATCCCTGGCAGTGTCCAAGGCCAGGTTGGACATTGGGGCTGGGAGCAGCCTGGGACAGTGGGAGGTGTCCCTGCCATGGCAGGGGGAGGAATGGGATGGGCTTCAAGGTCCCTTTGAACCCAAACCATTCCAGAATTCAATTCTGTGAAGGCAGAGGTCACCTGAGCTGATGGAACAGCACCAGCCAGGCTTGCAGGAGACCTGAGCCGTGCCTGAATTTACAGCCAGGTTCCATAGGGACTAATATGTGTTAAAAGCTGGGAAGTGAGGGTAGGAATAATTAATCTTCCTCACCAAGGGAGGTCATTAGCAGAGTCCCAGAGTATCTGCTCAACACAGTGGTAAATGACATGGAAAGGGGACAATGTTGGTGTTGACTCTACTAAAACACCCAAAAGCTGAGGGCTCCTGAAAGACCTGATAGTGCTGAGTGCCATGAGCAAAACGTGGCTGGTGAATTTCTGTGTCACCAACTGTCAGATTACTGTCCCAGGGAACAACAACTGTCATGTGTTGATGGCTCTCCCTCCACACAGAGAAGGGATTTGGGAGTCACAGCAAACGGCTCAGCGTGGAGCTTGGGCAGGACAGGAATGAAGAACAAACCAGAAAACTTCCCTGTACCCCCAGTGGATCCTAAACACTGCGCACAAGTCTGGTCACAAATCTCAAAAAAGATAAAATTAGCAGCAGGTTGGTCACAGGAGATGAAGAGGAAAGAGGAGCCCAGTGAGGCTCTGAGGGTAGATAACATCTTGAGGGGTTTGGCAAGGACAAGTGCCCGCCTTTCTCACTCTGCATGGACCATGAGACCATGAAGGGAAGGCTCAGGCCAGCATGGGAAGCAGTTGCCCAGCTGCAATGTGAAACTCACCCCTCAGCAACGACAGAGGCCAAGCTCACACATCACTAAACCCTAAACCACAGCAGACACATCCGTGGGAGGGAAGAGCAGCCATAAACACACAGCCCTCAGCCTGGTACCAAGAGCCTGCGATGGTCCAGACATGCTGCCCCAAGCCCTGCCCCTGCCAGGGCCGCGCTGGGAGCTGCGAGGTGCGCTGGCTGCTGCTGGATGGGCTCAGTGGGGTTACCTGAGGAGATCCCGCTGCTGGAGCCCCCCAGCCCCACCCTGTCCCAGCAGCGAGGCCACCTCACCTGCCTGTGGCTCCAGGAGGGTCTCCAGCTCCTCTCCCACCAGCTGCTGCACGGAGAGCTCGAAGGCGCTGTCGGAGTCGCGGTCCCCAGCCTCACTCTCGCCGTGCCCGCTGTCCTTGGTGCTCAGGCAGTCCGTGTCCAGCCCCGTGTCCAGCCCCGTGTCCAGCCCCGTGTCCAGCCCTGCAGCCCTGCCAGGGGTCACAACAGCCAGGTCACTTCAGCCCCCAGCACAGCCCTGCCCCAGGAGTCCTTGGAAGGGTCTCTATGTCCCCAAAATGCCCCAGAGAGGGGTTGTGGGCACCCTCCCCAAGCATCACTCTCAGCATCAAAGGCATTTTGAGTGCCCATCAATTAATGAGTTTTGGGGGTTTGCTCCACACTTCTTGTCTGAAAGGGTTTCTATCCTTCTGCAGCAAGATCATAGAACCACAGGAGGGTTGGAAGGGTCCTTAAAGCCCATCCCATTCCACCCCCTGCCATGGGCAGGGACACCATCCACTATCCCAGGTTGCTCCAAACCCTGTCTAACCTGGTCTGGGACATTTCCAGGGATCCAGGGGCATCTCCTGAGCAAACAGGGACCTGCTGGCTCCTCCCCATAAATTCAGAGGAGCTCCCCTCCTGCAGGACCAGGTGAGGAGCACCCCAGGTACTCTGGAGCTGCTCTCCCTCCCTCTCACCTCCAGGTGAGAAAGGTGGAGAAAGCTGTGTCTGCCCATGGCCTGGCCAGGTGGGGACAGGGGGATGTGCCAAGGCAGTGACAAAGACTTGGCATCCTCAGGAACATGCACCCAGACCACACTACATAATTTAATGGGAACACCATGAAGTTTGGGGGTATCTTTGGCACACACCTGGGATATCTCAGTGTTTTCAGCCCTGCTGCAGTTCCTCACTCATCTGCCCCCTGGCACAGGGTCAGGTGTCCCAAACTCACGTTGACAGGCACTAAGAAAGTGTCCAGAGCCATGAGAACACTCATCCTTGTGTTCCTGCCTCCAGAGCTGGGCCCCTCTGTGCTCCTGAGCACCCAGAACCATCCAAGTTCTTGCAAGGGACGGTACATGGCCATGGAGGAGCTCAGGTGAATATGGAGGGACCTGCCAAGGGTGCCCCAGGAAGGAGGCAAAGAGCAGCTAAATACCACTGGGAGCCAGGACCAGAGGAGGACAACAAGCCCCTGAAGGGAGAACCTCCAGTCTCAGAGAATGAGGCTTTCCCTTGTGTGTCTCTGCTGCCCTCGGAGGTTTTGGACTGGTGGGGCTGGAGCAGGGGAAGGGGGCGTGGGGAAGGGAAGTGCCGGGAGCCAGCCTTACCTGCTGCCGTTCTTGGCCGTGTACTTGTTTCCCCTGTAGTTTGTTTTGGGCTGGAACTGGCCCTGGTGCAGCAGGGAGAGCAGCTGGGAGATTTGCTGCAAGGCAGGAAAAGCCTGTTGAGCCCCGGGCTGGCCAGTCAAGCTGCTTCCTGCCAGGACGTCCCTCCGAGTCCCCCGGCCTTTTAATAGCATTTCCTCCTCCTGCAGATGGCTCAGCGTCCCCACACCGGGGGAAAAACAAGCCCCGGGCAGCCCACCTGGGCCCGAGCTTCCCCTGCACCCCTCCTGCTGTTCCCTTCTCCCTGTGACAGCCCCGCTCCTGCGTGTCCTGCCGGGGTGACCCAGCCGGGGTGGGTTCACCCTACCCAGGCTATCGAGGCATCACTGCCCCGGCTGGGGGAAGAGACCGACCAAAGAGCATCAGGCTGCACATTCCCAGCACCCCCGGGTGGGCAAGGCCTGGGCAAGGAAGGACTGGGGGTGTCCACACTCCGGGAATGCCCGCAGCAGCTCCTACCTGCACTGGGGGCGACTCCATGGCAAACTCCCCGGTCGGGCTCTGCTCGGCCAGGGCCACCAGCGACAGCCGGACCAGGCTCCTGAGGATCTGCTGGTGGGGCTGGGGCTGCCCGGGTCCCCCTGCACCCGGGGGCTGCTCGGGTGGCACTCGGGGCTCTCCCGTGGGTGGCTTCACCAGGCTCTTGCCGTGCAGCGGTGCCTCCGGGGCATCCCCGGCCTCCTTCCCCGGCTGTTTGGGTCTGTGGGGCGGGCAGGGCCGGCGCTGCAGGATGGGCAGCTCCAAGGCGCCCTGCTGCTCCTCTGAGCCTTTTTGTGTCCTCTGATTTCTCAGGGTCCTGTAGAGAGTGGGGGTGAGGTGGAGCGGAGCCTGTGGGGCGGCCGTGCCCGGCGGCTCCTCCTGGCAGGCCCGGGGCGGCTCGGGCTCCCGGGGGCGGCCCCGGAGCAGCGGCACCAGGTGGATGTCGGCCTTCTGGATCTGCCTGTGCGGCTTCTTGAGCTGCTGCTGCCTGCGGGCGTCCTCCGCCTCCCGGCAGTTGTAGGCCATGCCGTCCTTCTTGTCCTTCTTGCGCAGGGACAGGGTCAGCGCCAGCAGCAGCAGGCACCCGCCCAGGAGAGCGGCCAGGCAGATCACCAGCACCACGGAGAGGCTGGGCCAGCCCGGCTCCTGCGCTGACATCTCGGAGAAGGCCCCGTGATGCCGGAAAAGCAAGCGGAGCCGCGCCAGGGTGTGCAGGGGGGTGTCCCCCTGGTCACTCACCCGCACCAGCAGCTCCCGCTGGCTGCCGGCCAGGCTGCTGGCATTGCTGGCATTGAGGGACACCTGCCCCAGGAGGGGGTCCAGGATGAAGAGCCTGGCATCATCCCCACCCACCAGATCATACCGGAGAGCCCCGTTGATGCCAGAGTCCACATCCCTGGCCACGATGGTGAAGAGGAAGGGACTGCCAGGGCACGACACGAGTGTGGAGTTGGTCGCTGCCACAGCCCCCTGGGTGCTCCCATTCCCGGGGACCACCCAGCAGCACCCAGTGTCCGCATTGACCAGGACAGAGAGCGTGGCCACCCCTCCCACCAGCGCTGGTGTGGTGATGACGGGTGCGTTGTCATTCCGGTCAAGCACAGCCAGCCTGATGGAGATGTTGGAGGCCAGCCTGGGGTGCCCTCCATCCTCTGCCGTCACCAGGAACTCCAGGCTCTTCACCTGCTCGTAATCAAAAGCTTGGAGGGCAAAAACATCCCCAGTGATGGGGTCGACTGAGACCAGCCCCAAAGCAGAGGGGTCCAGGATCCTGTAGGTGACTTTCCCATTGAAGCCCAGGTCGGGGTCGGTGGCACTGACGGTGAGCAGGTAGGCAGGCGCTTCGCTGTTCTCAGCAACAGCGGCCTCATAGGCAGCCTTCTCAAAGGCTGGGGCGTTGTCATTGACGTCGCTGATGCAGATGGTGATGTGTTTCAGCACGGCCAGGGACAGGTCCCCCATGTCCCGCACCACCAGCGTCAGGTTGTACTCGGCGCGCCGCTCGCGGTCCAGCGAGGCGTTGGTCAGCAGCGCGAAGCTGTGGCTGTTGGTCCTCTTCAGCCTGAAGTGCTCGGAGCCCTGGCTGAGGGAGCAGAGCACTTGCCCGTTGCTTCCCGAGTCGGGGTCGCTGGCTGTCACCAGGGCCACAAAGCTGTCCTTGGGGAGGGCCTCGGACAGCACGGGCACCCGCGCGGCCCAGGTGACGTGGACGTCGGGAGCGTTGTCGTTGACGTCCAGGACCTTGACCAGGACCTTGCAGTGTGCCGGGATGGGGTTGGCGCCCAGGTCCCGCGCCTGCACGTCCAGCTCGTAGGCGTGGGTCTCCTCGTAGTCCAGAGGGAGCCTCAGGAGGACGCTGCCCGTGCGGGCGTCGATGCTGAAGGTGCTCAGCACCTCGGGGGGCGCGTGCCTGCTCAGGCTGTACTCGATCTCCCCGTTGGGACCCTGGTCGGGGTCGGTGGCCGTGACCGTCACCAGGAGGGTCCCGGGCTGGGCGTCCTCCCGAACCTCCACCGTCAGGGAGCTCTCTGCAAACACGGGGCTGTTGTCATTGGAGTCGAGGACGATGACTTTAATCAGAGCAGTACCTGATTTTGGTGGCTCCCCGTGATCAGTGGCCGTCAGCACAAGGTCGAAGGAAGAGTGCAGCTCCCGGTCCACCTCCTTAACCACGATGAGCTCCGCGTGCCTCGTCCCGTCCGAGCCGGAGACGACCTCCAGGGCAAAGTGCTCGCTGGGGGAGAGGGCGTAGGAGCAGAGGGCATTGGGGCCAGCATCAGCATCCAGGGCTCGATCCAGCGGGATCCGCGTGCGCAGGGATGCGCTCTCCGAGATCTCCAGCTCCAGCTCGGGCGTGGGGAACCGCGGCACGTTGTCATTGATGTCCATCACCTGAACCTCCACGTGGATCAGGGCCGGGTTCTGGGCGGCCAGCACGTCGAAGGACACCCAGCAGGGATCACTGTGGCGGCACAGCTGCTCCCTGTCCACCCGCCCGGCCGTGCTGAGCACCCCGTCCCCGCTGCCCACGTGCAGCGGGAACCTCCCGGGGGTCTCCATCAGCTGGAAGCTCTCGGCCGCCTCGCCGCTCTCGCCGCCCTCGAAGTGCTCGGCCAGGCTCCCTATGACAGTTCCCGGGGGTACCTCCTCCAGCACCCGGTACTGCACCGTGAACGTGGCCACCTCCTGGGCATCGGCGCTCAGGAACAGGTACCACCACCACAGCGCCGGCAGCTGCAGCGCCGAGCGGCTCAGCCCCAGCACGACGCCGGCAGAGCCC
>WEIU01022194.1:339169-364934 GCA_013389925.1 Aegithalos caudatus
CGGCGCAGCCCGAGGGCCTGGGGGTGCTGAGCCCCCCAGAGTCCCCGCACAGAGGGGCTGCCACCGCCCTTCCCCCGCGCACGGTCCCGGGGGCTCCGCCGCCCCCAGCCCTGCGGCGAGGCTGCCTCCCCTCCATCCCCGACGGCTGCTCTGGATGCCTCCCTCAGTCTGCTTCCCTCGGTTTCACACGATTTTAGGGTGTTGCCCTGCGTTTTACACGATTTTAGGCTATTCTGCAGCATCACGAGCAGAGATTCCCCCAAACCCCGCTGTACCCCACTAAAACCTCTCGGGGGTTAAAAAGGTGCCTCCCCTCCTGCACGGCAACACCTTAATTAGTGGGAAATAAAAGGGGAGCAGGCGATCCCTGATGAGGACAGAGTTAACTATCGATGCAGCAGCCCCTGAAAGCTTCCCCAGGCAAAAAGAACCTGGTTTTGAGCAAAGCAGCTCCTGCCTGCCAGGCTCCAGGAGCTGCCCTGCGCAGAGGGGACGATAAGAAGAGTTATTGTTGCTCCGTGCTCATAAAAGGATTATTATTAAGGAGGGGAAGAAAGTTATAAGTGAAGTAAATTGGGCCAGGCTGGGTGTTTGAATAGAGAGGAATAATGTTATGGTAATGTCATGCACGGCTCTGCTGCTCCAGGACCCTGACGTGTTTTATAAAGCCCGGTGCTACAAAAAGCAATTCTGTGAGCAGAGAGAGGGAGAGCTGGCCAAAGAGAAACGAGGAGAAGCTGTAAAAATGATGTTTTATTGTGTGGGAGAAAGCAATGAGTTGAGATCTGACCCTTGATGTCCTTCTGGAGGAGAAACTGGCAGCATATTGTCGCTCACTTGTATGATTTCATTTGCTATTCTAAGTCTTACAGTAATTTCTTTCCTGTGCTCCAAAAGCTTGTATCTAAATTTCTGTTTGCAAATGAAACACATGGAAGAATTCCCCAAGGCTGAGGCTTCGGTGCTCGATCTTTCCAGAGTGTAGAAGGGGCTGCTGACAGGACGGGGGCATGGGGCACCCAGCAGCACCACCTTTCCCTGCCAGTTTGATTTGATTTTAGTTTGACAACCCAAAACACCTGAACAACAACCCGGGGTGGGTTCCCTGTGCTGCACAGGGAAGTGATGGATCCGGGCCACAGCACACTGTGACATAAATCAGACCTTTACGAGTCCCCAGCGGCTGCAAATCAATAAGTGCCAGCAATAATTACCCATTTTGTCTTTCTCTTTATTAATATTTAGACGTTTTTAATCTTTTCTCTCCAAACACGATGTTTCCCTGCTGTGGGTGTCCTTCAGAGGGAGCTGCCAGGAAAGCTCCTGTTCCTCTAATCGAAGGCTTTGTGCTGGACAGAGCTGCTCCCTGAGCAAGAATGACACAGCCACCAAAGCTGGGGTTGACTCTGCTGCCTCACCCTGGGCAGGTGACACCGGCTGATGTCCCCAGGAGGAGGGTGCAGCCTCTCTGGAGTCACAGTGCAGATCTTGTGATGGTTACAAGGGATTTCTCCAGCTCTTGGTGGGGGTGACCACAACCCACTGATGTCATCTAAGGAGATCATGGAATGGTTTTGGTTGGAAAGAACCTTAAATCCCATCCAGTGCCACCCCTGCCATGGCAGGAACACCTCCCACTGTCCCAGGCTGCTCCAATGTCCAACCTGGCCTTGGGCACTGCCAGGGATCCAGGGGCAGCCACAGCTGCTCTGGGCACCCTGTGCCAGGGCCTGCCCACTCTCACAGAGAGGATTTCTTAATTAGGAGAAGCCCCTAGAGGTGATTATCTTCTCAGGGGTGTTGTTAGGGATGTACACATTGCAAACGAAGCCCTCTTTTTACATGGAAAGGGGAGCAGGACTCCACAATTTTCAATGGAAATGACAGTGCTTATCTCCTCTAACATGGGTGTGGGAGAGCTGATAATGCCTTATCAGCCCTGGAAAACAAATGGGAACAAATTCAAAACAGAAAACAACCCTCCCAAAAAGCAATATAAATTATGTTTGTTATGGAGACAAAAAGTTTCCAGCAAGTCCAACCATTACTCAGCTTTAAAGCAAGAAGGGGGTTGGAAATAAGTGAGAGGAGGGATCCTGGTGCATCTGTCTTGTTGGGAATACCTCCAGCACCTGGAGGAACAGGCAAAGCCCATCTCTTGTCCAGCTGTGCCCACAAGGATCTGTGCCAGGGATCTGAGGACAGACACAGACCCAGTTTTTCCAGAGTGGGAGAGCTGGGAGCTGTATCCTGACTTCTGGGGCTGTCCTGAGGAATAAATCCTGTTGGGGGATCCCAGAGGCTGCTCCCTCCCCAGGCACTGCAGGCACCAACGTCCTGTGTCCACCACAGGAGCAGAAACTGGGCCTGGAGAGCTCCCGGTGCCTCCAGCAGCAGAGACCCAGGGCTGGACAGGGACCATGCTCTGACCCCCTGGGAGCCTGCAGGGCTCAGCTTTCACCTCTCCTGATCCCTCTGTGCCACCTCTAGAAGGCTCTCCCCTGGGTGACAGAGCCACTTCAACACCACCCCACTGAGGGGGCCAAGCCCACCATCGCTCCCTCCTTGGGACAGCAGCCAGGGATGGGGACAGTGAGGGTGACCTCAGCAAGGGTGACCTCAGATCTCCCCATCCCTTTGCACAGAGCTGCTGCAGGCTCTGCCCAGAGTCACGTGAACCTCCCCTCTGGTGCCAACACCTCCAGATGTTCAGCCAGCTGTGATGTGTCATTATCACCTCTCTCGCCTCTGCTGTGTCACCGCTCCTCTCTCAGCCACCTCCACTGGGGACAGGACACGTTGTCCCTGTCACTGGCTCCACCCAACACGGAGTCAGGAGCTGCATCCTCTCCCTTCCTCTCCTCTGGCTGTTTGCCCGAGGGTCTGGGGAGGCTGGCAGGGGCAGGACGATGTTCCAGCCCCACAGTGTGGGAAAAGGGGCTGTGACATCAAGCAAGGAGGGGCTGGAAGCTTCTCTGCACCACATAAACAGTGCAACAACGACACTGTGAGTGTGGAAACATCTTTCACTGGAAAACAATCCCAGATGATGCAACTTCCACCTACAGCTGGGCTGAGCACAGTCCCAGGGCTCCCCAGCTGGGGCAAGGACCAAGGCAGCTCTGCTGGCCACTCCCAGGCGGTGTGGGACAGGTAAAACCAGGGCAGGTAAAACCAGCAGAGATGCTAAAGCTGTCCCACGTAGGCTGAGGTGGCCCCAGAGCCCAGGCTGGGACCCAGCTCCAGCCTGGGGACAGTGGCACCCCTCAGCTGGACTTTTGGGGGCCAGTGATGGGTCCTGATGGGTGAGCATTCCTGGGACCAGGCACAGGTCTGGGGTGATGCAGCTTCCAGGGGCACTGCAGGGACCCTGAACCTCCTGGATGAGCATTCCTGGGGCCAGGCACGGGTCTGGGGAGGTGCAGCCCCCGTGTGCAGGCAGCGGTGGGTCCCAGGATACAGGAACATCCCATCCCAGCCTGAGCCCTGCCCCGGGCCGTGTCACAGGTAGGTGATCTCGATGACATTGGGCTCAGCGCTCCCGTGAGGAAGGTGATGGTTGCAGGAGCAGTGGCAGATCACTCCAGCCGAGGCCATGCCGGGCAGATCCCGGCCCGGCAGCTTCCCGTGGGGATCCAGCTGCCTCCAGTCCGTGAGGAGCACGGTGTCCATGTGCTGGGGCATGGGCTCGCGGTAGAGCGTGACCTGCACGGTGCGCAGCTGCGGGCCATAGTGCACCAGCAGGATGATGAGCACGGCCAGCAGCACGAAGACCACGACGATGGCCGAGATCGTGGGCAGCGCGTCCGATTTCTTTGTCACGCCCTTGATGATGGAGACGGGAGTGAAGGCGGGCACGTCCTGGGGCTGGGGCTGTCTCAGCTGGCTGCCGGGCACCGAGGCGTTCATGGCTCAGCGGGGTGACCTGGCACAGGGACACGGGGGTGACCGCCGAGCACAGCCCGTCCCTGTCCTCATCTCCTGCCCTCCAGCCCGCAGCTCCTGCCTGCATTGCAGCTGCCAGGGAATGGGATGATCCCGTGAGCGTCCCCTCCCTCGGGCTCGCAGCGCAGGAGAAGTTTTGGTGGTGAAGCCTGGGCTCGTCGGCCGAGGCGATGCCCTGCATCCCCTTGTCCTGGGCGCCTTTGGACGCTACACCTGGCTCTTGTGGGGAGCCCTCTGCCCTCCCCTCTCCGCCCCCAGCCCCACGGCGCTGATCCAGGACCAAACCCCACGGGGACCCCCCAGGGGACCCAACCCCATCCAGAGACAAGACGCCGTGGGAGGCAGCACGGGTGGGAGCAGGGGGCAGTGGGAAAGGAAGGAAGGAATGAGAGCCCTCCCAGCCCCACGGGGTACCTGGGTGCCCCTGCTGCCTGGGAATCATCGTCTCGGGCGGCGGGCTCGGGAAGCTGCCGGCGGGGCGAGCAGGACGAGCTGCGGGCTGGCTCTCCGGTGAAGGTGCAGCCGGACTCACCTCGGAAGTTGCCACGTCACGGCCCGGCCCCGCCGCCGCCGGGGCTCCCCGGGGCACACGGGGGAGCGCCCGCTCATCCCCGGGCAGCGCTGCTCCCGTCCCTGCCGCTGCCACATCGGCGCTGCCGCCCCGCGACCCTCCTGTCCCCGCTGCGGGACAAGGGCCCCTTTGTGCGGGGAGAAGCACCCTTCCTCCCTTCCCCCTTCGGCTGCAGGAAACCTCCCCGCTGCCACCGGCGGGCCGTGAAATGTGGTGAAGGAATGGGTGTAAAAAATCCTCTTTGCACGTGAGCTGTCTGCAGTACCCGGCTGTGTCCCCACGCTGTGCTCCGGGCTGGAAGGGCGCTGTCCCCAGGGGTGGCACAGCCCCGGGGGGGCTGCAGTCCCACTGCTGCAGAGGGAGCATTTGCCAGCACGGCTGTGGGGTGAGTGATGAGGAGCTCTGGATGCTTTAGGCCTTCAGTTCAATGGTTGGACTCAATGATTTTGGAGGCTTTTCCAACCTAAAGGATTGTGTGAGCTGCTGGGGGTCACAGGCAGGAGCCAGTGCCAGGTCAGGGCTGGCACATCCCTCCCCTCACTCTGGCTGTGACACCACCTGCACACAGGCACATCCCCCTGGCCCAGGGGTGCCCTGTGTCACACCCTCTGCCCCGGGAGCGACCTTGAGCACATCGCAGAGCAGAAAATATGGATCCCTGGGAATTTCAGCCATTACAAAACACATCTTCCCATCCTTCCACCCCAAAACACCACTGCTCTTACCTGCAGGCTCTCAGCAGACAGGCTGGGGTGAATATTTGGGCTCTGTCCTTCCTGCACATGGGGAGGACGGGGTGGGAAATGCCTTTTCCACCATGCAGCCGAGCATCCAGAAGAGATTTAACTGCGTGTGAGCTTCTGGGTATTTGCACTCATTTCAGGATTCAGTAAAACCTTAATCTACAGCATAATCTCTGAGCGTCACATCTGTGCAAGGGACAAAAGGATGGGGGGGCTGCTGGCAGGGGGTTTGTCCCAGCAAAGGCTGCTGTGGAGGCTCCCAGCCTTGGGCCTGCTTTTCCTGGGGGTTTGGAGGGGTTGGAAGAGACCCAGGGAATGTGAGGAGCTGTGCCATGCATGGGGGATCATTCCCTCCAATCCTGCTGCTGTCTGCCAGCTGTGGGCACAAGGATCCTGCTGGCAGCATAGGACACCCTTGGTGCACTCCATGCAGGGAAGGAGAATCTCCTTTGCCTTTGACTGAGGCTCTGTGGCTTTTGGGGGGCTGTGGGAGGGAGCTGGACCAGCTTTCCAGAGAGTGAAGAGACAGAATTCTCTGGCTTTGTATCCTGAACACCCACACAGAAGGACAAAGGAGCCTTTCCTAGGTGGGGACACTAAAATGCTTCTCCTCCTGCAAACATGCACTGACATCCAGCACAGGATAAGTCAGAACCTCTGGAGTTCACACTGTGGCGGGCAGGACCTGCAAGGACCAGCACAACACAAAGTCAGAGCCAAGAAACCAAATGCCTGAACCCCTCAGGCTGGGTTTCCAGCCCAGTTTACCAGTTCCTCCCCTTCTCCACGAACTGGGGTTGGGGTAGGTCCAAGCCCAGCATGTGCTGTTTGTCCTGTGCTGCCTGCAGAGGAGCATCCCAAAGCCACTATCCCAAAGCTGGCATATCCCAGCTCCCAGACTCGCTGGAGCTGCCCAGGGAGGCACAGGGCAGGTCCAGCTGCTGAGCTACCCTGGCCCCACAAGGAGCAGTAATTCTCAAATTCCTCATGGGTGTGTAAAAAACCCCCTCCCAGGTGGCAGGGAGGCTCCTCCAGCAGCTCTTACCCCAGGGAGGCTGCTGTCGGGGGATGGGACCCGGGGCACACCCCACCACACACCAAACACCTCCCAAAACCCCCAGCACGGTGAGGAAGGCGCTGGGGCCCAGCGCAGGGCATCCCTCGGTGCCGGGAGCCGCATCCCCGCAGAGCTCGGCGAGGTTTCCTCTGCCGCCGATGAGCGATGTCTCACATCCTCCCCGGCCATAATGGGCTGAAAAACACAGTTCCCCTGTGGATTCAGCCCGTTTCCTCCTATTCTTTGACAGGAAGCTGTGCGAGAGTCAGCCCGGGCAGGCGAATCGCTGCTCGCCGTCCCTCCCGGCATGGCCAGAGGCTCCGGGAGCCACAAAGCAGCGCCACAAAGATGCTGCTCCCCTGCATCCATCCTTTCCTCGGGCTCCTCCTGCTGCTCCCAGGTGAGCTGCTCTGCTGGACGGGGAGATTTGGGAGGCCCGGCTTCACGGGGGGCTCCGAAGGGAACCGGGCAGAGGCTGGGAGTGCCACTGGGAAGCTCAGCCTTGCAGCTCGGGGGTGGCAGGAGTCAGGTTGCTGGGGAAAATGTGACTTTGTCGGGTTTACGGGGTTGGTTTGGCGGTGCTGGAATACAAAGGTTTGTTTCCTGGTTAATGAAAAGAGTTTTCTGCTGAGGCCTTTGGAGTAAGTGGCTTTTGTCAAATAAGTGTAAAGGTGGAATGCTTCAATGTACAGGACATTGTTTTCCTCAAAAATACTTTTTATTTGCACTTTTTGCTCTCATTAATATAAATACAAAGCCCAGTGCAAGGCTCGTGCAGAGCACACCTCGTCCTTGCTGTAATAATTCTGCTGCTTCAGGGTAATTCTGGTTTAACTTCTCTTTCCCATGTGAGTGGAGGTGTGGGATGAAGGAGCTGCTTTCCCTTTCCAAAGGATGACAGGTTGCTTTTCCCTGCATTGTCAGGCCCCTCTTGCCTTGCTGACAGCTGTAGTAGCTAGGAGCTGGAATACATTCAAAGGAATATAAAATAATGTGTCTCCAACTCTGAGGCTTTATCATTAAACTATAGAAGTTGCCTTGGGTTACAGCCACTGTGCTGGTAATAATGGGATTTTTAAAAGAATCATAGAATGGTTTGTGTTGGAAAGGAAAGATCACCTCATTCTGTAGAATACAGAAAGCAATTTGGTTTGTAGCTGTATAACTCCAAGAAATAAGTGCACATGGATTGGAAATTTTCTCTCTTTATTAGAGGGCTACCTTCAGCAGGGAGGGATTTGTGCCTGGGATCAGAGCAAGGATCACATCAAGGGGCTTTGAGTGCCTTGGCCACCCTGTGACACTCCTTAATGCTGACCCAGAACACTGCTTTCCCTCTTAAACCATTTGGAAATGCTTTTATGGAACAGGGATGGCACAGAGGGGGTCAGGCCCCTTCCCTGGCTGGGCTGCACCACGCCAAGATCCATGGGGTGGGAACCCCAGAGGCACTGCCCAGAATTCCAGCTGACAGGAGCACCTGGCTGCTGCAGCAGCAGGTGGAAGGGATGTCACCCTCCATGCCTCAGTCCAGCATCACTCTGTCCTCTCAAAGCCACCTGTCTGAAATCAGGGGCAGGGACCGTCCCCCTCCATGGGCACAGCACCATCACACCTCTCCCACCAAACCAGCCTTCCCTGGAATGTGTCCTGGCTCCCTCTTCTGCACTGATCCAACAGCCCCAAAATGGCTTTTTAATTTTGTTTTTAATTTGACAGCAAGTCCCTGAGGTGGTGCAGGCCGTGGGGGAAGCTTCTGCACAAGGCCAGGCAGCAGCTCAGTGAGGGGGCAGTGGGGCTCTGTGATGCTGCTGATTTCCCAGCACTGGCACTTTTCCCGGCAGCTGGAAAAGGACCCTGGGGGCTCTGGAACGAGGCTGCCCACCCTGGGGGGATGGAGGTAACCTTGAGGAGACACAGAACCAGCTTTGGCTGGACACTTACACCTGCCTGGTCCCACACGGGCCTTTCTGGCTTTTGCTCGGTGAAAATTCAGTATTTTATTAAGTTATCATTTCCTAAATTAAACTTCTCTGTTCTCATGGTTATTTCTGAAGAGAGGTTCAAATAAGGGAGGTTCAAACTGTTATTTTGAAATTGCTAAAGTGAGAAGGTCTGGCATATTTCCAATTTGTTTTTCCTCCTCCCAGAAACACTTAGCAGAAAATTTGTCCAAACAAACCTCTTCCTATGGACATTTTCCATTACAATGGGCAGGCGTTTTCCAGACAAAAGATTTCCACTGAAAAAATTCCTCCTCAAAGCTGATGAAAACCCAGCAGGATTTCCCACTGTTGTTGTTCCATCCACTGCTCTCCTTATCTGTGCCACAGCCTGTGGATGGATAATGCCCTGAGAAATGTGTTATTTCAGAACCAGATGAGTATTCTGAGATATAGTTTTGATATAATCAAAAACAGGGTGCAGCTACAGGACAGGCACCCAGATTCCAGACTTGCATCCTCAAACCAGGGCATCCTAAAGCAAATTTCTCAGCCAAGGGCAAGGCCAGGCCAGCCCTGACGTGGTGAACAAGGAAGAGAAAGCAGGAGGTAGTTTGGAGAAATGTTTGTTCACACAACAAACTGCTCCCTTCGGCAACACAAACCCCTTGGTGACTGCAGACCTGAGGGCAGCAGCTTCCAGGAATTCTGTCCCATTTACAATTGGTGAGTCAACAACAGGTGTCCTTGCAGGAGGTGGTGCTGGTGTCCCAAAGCCAGGAACGCTCCTGCTGGGAAGCCACGCTGGAGAGGGGACTTGGGGCTTCTGCAGCACCAGCAAAGCCCCACTGGGAGCTCTCCTGTGCCCAGAGGAGCCCACCCATGACCCAACCACCTCAGCAAAGGAAAAGCTCCCATGTGACTCCAGAGCAAGCCCCAGGATGGTCAGAGGGAAGGAGAAGCTGTGGGGGAAGGCTGGCAGAGCTGGGAGTGCTCACCTGCAGAAGAGACAGCTCCAGGGAGAGCTCAGAGCCCCTGCCAGGGCCTGAAGGGGCTCCAGGAGAGCTGGAGAGGGACTGGGGACAAGGGCTGGAGGGACAGGAAAAGGGGGAATGTCCTTAAGCTGAAGGAGGGCAGCTCTGCAGGTGGGGTCCCACCCAAGCAGGGCAGAATCGCCCCTGCCCTGCCCACACTGTGGGGATGTGAGATATGGGGGGATACCTGAAGAGTTAGGAAATGTTAGGAAATAAAACTTGGGTCATTCGCCCAAAATCTGGACTCAGATGAATTGTCAGGCCAAGATGCTTTACCTGCTCTGTAGCTGTTGCTTCTGTGAGACTGGAACCTCTTCCAAACAGTGTTATCTTTCAACTGCTCCCCTGGAACTCAAGCCAGGACACTCAAGAAAAGCAGTTGGAAAGAAGAGGAATTGTGAGAAATCCCTTAGCCCCTTTTACACCTTGTCTCCTGAACCAGTCCCAGCAGATGACATTCCTGCGTGGTGGTTCATAAACACCATAGAGCAGCACTCAAAAAAACCTGAGGAATCTCAGAATTACTGGAAAGAATAATCAGTTTGAGAAGAAAACCTGGAAAGTCTCCTCGCTAAAGTGCTTTGAGCTCTGCTAATAAATAATATTATTTTAAAAACTGTATGTAGGCAGAAAACACAGGCTGGGCTCTGGGTCCCAGCGAGCCTGGATTGGTGGTGCCCCCATTTTTCATTTGCACTGGGCATGGAGTGATTTCCCCTCCAAAATCCCAGCCCCAGCCCCAAACCTGAGAGGCAGCACAGCCAGGAGAAGGACAGGACCCACATCACCAGGAGCAAACCCTAGAGCTCTGAAATAAGCAGGTCAGGAGGAAACTGGAAGCAGCAAGAAGCTGGGAGGGTGATGGAGCAGCAGCCTGGTGGAGCAGTGGTGGTGCAGCCAGGAGAAAAGTCAGGCTGCTTTTCCTTCCAGGAACAAGCCCTTGTTGGACAAACCAGCCCTGGACAGCACAGGGATGCAGCAGAGCCACTCTGTGCTGCCCACATTGTTTGTCTCCCTGGTTGTTTTCACATCCAAGTGGGTTTTAATTGCCTCCCACTAAGATCTGCTTCCAGACTGGCTCACCAGAGAGGAGCATGGAATGTGGTGCTTGGAGAGGATGCCCAGGCCCAGCCCTTGAGGACGGGCAGAGGAAGGCAACAATTAATTTTAATTGCTGATGAGATCCGGGATTAATTCCTGGCTCTCTAAACTTTCCGTAACACTTTGACTGAGTCATTACAATTCAGAACAACTTGGCAGCCAGTTGCCTACCCCCCCATACCATTTGGGAATTAGGCACTTGAACACTTCTGTGGATCTGGCCCTGATTTGAGCTGTCAGTTATCCACCCAGCAGAACAACACCTTTCCTCTCTCTCCTCCACAATTCCCACCCCACCTGTTCTGCTGTGAGACCCTCAAGGCAGAGACACCTTACATAGGCAGTTAATAAAACAGAACTTTGGCAGAACTCTCTGCTTTCCAGGATTCCTAAAAGAGGACTTTTTCCCTTGTGGAAGTCCTAAGAATTGGGTGTTGCTCACTGCTGCCATGTTTCACCCAGGAAACAGCTGCACCTGTGTTAAGTGGTTGGTAATTTTTTTTTTTTTTCTTGGGTCATCTGACGGAAGTGCCAATATCTGAGTTTCAAAGCCTATTTTTAGCTTGCTGGAGCTCTTTTCTGAAAGTGTTTTCAAGCACAGGGTGACACAGAGGTTCAGCACTGCCTCGTGGGCTCTGCAGGTGGAACATCCCCCAGAAGTGCCAGGGGAGGGATGAGTCCAGGGTTCCTTGTCACTGGGAACAGATGCTCCCTTCCCATCAGCAGTTCTGAGTGGACAGGAGCAGTCCCTGTGACTCCACACCAGTGCCAGAGGTTCTCCCCAGTGACTCCAGCCCTCTATGAGCACAGGCTGAACACCTGGACAAGTCTTGAGCCTGATCTAAAACCTTCTGAAACCTTTCCAACAGCTGCCTCAGATCTCTATAGGAGGCCCTGGCAAAGTTTGGCATTTTAAGTAGTCCCTCTCTTTGGTCAGCAGCTGGAAAAACCATGCTTTAAATGTCTACAGTTGCCAAAAATAATACCAAAGCAGAAATACCTAAAATTCACCTGTCTTTTGGTTGACATCACCCTCTTTGTGATGAGGAGTGAGTGGGGTGAGCTGCTGGCTTTGGGAATATCTCAACTGCCACAAGAGAAGGTTCCAGGTCAATCTAGACACACCTAGCCCCACAGAGAAACAACTGCCAAGAACAGAAATCCAAAATTCTCCAGTTTACCCTTCAGAGAAATGAACGGGGAAGCAGCAAGCACCGAGTGCGAAATGCAGCTGCAGCCCTGCCCCGCTCCTCTGCAGCCCTGCCCTGCTCCTCTGCAGCCCTGCCCTGCTCCTCTGCAGCCCTGCCCTGCTCCTCTGCAGCCCTGTAGTTCCCTGGCTAACGGGGACTTTCCCATGACAGCATAAAGCCGTATTTCCCATCGTAAATCCCTCAGCCAGTCCCAGTCTCCACCCAGGACTGCACAGTGCAGCTGTAAATCCTTTGCACCCAAACACGCAACCAACTCCTCGGCAGTGCTTGCCCTCGTGGAAGGGCTTTGATGTTTATTGCAATTCCAGCTGTGCCAGCCGTGTCCTGATTATTGCTGGGAGCTGTTTATTCAGCCAGGGCTCTCCATGCTGGCAGCAGCACTGGGAGGGAAGCGTTTCCAACTCCAGAATCCCCTGGGATGTCTGCAGGGAGCTGCGACACGTGGCGCCCTTTGTTCATGCCCATCCTGCTGCCCAGCCCCGCAATGGGAGCTTGGTCTCATCCAGCTTTGCACAGATCCATCTTGCTCCTGTAGGATCAGGGATGCTGAGCACCCTCCCCAAAAGAAAACACCCAATAGAACAGGACTTTTGCTTATTTGAGTTGGCAGGGAAGACACAACAAGCAGCAGCGGCCAGAAGTCGGAGCCAGGCCTGCTCCCCTTTGAAATGAAGTGTGGATGTGTTTAGAGAAGCCAGGGCCGTTTATTCCGGAGCAGAATGCCAGGAGGGGATCTCCAGCCCTCAGCCTCCCCACAGCAACACTCCAGAGCAGGGCAACCTTCACCCCAGCCACAGGAACACTGGGAACTGAGCTGTGGGAAAAAAAAAAAACCCTGCTTTTTCATCTTTTTTACAATGACTACAAGGTTTAAGTTTGAAAACAGAGAACTTCAGAAGGTCTCCAGTGTGACCCTCAGCAACAGGATGTGCTGCAGTGAAGAAAGTGTTGTGTACAATCATTTCCTCCTGTCCAAGAGATGCAGGAGCTGGCCTGTGGATGGTCCCATCAGGGATGGCAGAACATGGCAATGTCACCTCCCTCACCCTCAGCTTCCTCCCATCCCCAGAGGCTCTGTTCAAGCTCTCAGATTTCTCCTCATCTGCACCAAAAATGGTGGGATATATGTCCAGCTCAGCACCTTCATTCCCCTTTTCCTTTGGCAAAGGCTTAGTGCAGACAGCAGCTCTTTCTCCAGTGATTCTGAGTACTTCCACATGCCATGTCAATGAAAAAGTACCTGTGAGCATTTCCATAAATGTGCCACAGCTACTTCTCCCCACAGGAAACCAAGACAATGGGTCCTGCAAGGGAATTCTGGAGAAAGAGAAGCTGTTTGAGTCTGGCAGCTGCTGGAGGATATTGACTCCCCATGATGATCTCAGCACATTATTTTTTGTGCTGGATGTGGAGAGTATCCTAAAGCATTTGCAAACCAATGTCCAGAATCATCCCCCTTCCTCAAAAGAAGCATCTCTACTTCCTCAGGAAAGGCAAAACATGTGCCTAAAACATTCTTTTTTTCCCATTATATTAATTGATTTAGTAGCTGATGGTACAGCTGCCCATAACCCTGTTTCTTACTGCCCTGATGCTCCTTTAAGTTGCTCTTCAAAACCCCCAGGGAAGGATATCCCATAAATTCCCCAACACAATCATTCCAAGCACCTCACTAGCCCTGTGCTAAGGCAGGTGCCTATTTCCCAGCCTCCTTTTTCCTTGCTGCACATAAAGGTCTTTGTCTCCTGTTCCTGCTCCAAATGGAGGCAGAAAACTTACCAGTCCCTTCCTCTCTGAGTGATCTGATCCTGTCTCCTCTTTCATGGCTTGAACGGGACAGTTTTCCCAGCCTGCTGCCCAGTAAATTAGAAGAGAAAAACTTGGAAAAGGTCTGAAAAGTCCAGTCTGATTTTCACACCCAAGCCGTGTCTGGGAATAAACCACATTTTATTATGTATTCACCATGGTTTACACACTTCCTGTCTGGCTGGGATCATTGTCATAAAGTCTCAGACACAAAAACAATCACGGCTCCAAAGCAATTCCATGAGGAAAATGAGATCAATCAGGAACTCACTGCACCCAGAGGGTGCTGAGGGTGAGCTCTGAGCCAGAACCACACTCAGTGCTGAGGGTGTCCTTCCAGACTCCCCTCCCAGCCAGGGCCCTCAGCCTCCCCCAGGCACCAGCAGCTCAGGACGTACCCCAAAGTTCATCTACATCATCCCTACAGCTCCTGGCATCAAATCCTGGAATCACAGAGTGGTTTGGGCTGGGAGGGACCCTAAAGCTTATCTCATCCCACCCACTGCCATGGGCAGGGACATCTCCCACTGTCCCAGGCTGCTCCAAACCCTCTTCATCCTGGCCTTGGACACTTCCAGGGATCCAGGGGCAGCCACAGCTTCTCTGGGCACCCTGTGGCAGGGCCTCCCCACCCTCACAGGGAGAATTTCCTTCCAGGAGGGCAGGTTCTGGCTGAAAACAGGCACTGCTGTGCCCTGGCTGGTGCTGCCTGGCTGGAGGCCCTGCACTCCTGCAAAGGCCCTGCTCCCATCACAGAACCCTGAGGCGTCATGAGGGGACAGTACTGGAAGGATTCAAGCTTCCCTGCTGTCCCTTTCTGCCCCAATCCTTTTTCTCCCATGGGACTCTGGAGAGATGGATCACCAGGGGAATCAGATTCAGCTGCTTTCTGTACCTGCAGTGTCATTTCTTTCATTAAACTTAACCACAGAGAGCACCAGGGTCGCCACCAATAACCATTTGAAAATCCCAATTAGGATGTACATTCCAGCAATGACAGACTCAAAGTCACCTTCCCAAAGTTAAACCAGCTGGCTTTGATTTGAGCATTTAAAATGCATTTACATTTTCCAGGTCTTGTCCTAGAGTGTGGGACATTTCCTTCTCCCATTTTCAAGGGCAGCATTTTTAACTGGCATCTCATCTAACCCTTGGGGTTGCACTAGATGACCTTGGAAGTTCCTGTCCAAGCCAAAATGCTCTGCTGCTCTGCTCTGTGACTCCACGAGCACAGGACTCCACGAGCTGGGGCTTAAAGGAAAACATCACAGATGCTGAGAGTGGGAAACGTGAGGGATTGGGGCAGGGGTGCTTTGTCATGAATCCAAAAGAAAAGCAAACAAATAAACCAAACAAAGCCACCTTCAGCTGTGGAACTGGGGATACCTGCAACCTTGTATGGACCTCCAGGACTACCCAGCCCTATGGGTAAGGCAGCTCCTGGGGGCTGCAGCTCCCCACAGACTCACAGCCCTAGGCTTCAGCTACCCAGGATATACAGGATAGGAAGGAGAACAGTCCCATCTGCTCTTGAATGCCTTTACAATCCTCATCCATCCATTCCTTAAGTGTCCAAATGTGTGTCTTACCTCTGAGCAGCTCCAGGACACAGGTCACACACCCTTCTGTGCTGAGGTTGAACTGAGGCAAACAGCTCATGGGGAGGGAATTACCCCCGAAGGGGAGGAGGACATTTATCCCACCTGGATAAACTCCACTACTCATTTACTCAGAGCCTGATAGTTTTACACCCAGTAACACTTCTTTGCTACTACTTTTGCTTTTGGGGGAATCCCATATTTCAAAGTCATTCCAACAGGAGATGAGGAAAACCCAAACCACACAAGGAACAAGAACAGCAGTGTCTTAGTGACCACCACAGGTGAGCACCACTGACACTCTGCTCTTTCCTTTCAGGTTCTACAGCTTCCACAAACTCCTCCACCCCCGCTGGAACAGGTACCTCTGCCTTGTGATGTGCTTTACGTGTCTGGTTGGATGTGGAGGCACATGGAAATGGGGGGATGCAAGTGGAGAGGCCTCAGTTGGGACCCTGATTCAGAACTTCCATCTGTTGAGGGATCTGTTAAGGGATCTTCTCCCAGGCTCCTGCCTCTGCCTGCCCCATCCATCACTTCTCACCCCCAGATCTCCAAGGGACATGGAGGGCACTGTGCCCCAGGGGGTGACGTGGCTGGGCTCCCTTTTGTCCGGAAGGGAGCAAGGTTGTGTTCCAGGAAGCCTGAGGAAAGCAGAGGGATGCTGCCTTGTCTTTGCTTCCTGTTTCCCCAGCTGCTCCCCAGCAGCAATGGATCCATGGAGCCACAGCCAGTGACAAACCAATGACAAACCCTCTCCTCAGCATCCCTTGTTCCCCTCACCCTTTCTGCTCTCGTTGGCTACAATGGCTCCTTTCTGGCCCATCCTCCAACCCTCCCTGGGGGATCCCACCAGCCTGGAAATGTCACCTCCGTGCCTCTGCTTGTGTTCCAGGTCAATCCCAACCAACAGCACCCAGCCCTGAAGCAAAGAACCACAGCTCAGGTAATGCTCAGCTGGAGACCAAGGAGAGCGGCTTGGGGCCATCCCAGTGTGGAAGTGGTCTGGCCTCAGTCCATCTGGGCCACCCTGCAGTGACTGGGGCTGTGCAGAGGACAGTGGTGAGGAGGAAGGAAATTTTGTGGTGTCAGGGCTTCTGATCCAGCCAATTCACCCCACAGGGTTCAAGGCACAGGTGTGAGCAAAACCTGGGGGAAAAAGTCTTCAAATTGAATAGGGAGAATGAGATGATCATAGAGTGGAATCCCAGAATGGTTTGGGTTGGAAGAGACCTTAAAGCTCATCCCATTCCTCATTGGCAGGGAGACCTTCTGCTACCCCAGGTTACTCTAAGCCCTGTCCAACCTGGCTGATCTTTAATATCACTTCCAACCCAACTTCCTCTGATTTTGTGACATGTACAGAAAACCAATTACACAAGAAATTATCTGTCCAGCTCCATGTCTGTTAGTGTCCACTTGGCTCTTTGGAGACAGATCTCTTCCTGCTATGTTTCAGGAAAAAAAAATCTAAACACAGCTACGTTTCCAGAAGGGCCCCAAAAATATTATGGAATAAGATGTCAAAAAGATATCTGCTTCTGCATCCAGGGCTTGTAGAAAGAAAAAAAAGAAAAAAAAAAANAATTCTAATATTTCGGTGAAGCATTTGGATAAAGGGGAAAAAAAACCCCATTGCACTAACCTTGAAACCATTTCACCATTTTCTCAAATTATTGGAAAGCTAAGAGCAGTCTAGACAAGGAGCTTGCCTGTAAATTCCCAGCTGGTGATCCACTCTTCCTTGCAGAGGGATTATTTAAAGCTTTGCCCTCACATCTTGCTCTGGATTGGGTGCAGTTTGGAGCAGGTTGAGGCAGAGGACAGAGCCTCCTGACCACTTCAAGAGCTGAATCATTTGTGCTTGGAGACTCTCTGGGAGATGAAAGGTGAAAGTTGGCATTTCAGAACACAAGGAAATGATCACGTGGGTGCCAGGCAGCTCCAGGCAGGTCAAGTGTCTGGTGACAAAAACACCTTCCCTTTTCAAAGCAGGGAAAGAAGCAGTGGCAAACCCTGACTTTCTCCTCATGTTTGCAGAGCTCTGCCAGCTCAGCATCTCCTCACAGTGAAAAGAGCAAAAGGAAATTCCAAAGTACAAGAGTTCCTTGAGTCTGAGCAGGATGAAGGCTATTTCTATGCCTTCCCTAGCAGATTATTCCTAACTCTCGAGGAATTTGAGTGCTCTGCAATAGCTGTGCCCTCTCCAAGCTGTTTCTGAGCTGAACTTTTTGAAGTAACACCACAATTTCCCTACAGAGCCATCAGTAAAATCAACACCACCAACCAACCTGAGCCTCACCTCTGTGGGTCAAACTACTGCAGCCAAACCCTCCCCCACCACTACAACAACCCTGACAGCAACCACTGAGAGAGGTAAGGATGGAAAACTCAAATATTTGCTCAGGCAGGACCTGTTTGTGCCTTCCTCCTTATCCAAGCCAAACTGCAAGCATCAGAATATTGGGCTAGTCCACCCTGTGCTGGTTATTCAGCAATTCTGCAAATATTGAATTTCTTGGAGTCTTTGCTGAAAGAGCAGCTCATTCCAGCTCCCCAGATGGACACAGCCAGGCTGAGCCCACATCAGAAAATCCAGATCATGCTTTATCAAATACTGGAGCGGCTCCAGCCTCCCCAGGCTCCCTCTCCCAAGCTCACCTGTCAGGTACATTCGGAGCTGACTCCACACCTGGATAACTGGCATCCTGATGTCTGTCTGGAGGGAAAGTATCATGCAAATAATTTTTTTTTTTTACTCCATGGACACCAACAGCTCTCCACAGTGGAATTTGTAGTGGTTTCTCAAGTGAATTGTCCTTTCCTATGTCTTCTTTATGTAGATGATAAGTCCAGTGGAAACAGAAGCACGGCAGCTCCTTCTCCAACACCTCAAGGTACTTTGTCTTTTTAGAGAATAACAATAAGATCAGATAATTTGATGGCAATCAATGGCACAGGTTCTCTAAGCACGAGTCTTTTTTGGGGGATGAGCCATCCAAAATCACATCTTCTGTCTTTCTAAGCAGTGATAAAACATAAGATAAATGCTCTGAACATCCTCTGCTGGGATGAACTTTAGCAGCTGAACAATGGATCTATGTTTAGGACAGGGGAGTCCTTTTAAAATCTTTTAAAATAAATATAATTTGGCTTTTGACAGTTTGCTTAACCCAACCTGTAAGCACAAATTAGAGAATTCAGTAAGAGTTTTCTCAGAATAAGGGTAGAATCTAAGTGACTGGAAGACTGAAATCTGACAACTGAGCTGATTCTCCATTAAAAATACAGCCTCAAAACTCTGCAATGGTCAAGAAACTGCTCTGCCTCTCCAAGTACCTGTCAGATCTCTAACACACACAAGGTGAGGAAGCTGTGGTCAGCTGTGCCTACACAGATGCCCACCCAGCACGGCTGTGCCCAGCTAAGCCAGGAGCCCTTTGCTCAGAGCAGATTGCTGCTCATTCCAACCCTGATTTACCACTGAGAAGCTCCCCACATCTGTGACTAAAGATGCTGATGTTTCCAAAAGCCAGGTCTCCCATTGTGTGAGACCCAACATTTCCCAGGGATGGGGTATCTGTGCCAGGCTCGGCAGAACCACAGCTTCTGCCTGTGGCCAGAAGAAAATTTTCAGAACAAAACAAAGAATTTGATGAGCGGGGAAAAAATTGTACAGCAGCAGGCCCTGCTTCTCCAGACTGTTCTGTTCCTTGTGGCTTGTGAAACAGCTAGACTTATTATTTCATGCCTCTTCCCCTTTTTCTTCTGGCTTTTGGCAAAATCCCATTCCAAACCAGGGATGTTTGCTGTGGGACAGGAGTGGGTTCAGCTGCTCCCCGGGGCAGTTCCAGGAGCTGTGCACACCTCTGTAGGCACCACATCCCCTTGGCCAGCACTGCTGCTGGGAACATGGGGATGGGAAGGCAGGGAAGAAGATCCTACCTGACCTACAGATGATCTTCTGAAGCTCTGAAGTATCACTTTGAGTCTCCTGGCAGGGCCTGTAGCTGCTCATTAAGGTCGATGCAGACACTCTGGCTGTTCAACAACAGCCTGGAGGCAACAAAGAATGTTTTTTCTCTGTACAAGTGAAACACAAGGGCTGGCTTTACATTTCCTTGCACAGGCAATGGAAGCAGCTGTCACAAACCAGGCAGCTTCACACAAGGCAGTTTATCCCACTGAGAACTGGAGTGGGACAAACCTCTGCGCTGCCACAGCTAGACTACATGTGGTGTACAAGTTAGCCCAACTCAAATGGGTTGAATTACTTCTAGATAACCCAGCACAGTAAATCCACTCATTCCAAGTCCAGGGACAAGACACTCAATCCACACCCCAATTCTGCAATATTTTCCCCCTAATCAGACTTATTTTAAAGTCTCAATGTTTATGACCTACAGCACATCTATAATCTTCCTAGCTCAGTCTTCCAGCTTTGCCTTGCTGTTTCTGCCCCAAAGCTGTACCTGGGACTGCAGATCCTAAAGAGTTTACAAAAGGGTATTTGAAATTTGGTTCCCTAGGTTTCCATTTGGACATGGAAAATAGTATAAAGTATGTTTGGTGGGAAGCTTTTAGTATGGAGGTGGGAGTATAAATTCCATGTTTCCCCAGGTATTGCTGCCACTACTGTGAATTCCTTCTGCTGTCCCTTAATTCCTTTGGTTCTTGATGCTGCTGGGGGTCAAGACTCACATTCTGTGTCTCTCTGTGCAGGTCAGGATCCCATGAGGAATGAGAGCACCACAACATCAGCAACTCAAGGTGCTTCCTCCTCACAGAGAGGTGATTCCTGCTCCCTATTTTACCTTCCTCTGCACAGCCAGCAGCAAGGCCATCACATGGCCGTCTTCAAGGCAGCATGGACACCAGTGATTTCCTGAGGGGTGATGAACATCCCATCCAGCCCTTGAAAAGCCTGTAGACCTCTGCAGAAACAGCTCTCCAGAGCAACCTCTTGAGCCTGGGAACAGCAGGAAAGGTCCCATTATGGCAAAAGGCTGTAGAATGAGGGAGACTGGACAAATTCCCTCTTCAAACACAGTGCCAGTGCTGACTTTGGCCTTTCCTCACTGGGCTCCCAGAAGGAAACCCTATGGCTGCCTCAGCCTGTCCATAAGAGGGCCCCACCAACACAATGATTGCACACAGGTCTCGCTCACTTTGCTGTTAAGATTGATGGGCCTGGCCAGGATCCAAACTTGGTCTCTCCAGTGAAATGCAAGTGAGAGTTAGGGCCTCTAGCATTGCTAGGAATTCTCTTCCCAGCCGTGAAGAATGACTTGTATGTAAATCTACACTTCTCCCCGCTGTAGGCACCTCAGAAGCCATCACCCCAACACCCAACTCCTCCAGCCAACTACCCGAGCCCACCCCGACAGACGAGAAGTCGCCGCTGACGGTGGCAGCTTTCGGTAAGGTCCTGTGCCACCTGGGGAGAGGACGGGGCTCTCTCTCACCAGGCCATGCTGGCTTGGACACCCAGCTTCATGAGGCCCTGGCACAGGGTGCCCAGAGAAGCTGTGGCTGCCCCTGGATCCCTGGCAGTGTCCAAGGCCAGGCTGGATGGGGTATGGAGCAGCCTGGGACAGTGGGAGGTGTCTCTGCCCATGGCAGGGGGTGGAATGGGATGATCTTTAAGGTCTCTCCCAGCCCAAACGATTCCATGATTCCAGGATTCTCAGCAGGACAAATTTCCTGTGCAAAGAATTGTTTGATTGATTGAGGTCTGATGTCAGTATCAAATCTACACTTGATTTAAAGTGTCTAGAGGTGGTTTATGGGACAGATATCATCACCTACAGCTCTAGCTTGTCTCTCTCTGTTACATTACATATTTATTTGGCTTTACACACTTTTGGGATAAGATTTACCAACTGTAGCAGAAACATATGGACTCTTATCAATCCTCAATGTAACCAACTTCTGCCTTCATGGCACTGCCTTACCAATTAAGTATTTATTGATTAAGTATTCACAGAAGCCCTTTGAGGTTAAAACACAGGAGGATAAAGCTATTTGTTCTAACAACTGTTTGCTTCTCCCCTATTACAAACCACGCTCACATTAATGAAAATATTGATTTCCTAGCCAAGTTTTGATGTCAGAGTCTCTCTGCTACTCAGTTCTTTCCTCCATCCCCAGGTGTCATCAGCTTTGTCGTTATTCTGATAGTGGTGGTCATCATCCTGGTCAGCGTGGTCAGCCTGAGGTTCAAGTGCAACCACTCCAAGGACTCGGAAGGTATTTGTCTGGGGGAATCTGTGCTTCCCAAATCAGCAAGTCACCAGTTTCTGTGTGGATCTGGCAATTCCTAAAGATGAATTTGAAAAGCTTACACAGTGGTGGGAGGTTTGGAAGCCAGACTGGAACATGGATTGAGCAGTCAGGAATGCAGTGTGACCTCCTCGCTAGAGCCCCAGTCCAGCCTCATCTGGATGTGGTCTCAAATTTCCTGCAGCTCAAATTCCAAGAGGTGGGCAGCTCTTCCAGCAAAAATCGTGGAGTCTGACATTCCTTTTCCTTAGGAATCCCATCTCCCAAAAAGCAGTGCCCAGCAGAGGGCAAGGCTGTTCTGCAGCAAGGCAGAATCCTTCCCAAAGCCCAGCAGGGCCAGCAGGTCCTGCCTGCACATCCCCTTAGCTGAAGGGTTTTCTCTAATCACCTCCCAAGTTACCCCCACAGCATCTCCAATCTCATTCAGATTTAATTTCTATCCCTGCATGAAGTAGTTCAGAATAGAGCTGACTTATTTTATGACTTCTCACCTCTACATCACCACCTGCTTTTCTCCCCCCAGACAAACAGAAACCAGGAGCCTCCATGGTATCAGAGAGGTAAGGCTGCTCACGCCACCCACGTCTGATTGAGACTGCCTGTTTTATCCCAGAGCTAATTTTAGCATGGAAAAGAGTCTGCTTTGGTTATTTCAGGTGGAAGGAAGCTTGTCAAGACATCTTGTGAGAGTTAGAAAAGCAAAATCAGCTTTAATAACACCTCATCCTCTGATACACAGATAGAAGATCAATATTTTTAGGGCTGATTTCAAAGCTGCACTGAGATAAGACTCATCACCTTCACAAAGCAGAATGATTGTCTTCCTTGCCTAGATAGAGCCTTGAGGTCTAAACTCGAATTTCTGGATCTCAAAGCAGTCTTAGATATCTCCCAAGATGCCCATTACTGTTTAAAGGAGCCCCAGTTCAGAGATTTTTGGAAGGGAAGCATCAAGCAGAGAATGGTCCATCAGAGCCCCATGGTCCATCCCTGCTATTCCAGAGAGGCTCAATGTGGGAAAACAGCAGGAAAAAAGAGCTGGAAGGGACCAAAACATATTGCTCTTATTTTTCCATCTGATAGTTCCCTAAACCCTGCTTTGGAAAGGCACAAGGGACACAGGGAGCAAAGTCTGTATGTATTTAGGTGCCAAATTTGCATCAGCATGGGTGGTCACTGAATACCATTAAAGATTGTGATCCAAGGGATCTGAAGCCACTGAGACAGAACATGCCAGAAAACAGGGCAAGTCCTAAGGTCCCCTGACCCCCAAAGTCATCCAGCCTCCACTGGCAAGGAATGTACATCCCAGCCCTCAGGGTAAGAAAAAAGGGGAATTCCACCTTCCAGAGCCTTGTAACTCAGTATGGATGGGCCTGAATCAGGACAGCAGCTCAGTGTGCAGTGGAAACCAAATCCGGTCCCCCGTGCCAGCCTTGGCCTTGCCTGTTTGCATCCAGCTCCGTGCAGAGAAATTTTGTCCCTGGAGTTGTCTGAGGAACACCTGGACATGGCACTCAGTGCTCTGGTCTGCTTGACCAGGTGGTGATTGCTCCAAGGTTGGACTCAATGATCTTGGAGGTCTTTTCCAATCTCAGTGACTCTGATTCTGTGATTGCCTCTCTTGTCTCCCAGAGTAATTAATTATCTCCTTCTTTCCTTGGCAGCTGCTCGGCAGACACGAGCCAGAAGGGGAACAGCATCACTCTGATCTCCATGAAGAACATCAACACCAACAACAGCATGAGCTACCCCCCATCAGAAAAGGTTTCCCTTTTCAGCCTCGCTTTTTAGGGAATCAGCTGGGGATCATTTCTCTGGCTGCATAAGAGCATGCCTTGAGGTACTTCTTTGCTCTTTTATTCCTTCAGAAATATGACAAAAACCAGCTGCCATCAAACTTCTAAAGGTGCAAACTGCTTCCAGTGAGCCTGGTGAAAAGTTTGAGTGCCCATCTCAGGTTTACCTGGGCTGGCTGAACTCAAGGTGACAAGTTTACCTCACGTGTAGAGGTGACATCACCTGTGGCCAGCTGCAAAGCTGGAGGGGTTTGCCATTAAATGAAGAAATCTGAGAAATCGAGGTCTCACCCTCCAGCCCAGCTTACCCACTCCTGCCCCACAGGTGGTTGAAGCACACCAGTGCTCTCAGGTCCATCCCACATGAGGGATTCATATCAATTTCGGTGGTTTTAAAGCTGGGACTGAGTTTGGGAGAACACATTGCTCTACTCCCTTTGTCAGCCCAACCAGGCTGCTGATGAACCATGTTTTGTTCTTTTGGCAGGTGCTATGAAGCCAAGAGCCCAGAGCTTGAAGCTGACACGTGACAACCAGTGGCTTTCTAGGTTCTTTTATTTTTCCTTCGGGGAAAGAGCAAGGGTGGACTTTATATATAAATTATTATGTCCTTTCTGATCAGTACATTTACAGTAGTGTCCTACATAGCTTCCCCACCTGGGGCCTAAGGGCTTTCTCCAGTTACAGCCTGCCACGCTCGGTGGTTGATATCTAACTCTATTTTTGATATGTCTTCAAACACTCAGATAATTCCAGCAGCAAGAAGCACCAAGGCACCATCCACTCAGCTAATAAACCTCTGCCTTAGATTAATGGCCTTTACAGTCTGTGCCAGGCACTCAGGGGCTCGTTAATCAGCATGGCCCCACGTCGAGCCAGACCCGTGCGTTGGGGAAGCCTGATCCGAAGCTGAAGGCCTGATGGGACTTAAATGCCCAAGTTCTGGGTCAAATCCCAGCATGACTGCTCCAAGCCCCTTATCCCCGGTGCCCTCATTGTCCCCACAGCAGTGGGACGGTCACATCCACCTACCTCACAGGGTTGTTGTGAGGCCTTGTTAATCCCTGTCTGTAAAGCATTTGGAGAGCCGTGAATTAAAGCTGCTGCTGAAATGCAAATTGCCATTTTAAACACTTTATTAGTAGTAGTAATAACAACAGAGCTTTAGGAAGGCAGATTGTTATCTCCCCACACGCTCAGAGGCTCAGCTGAAGTGTAAGGAGCAAAGTCCCTGCATAGATCGGGGTTTATGGCAGTGTAAAATGAATGCTGACAAGAAAAATGCTGAGCTCCTTCAGCTCCTGGAGTGTGGCAGCCCAAGTTTGCCAGGAGAGCTTCCATCATCTCCACCACTGCTTTCCCAAAGCTTCCTGGGACCAGGAAGAGCAGCATCCCCCTGTGCAATGCAAGAGGCAGCTGTGCTTTGCAGCTGGCAAGGAAATGTTCAGCAAAAAAAATTGCAACATTTTCAAAACTCCTGGTAAGAGGCAACACACTTTTAACCTCTGACATCTGCACCGGGTAGTTTGATAAATTGTTTCTTAATAAATGAAGCTTTTCTGATAACATTTATGAGAAGTAAAATATTCTCACTCACCCAGGCTCCATCAGACTGGTGGATTTGCTTAACACAGATTGCCAGATATGTCCCAATTAGATGGACCCGGACAGCTCCAGTTCCCAGAGACCTGTGACTCCACACATGGAGCACAACAAGCAGATTTTTAGTGAAAGTGAAGCTTTAACAAATCTCCCCTGACCTCTGAGATTCCATAGGATCTCGCCACTGCTTTAGTTTTCCTTCCTTGGACTTCCTTCCTCCCACAGGCCCTTCAGTGTCTTACAGTGAGGGTGGGCAGGCCCTGGCACAGGGTGCCCAGAGCAGCGGTGGCTGCCCCTGGATCCCTGGCAGTGCCCAAGGCCAGGCTGGACACTGGGGCTTGGAGCAGCCTGGGACAGTGGGAGGTGTCCCTGGCAGGTGGGATGAGGGGAAACCACCAACAGCATTAGCAGTAATGAAGGCAACCGGGAAATGTCTTGTAGTCTGGGGCCAGCACAGGGGACAGGCACTGCCCTGGTCCTGCTGCCACCCAGGGCTGGGACATTGCCACTGCCTCCTGCCCACCTTGGGCTCATGTTCAGATGCTGTCACCAGCACCCCCAAGGCGTTTCTAAAGCTGTTCCAGAGTGTCCAAAGGAGGGAGCCGGGGCTGGGGCAGGGTCTGGAGGAGCCACCCGAGGAGCGCCTGAGGGCACTGGGCTGCTTCAGCTGCAGCAGAGGAGCTGAGGGCAGAGCTCAGGGAAGGAGGGAACGGCTGGAGGGGAGGTTTGGGATGGAGAGCAGGGAAAGGCTCTTCCCCCAGAGGGTGCTGACACTGCCCAGGCTCCCCAGGGAATGGGCACGGCCCCAAGGCTGCCAGAGCTGCAGGAGCCTTTGGACAGCGCTGCCAGGGATGCACAGGGAGGATTGCTGGGGGGTCTGTGCAGGGCAGGGGCTGGATGGGGTGATCCTGAAGGATCCCTTCCTGCTCGGGAATCCCTTCTTCCTCCACAATTCCATGACATTCCGCCATTCTACAATTCCACGCTTCCATGACCTCCCGCTCCCCTCAGAACCCCTCATGACGTCACCGCATTCCCCGTGACGTCACTGGCCCGCCGGCCCCGCTCCCAGC
>WEIU01022194.1:364965-379130 GCA_013389925.1 Aegithalos caudatus
AGGGAGAGGCGGGGAGCGGGCCCGGGGCGCCCCGGATAACCCTGCGTGCGCCCTCAGGATCAAGCGGTGCCGGGATTACTACGAGATCCTGGGGGTGAGCCGGGACGCCGGCGAGGAGGAGCTGAAGCGGGCGTACCGCAGGCTGGCCCTCAAGTTCCACCCCGACAAGAACCGCGCGCCCGGAGCCACCGAGGCCTTCAAAGGTGAGGGGGCAGCAGAGGCGCCCGCCGGGCCACGGAGCCGGCCGGGATTACGGACACAGCAGCGTCCCCGCAGAGCCCTGCTGCGGCACGGCAGGGTTTGCGTTTCTGTCTGCAAAATACACGTCTCCCTTAGAAACGATGGGAAATGCATCCCAGGTCTCATTCCCAGATACTTCCGAGGAGGTTTACAGGGGTCTGCAGGGGCAGGACAAGAGGTAATGGCCTCTACACTGTCAGTGGGTAGGGATGAATGGGATATTAGGAAGGAATTCTTCCCGGTGAAGGTGCTGAGGCCCTGGCACAGGGTGCCCAGAGAAGTTGTGGCTGCCCCTGAATCCCTGGCAGTGTCCAAGACCAGGTTGGATGGGGCGTGGAAGAACCTCATCAAGTGGGAGCTGTCCCTGCTGATGGCAGGGGATTGGAATGAGGTGATGATCTTCATGGTTCTTTCCAACCCAAGCCATCCTGGGATTCCATGATGCTGAAGAAGGTTCAGAACTTGGAACTGACACTGCCCATGCAGGAGAATTGGGTGTTTTTCATCAATAACTGCTCCTTGTAATGAATAAATTTTTATTTTTATATATATGTATGAGAATATGAAATTGAATCAAATGTATCTGGAGTTCTCAGTTATGCTATAGTGTTACTGTCTCAACTCATACATATTTCCCCTTTCGATGCAGCCCAGCACGGGGAAAGCAAGTGATTCATTCAGAGTCTGTTAAAACAAGGAGCTTCTTGAGGGCTGCTCTTTGTTTGTGTTTGGGTTGTATTTCTCTATGAACTTGTTCTGTCAGATCAAAGAAAAAAGATGAGCCAAACAAACACTTCTGAGTGGCTGGATGTGAGGTGTGAAATAGCTGTGCCACACAGCTTCAGGAACATCTCTGCCAGCAGGAAAAACTTGGGATAGCCCTGTGCATTTTAATTGGTCCCTGCAGTTATTAACTTTGTGTTAATTGTATGTGGGATATCATGGTACACTTGGGCCAAACTTGCATTTGGTGTGAGCTGATAAAGTGATCCATTCTCACACAATTTCTTGTCTGAAGTAAACTCACATGTCAGTTTTACAAATATTTCAAGTCTCTCCATATACCTGGACACTTTTGTCTTTCTCCAGGCATCAGTGACAGCAGGAAATGCCAGAGTGACAATTACCTGTGACATCACAGGTAATGCCAGAGCTGTTACACGTCTTTTGTGAAAGCAGCTCCATCTTTGGTCAAGCACAAATTCCCTAGGCTTGTTCGGGCTTCCTTTGCTGCTGCACTTAGGAGGGTGTGAGCTCTGGGAATGTAACCCTGGTTTTCATTCCCTCTCCAGCAATAGGCAATGCTTTTGCAGTTCTGAGCAACCCTGAGAAACGGCTCCGCTACGATGAACTGGGGAGGGACCACGAGCACGTCAGCACTGGCCAGGCCAGGCACTACAATTACTACACAGAATTCGAAGCAGACATCACACCAGAAGAAATATTCAATGTGTTTTTTGGTGGGCACTTCCCTACAGGTCAGTACTTGTTTTGAAAGGCAGTGGACTGACTTACTCCAAGGGAACAGCTGGAGCTGGGCCAGGGCAGGGCCAGGCTGGATTTTGGGAGAAGGTTCTTCCCCCAGAGCGTGCTGGCACTGCCCAGGCTCCCCAGGGAATGGGCACGGCCCTGAGGCTGCCAGAGCTGCAGGAGCCTTTGGACAGGGATGCACAGGGGGGATTGTTGGGGGGTCTGGGCAGGGCCAGGGGCTGGATGATCCTTGGGAGTCCCTTCCAGCTCAGCATATTCTGTGATTCTATAAACCATGAGGAAGTTCAGCTTCCCTTGGGACTGCTCAGGGAGTTGATGATACATCTGAAAAGGGCAGAAACCTTTTCACATTTGATATTTGCCTTTTTTTATTCCCTCTGTCATCTGAAGCCAGTAATGGTATGGGATCTAAAATAGGGTATGAATGAGAAGGGATCAGAGCTATTTTTGATGATGGTTAGACTCAGTGACCTCAGAGGTCTTTTCCCACATGAACAATTCCATGACTGTGTTGTACTTGAGGCACCTGACAGCATTCCAGGCCAGCTTCTGGAGCTGTGGTCTCAGGGGAAGCAGGAGCTCCTGTGCCTGTCAGCAGCCTGTGCTGTGATGAAGTTACAGCCTGGGAGCTCAGCAAGTGCTGCCTGCCAGGAGAGGAGCCAGCATCCAGGGGATGTGCAGGATCCAGGGGATGTGCAGGATCAGTGACACAGCAGTGGAGCTGTACCTGGAGTAGCTCCTTGCATGTCTCAACCCAGCCTTGGCTTTTGGATTTGTAGGAAAAATAGAAAGATCCTGCAAGATCAGTGGATGAAAAGGAAATCTGAAAGGTGTGAGGACTTCAAGGGCCTTCCTGGCAGCATCTGAGGAATTGCTTTAGCACTTCTGGGAACTTCTCACCTCCAAGGTGTCACAAAAAGTGAGGTACACACCAGTTACACAGCCTGAAGACACACAAACGAGTAGTTACAAAACCATGCTCTGAGTGATGCATCTTGCAGCTAAGGGGGGCTCAGATCCCAAATTTGCACCAGTGCATATGCAAAGCCAAGCCCAGCATGGTGTCATTCCAGCTGGAGTCTGCAAGTTTTGCATCTCTGACTGCAAGGAATTGCACCTGGATGTGCCCTTTGTGGGACATCACCCTCATGGAATGGGCCTGTGGGGAACAGGGATGCTTGGAGTTTAAGACAGGAAATTGGAGAGCTGTGGGAGGAGTTTGGATACTGAGCATGGCAGGTTTGTCAGGGAGACTGGCAGGAAGGAGAAGATGGGAATTTTTAGCAAAGCAGCAAAGACTAAGAAAATCAAAATATAATTTTGTAGTAGTGAGTCTTGATAGTACACAAGAGTTTCCTCACTGGGCTTTTGAAGGCAGGTTTGTGGCTTTGTTCTTACTGAGCAGTTTTCCTCTGGATGTTCCATGGAAAAAATAGTTAAATTTAAAATGTTAAATGTGATTAAACTCAAAGGAGACTCCATGTGGCAGTTGTAATGAAGAGAGGCTGCAAGTTCTTCTCATAAAAAATAAATGCATGTGGAACAAAAGAAACTGCTGCCAGAAATTCTTGGAGAAACTTAAAATTTGGGAATACTTGTTTTCTAGGCACCCCTATAAAAGCCATTCTTCTTTTCCCACACTGGCTGTTTGTTTTCACAGATTGATAAAATCCTGTCTGAGCAATGTTGAAGGATAGAAATAAACTTCCTTTTTTTTCCCCAAAAGAAACTTTCCTCCTTGGAGCCAGCCTGGCTTGGCTCACTCTTGGAGCTCTGACTGCACACATGCCTACAGCTTGGAAAATCTTTGAACAAGCAGTGGAACAGAGGTTTTGACAAAATAGCAGAGGTCACCTTTGCCCAGGTTTCTTGCAGAATTCTTTGGGAAACTCAAAAAAAAGGATAAGAGTATAAAATAATGTGACATCTTTCCCAGGGCTTAAAAATAGTTTTGCATTTCTGTTGTGATGATAAGCCACAGATTTCAATTCTCTAACACAAAGACATTCTGAATTTCAAAAGAGGAGAGCACAGCTATTATTAAGATATTCATATGGTGATAAAATCAGATCCTGAGCTTCAAATTGAAGCAGCAAATGCAATTCTTCCCTCATTTTCGATTTTTTAAAAATAAATCAACCACATTCCGTGTGCAAGAAAGAAAATCCTGAATTGTTGTCCTTTCTTACTCTTCTTTAAATCTCTTTCTTTATAATAAAATAATTAAGTGGAATTATTAATGGCTTGAAGGCAGAGGAATTAGAAATGAGGGTAGAAGACCACATTCAGTAATTATGGGAGACCATAATTCACAGCCTGAGCCTGGTGAAGCAAATTCATTTTCCTGCCACAGCCTTGCAAGTGAATGTGACAAGAACAGCATTAAAATATGAGATACAATCATAAAAATCAGAACATGTTTCTGCAGCCTGATTTAAATTAAGATGGATTAGAGCACACTACAATTTCTCTGGTAGGTTTTTTGCAATGACATTGTGGTGTTGTTTAATTCTGAGGTGGTTTGTGCTTTTTGCTCCGAGATCTCCCAGCTGTCATTCAGGCTGTGGAGTATAAACCTGGATAATTCAGTAGAAACTGAGTAATCCAGGTGAGTACCAGCAGCTGGGTGAAACATGAGTTGTCCTGGTTTCTTTGCAGGGAATATCCACATGTTCTCCAATGTAGCCAGAGATGCTCACTATTACCCACGGAGGCACCGGGCCGAGAGGGCATGGACACAGGAGCCAGAGGAGGAGGAGCACAGGCCACAGGTAGCCAGCAGGAGAGATCTCAGCTTAAATATGTAAACATTTCAGCAGGGTGAGGGATCCTCTTCCAAAGCCAGGATAAACCCTGCCGTGCTTGAGTGCTCAGTGTTTATCCTCAAGGGCCACAGCCACAGTGGATGTTTCCTTTGTCACTGGATTAGCTTTTATTAATCACTGCTGTAAAGATCCATTGTATTTATAGCATCTCAGGCCCTCCACTTTCTGTCACTGAGGGTTTTGCTGCTGCTTGCTTTTTACAAGCTCCAGTGCTTGGTAATCCAAGAACAATTAGTCTAAATGAGGACTGGTGATGGTGTGGAAGCAGTGGCTTGTCCTCAAGGTGTATTTAATCCTTCAGTAAATGAGCACCCAGGGCCTCTTCCAGCTGGGGGCAGGATGGGCCTGGGACAATTTCTGCCAACTGAGACTTCCAGGTGAGGCACAAGGTGTCCTTTGTTGTCAGTGCACATCCACACCTGCCATCTGCCTTGGCAAGATCTTCCTCTGGAGGCAGTCTGTTAACCTCCAGGGATCATTCTCCAAGGAAACTGAGTTTTTCCTTGTCTCAGGCTCAGAAAAAAAAACCTGGTACAGCTGACAGACAGCTAAGCTGGGGGAAGTGAATCCAGCCCCTCACTTCAGGAAAGTGAAGACCCCACTGAGGGGCTGGACCATCAGGAGAGGCTGAGGGAGCTGGGAAAGGGGCTCAGCCTGGAGAAAAGGAGGCTCAGGGGGGCCCTTGTGGCTCTGCACAAGTCCCTGCCAGGCGGGGACAGCTGGGGGGGTTGGGCTCTGCTCCCAGGGAACAGGGACAGGAGGAGAGGGAATGGCCTCAGGCTGGGCCAGGGGAAGCTCAGGGGGGACAGCAGCAGGAATTTCCCCATGGAAGGGGTGCTTAGGGATTGGAAGTGTCCAGGGAGGTTTGGAGTGCCCATGGCTGGAGGTGTCCAGGGAAGGGCTGGAGGTGGCACTGAGGGCTCTGGGCTGGGGACAAGGTGGGGATGGGGCACAGCTGGGACTTCATGGTCTGAGAGAGCTTCGGGGCTTCTGAGAATCCCACCTACTATTGCATCAGGAATCCTTGTTGGTATCCCAGAGCAGAGGGTAAAACCTAAATAGCTGAATATTGTATTTTCCTCTGGATGAGAAAAGGCATTTAAAAGCCAGTTTAGAAAGAAATTAAAGAGTAGGGGAAAAAAAATCAATGTTTTCTCTTTGATAATGTTTCCACTCTTTTGTGCTGCTAAATTAATCCAAACAAAAGCCCCAGTGCTTGCATCCTGTCTGAAGTTACACTGCATGGGAGCTCTTAACCCTTTACTGCTCAACCATTAAAGCTGGGCTTGAGCAGAGGCTGAGATCTTTACCATGGTGAGAAAATTCAGAGGGTGCAGGAAAGCCACAGGCACACGGGAATTGCGGGGTGTTCCTGCAGGCTGGATTGGACACTGACAGATACAGTAGTGCTTCCTTGCCCTATAAAGGAAGGGGCAGAGGAAAAGGTAATGGAAAATAAATGGTGTTCAGGAGCATTCTGATATTATTAATAAAGGTTATTTAGAGATTACAGTGTTTGCCCTCTCAAAATCCCAAAGTACTTTCTCTCTTTTCTGCAAAGTTTACATGTAACACGTTGTTGATCTGTGATTGATAGCTTGGCTTCTGGAACAGATGCCTTTTTCCATCTCTGTATTTTCTTGACTGCTAATCCCTGTACTTTTCAGAATTCATACTCTGCATTTATCCAGTTGATGCCAGTTTTCATCATCATAATCGTGTCAGTTATAACCCAGCTGATGGCCACCAATCCACCCTACAGCTTATTCTACAAATCGTAAGTCCTCTAAAAGCACATTTTTCTGCTGTGGCTGTTTGCAGCATGGAGGCAGATGGAAGATGGGTTTGATAGCAAAAGGCATGATAATGTTCTGCTCTTTGTAGAAAATGTTTCCAGTTGGTAAAGAAGGACATACCAACAGCCTGCAGTGGTGAGTTCTGAGCACTGTGAACTTCCCTGTGGGGAGCTTTAGTGCACAGGGTGCTGAACTGAGAGGGCCAGAAACCTTCCTCAACTGGCCTGGGATGGTTTTGCACAGTGATACAGGATGGGGAGTATGGATGTAGATCAGCCTCTGATCTGACCAACCCCCAGAATCTGTGGACCACCCCTGAGGTTCCTCTGGAAAGCAGCTAAAAACCCTGTGGTTTGCAGTATAAATCCAAATCTTTCCTGGAGCATGAATCCATTGGAAGCTCAACAAATGGTTAGAGCCTTGAAATGGCCTGGTTTAACTTCTCTGGAGAAGCAGGGCCTTGGGGGCTGGTGGGCCCTGGGAGCAGAGCTGCTGTACTGGGAGCAGGGGAAAACTCACATGTTGCTCTCAGCATCCAGGGCTGGAGGAGAGAAAGAGCTGACCTGGGCTGGCCCTTGCTGAGAGAGGAGTGGGGTTGGCAGGTTTGGGGCAAGTAGCAGAGTGCTCCAAACAGTGCCCTTGTTCCCTTCTAGGAGTGAAACTGCTCAGGTCCAGCCTTCCCCCCTCTCCTCTGCCAGAGCAGCCCAACACCCCTCATCATTTTACCACACGATGTCAGTGTGAGGCCCTCAGAAAAGAACAGGAGGGTGGATGTTTTTAGGGTGTTTTTTTTCCCAGGGAGTGTTTTTGCTATCTGCCAGTCCCATGTGAAACCTCCCACGCTGCCCCCACAGCAGCTGAGCTGCTTTTCTTCACTCCCTCCCCTTCCCCTGGTGATGGGAGATAGGCCTGAGCCTGCTTCAGAGTTAGGCTATTTATCTAAATCAGCCTTAAAACAGCTGAACAGCCTAAAAGCTAAAAGAAATTGAGGACGCTGCTGAGATACAGGGAAGGAGGAGGAAAAGAGGACTCCGGGAAAAAGGGGCAAGCAGGATTCCTTTGAGTAGAGTGTAACCTTTGTGTTTTGGCTGCCTGCCTCTCTCTGTGGGCAGTGACTCGAGCAGAGGCCTGGGTACTTTTGCTCAGATATGGAAATTCACTCCAGGAGTGTGGTTTAACCCAGTGAATGTGTCAGAGGGGCTGATTGTTCCTACAAGGTATTTTCCAGCCTGTTCCATGCCTCACTTTGCTTACAGGGTTTGATGATTATAAAACCTTGAAGAAAAGTATAACTAGGATCTCCCCTGCTAAGTTTTATTTCTACTAAAGGATCCAAAAAATGGGAAAATCCAGATCCAACTGCATTGTGGCCTAAGTTTTTATGAACTCTGGGATATTTTCCTGTGGGTGTAGCAGGAGGGTGGATTCTGTTTGCACTGCACAGCCTGCTGTCCCTGAGATTGTAATTTCCTGACTGGATGGTTGAGGGAGCCATAATCCTGCAGAAATGAACTGTACAAACATTGCTGTAAATATTTTCCTCTGGAAATGCTAATATGGAGATATAGCTCTTGGTTTCTTGGGGCCTGAACTGCTGCAACATCTGATTCCTCCCTGCTGCTCCCACAGGTCCATAGGCCACGTTGTCAGCAGAGAAACAGAGAACTTGCAGGTGCCTTACTATGTTGATAAAAACTTTGAAAAGAATTATCAAGGAGCAGAACTTCAAGAGCTTGAGAAAACAGTTGAGAAAGATTACATAGACTATATTCAGACCAGCTGCTGGAAGGAGAAACAGCAAAGTAAGTTATTTCTGTCCCAAGGGTGTTTCAGGGGCTGGGGGGTGGTTGTGCTTCACAAAGCTCTGCTGTTTTTAGCCTCAGTTTCCAATCCTTGTAACATCTCAGCCTTGCACTGGTTTAAGGTGTCTCACATCTGCTCTTAACACTGAATTTGAGATCTGTCAAAATCCATTTTAAGTGATTCTGAGAGATGAGTGGAGAGTAGACTTCACCATTTGAGATGCTTTTTTCCACTCAGGTTTTATGCTTGAATAACCCTTAGTGATGTTTTAACCATACAGCCCACCACATTTGTCTATCCCTGACAGATTGCTAGGCTGGAAAAGATCTTGAGACATCACCTATTCCATGTTTCTTTTACTGGAGCAGAATCAGTTTTGCTTTGACTGGCTCCACAAGAAGTTTCTGTAACTTTTTCCTTAAAATTTCTCCAGGAGAGCCCAGAGCGTGTCCAGGTGCTCTTGGCTCCCTTGCAGTGGGCTGTGTTGCTGGTATCAGTTTTCAGAGCATGCTTCCGTGGTTTGGGTGTTATTTGCATTTTCTATCTTTAGCTGAACTGGAGATCATGTTTTTCACCATTTTCAAGTCTTTCAAAAACAAGAATTGAATGCAGAAAGGGAGAACACAGATGTGAACACTCAAGATGGTTATTCTCCCTCAGCCCTGAGTGGATCAGTGGCACAAATAAAGGCATATTAACCCCATATTTTACTGCTTGTTAATTGCTGAGAAACTGCAAAGAGACTGCAAATTCCTGCTGTTTGCAGGATGGTAAGGAGTAACAGAAATTAAGTCACAAGGAGTAGCTGAGGCTGGGATGTTGTGACTGGTTTTAGTCACTGTTTTATTCACCTAAAGAACTCCCCACCTTCCAATGAGTCAGCACTGAGCAGTGCTGTGTGTAAAGGAAGCTGGAACAAGTTGTGTCTGTCTGAATGTTCAGGAGCAGCAGACAAGCTGCTTTCACACACTGGTGGGGAGTTTAAATTGCTCTGTGCAGAACAGTCCTCAGCACTCGGCTAAAAAGTGCCTTTGCACTTGTTTTCAGTTTCTTTACCAATTTATCTGAAGAGGACTCATTTCGTCCTAAAGGAGAGGTAACAGTAGTGTTGCTGACTCCAGGCTCTTTACAGGTATTTGATGGGAGATAAATGATGATGTTTTGGCTTATTTTACATAAAAGTTACCAATCCTACTTTTAAAGAGAAATAAAAAGATACAGGCTCTGAATAAGACCATGAAAATCCTGAAGTTTTTGGTGTGTTTGATTTGTGAACTTTGAGTATCTGTGGCTGGCAGGAGCAGCCTCCAGGGCTGTATATATGCTTACTAAAGGACAGAGTTTATTTCTTACAGAAAAATCCCTTTAATTGACCTAATAGACGTGAAAGTCACCACACTGTCTCTTTCACAGAGAGCTGGAGCTGAGGAGAGCCCCGGCCCAAAGAGAGAACAGGGTTTGTGAGTCTGAGAGAGCCCAGGAGTCAGAGAGGGGAGATGATCCAGCCTGGAATGCCAAGTGCCTGCCAAGCCATGCTCCCCCAGAGCTTGGTACACTCGGGGATGGTGTTAGTCACCAGCTGCAAATACACTTACAGCAGACACAGTTAGCATAGCCTAAGGCCACTGCTGTCATTAAAAACTCACCATTTGCAGAGGGCTTCCCATGCAGGCCATAGCTGAGACTGGGCTGACCTTAGGACAGTCATGATTGCAAAAATAAACTCTGAATACAGGATGGAGTGCTAGGGAAAAGTTCTGCAGATGCTGAGGCAGTTTTCAGTCAGCTGTTGCTGCACAGTGTTGGTCCCTTAATCCTTGCTGAAGTGTTGGACTTGGTCTTTGTCAGTTGCATGTTTATTTATAGTACATTTGTTGTGTTTACTGAGGGCATGTTTCCCTTGAGCACCAGCAAAACAGACAGAGATGAGTAGTTCAGGAACAGTTTGGGTTTTAAAGTCCTTGATTTTAAGACTTGAAAAGCATCACCTGGTGTCCAACAACCTTAAGGAAAACCTTGAAAATCATGGATCGGTTGTACATTGTTCAGCCAGTCAGTTTTATGGTGCTGCACCAGACTCTCAGCAGAGCAGTGTGTGAAAGTTGGGTGGGTTTGGGTCTTCTGTGGCACAGTTAAGTTCAAAAAGCACATCCCAGGTTTTGCAGGAGATGGTTCAGCTGGGATGGCTCCTTTGTAAAGTGAGGCTGCAGGGAGCTCGGGGTCACAAAGAGGCAACTGAAAACCAAATCAGGACAAGTACCACAGAATCATGGAATTGTTTAGGTTGGAAGGGAATTAAAGCCCATCCAGTTCCACCCCCTGTAATGGGCAGGGACACCTTCCACAGTCCCAGGCTGCTCCCAGCCCCATCCAAGCTGGCCTTGGACACTGCCAAGGATCCAGGGGCAGCCACAGCTGCTCTGGGCACCCTGTGCCAGGGCCTGCCCACCCTCACAGGGAGGAATTTCTTCTGTATATCCAATGTAAATATAGTTGGAATTCAGAACCTCCTTGAAGAAAAGGCTTCAAAGGAATTACTCTGTAAAAGATTGAAATCCACAAGGAGCAAATGTGATGGAATGAATGCTGTCAAAAGTGCAGGGAATAATTTTCCCCAATTGGATAAGTATAAACTGAGATTCTCCACTGCACAACTCCAGGGACTCTGGGCTCAGGGACAATTACCTGAGCTTGGTTTTTGCTGGAGGCTTGACAAGGCTGTGCCCAGCAGTGCTTGAGTGGCAATTTGGTTATAAACCTGTAAATGGATTCCTGTTCCTGCCTGTCAGTTTGTGAAGCTTTGCAGTGAGTGGGAGGAGGGTTAAATGGCTTTATATTTCAGAGGGACAGGGACAGAGGATGTAAGGCATGAAAGCATCTATTGAAGTTCTTTCCACTCTGAATAATTTTTAAAAATGAGGGGCTTGTAAGGTGTATAAAAGCTCTGAAAAATTGAGTGTCATCAGGTAGCCTGTGCTTATGGAGATGTTGACCTTTTCACAAGTAAATTACTGCTGTTCTCTTCGGTGCATCTAATCCTGCAGCCAAATTATTCTGCGGGGAGAAACCTATATTAAGACTTCCTCAGCTAATCAGCAAAAGAAACTTCTCTGAATTACTGGGAGGAAATAATTTAAACAATGGGATTATTTCAGTTTTATGTGGCTTTTGAGAAGAAGGGGAACAAAATGCAAAGTACATTTGACATTGTTAATGAAAGGGCAGGGAGGCCTTTCAGACGGGTCCCTTGGGTAGCTGTTCACCTCCCTGGCTTCAATACCCACCAAAATTAAAATTTAAAAGTGCCACGAGGATAACAAAGCACTCAGAAACAGTTCTTTAAAGCAGGCTCAGGGCTTTATCCTAATGCATCTTTTTTTTTTTTTTTNCCTATTTCTTTTTTTTTTTTTTTTTTTTTTTTTTTTTCTCCATCTTTCAGAGTCTGATTTGTCAAATTTGGCAAAGCTCTACAGAGATGAGCGGTTAAAACAGAAAGCAGAGTCCCTGAAACTTGAGCACTGTGAGAAGCTCTCCAGTCTGATTGGGATGCATAAAGGGGGCTGACCAGGACGCACACGATACGTACTTTTATTTATTGCTGTTTTAACTTATGTTTTTATTTTCCTCCACGTGAAAAGGGAAGTAGTCTGTTGTAGAGTCTGGATATTGGAGTCCCTCTGCAGGCAGTGCAGAGAGGGGCCAGCACGAGCTGCAGGGCTGCTGTTTGCTGTAATATATCCTGTACAGTAGATTTGGTTCCAAGGACCAGTGGCACTTTGTAAATTCATTCCCCAGGACACGCTCTGAACTTGGACCCCGTGTGCGTGGGCGGTGTGTCTGCCATCCGGGCTGTGTGTGCTTCCCAGGAGAGCGGGCTCCTCTGGCTTCCTGTGCACCTGCAGCTCCCTGGATCCCTGCTGGGGCTGGGGCTCAGCTCCCCCTGTCTCTCCAGCCTGTGCCACAGAGCTGGGGTGGTTCCAGTGCAGGAGGGACAGTCCCTGCCTGAGGGGAGCCCCTGAGCACATTCCCAGCTCTCCCTCTGTCCCAGTGTCCCTGCTGCTCCAAGGGAGGGCTGTGCCCATCCTGACGGAGACTGGGACTTGGACCGATGGGAAAGCAGAGCTGTGCTCCTTCTCTTGTCTGTTTCCAGTGGCATATTTTCAAGCTGGCTATTCCATTCTGGTTTTTATCTGCACACTCCCCCAGCTCTCCCAGGGCCTTGCATTTTCCAGTACAGTTCTCATGTAGCATATTTTTACTCTGTTGAGCAGCTATGAATGTTTCACTGTAGACATGATATTGCAAAGAAAAAGATCTGTGTGGCAATGTCCTGTTTTTTCTTGATCCTCCTTCACACAGCCAGGCCTTGAAGGGCAGATTGATGCTGGGTTGTCCTGGTGAGCAGCAGACCAGTGTTAGGCCAGTGTTAGACCAGTGTTGCTCCAGCTGAGCACCATGAAGCCCCCCAGGCAGGCTGGTGTGTGCCCTGCATGGAATGAGCTGTTCTTCCAGGGAATTCCTGCCTGGGGTGGGAGCTCACAGAGCAGCACTGCTCCCCTCTGATCCCAGGAGTGGGAGTCAGTGACACCTGAGCAAGGCTCTGCTGTTGCCACATGCCTGAAACTCAAGTCACACAGGATGCACAGGTGGCCTTGGCTGAAACCTAGGGAGCAAATGCTCAGAAGCTTGGGAAATGCCAGGATTAAACCTGCCTTGAAAGCTCAGACTGTCCGTGTGCTGGGCACTGGTGCAGTGGTGCAGGAGTCCCACTGGATGGAACTGGGAATGTTGGTACCACAGTGTGTCCCCTCCATGTCCCTGTCCCATCCATACAGCCCTGGGAGGTTTGGCAAGAAAGAAAGTGGGAAAAAAAAAAACACCTCTTCTGTTGTCTGCACAAGGATGAGGGTTTGGTTTGAAACCTGGTGCTTCTGCACATGAGCCCTAAATATCCCAGCTGGGAGGAGAATATTCCAGGTACAGCAACAGTGCTGTAATGGGATGTCATAAAAGGGAAAAAAACAACATAGTGACTCCAAACTTCACTTCTATGCCCCATATGTGGGAAACCTTGTAGGAACGTGAGGAAGTTGAGTAGAATTTTTTGAGCACCTGGAACAGGAAGAACACCAGTGAAAAGGGCATTTTGAGCAGTGGTGTGGAGCATTCATAGTGCCAGAGTTTAAGAGCAAGAATGGATGTTGATTCCAGGTTGGTGGCTGGCAGAGCAGACAGCCTTAATTCTGGTATTTCCCACTTCTGATCACCAGTGTACAAAAAGTAAAAATAATGTTGCTTTTTATATATTAAATAGCTTGTAGAATATATTAGAAATCAATTTAAGTGGTTGGACTTTGTTCCAGGGTTGGGATCTTCCCTGTCATTCCTGTGTGGCTGTAGAGGGAATACAGGTTGGGAGACCAAATCCAGCGACCTCCTGGACTCACAATGTCCTGCACGGAGCTTAAACTCCTCCATAGCATTTTGCACTGAAACCAGATTGTACCTTTCATCCAAAGATGTCGAGTACTTGATGGAGACCTCCTGTGGGAAGCACAATCAGCTGGGAGATGCAGGAGGGAGGTAAAAACATCCCCAAAAGCAATAAGTTTTGTTCCTAACCAGTCACAGGGTGCTGTGAGGAAGGGCATGTGGCTTGGGACCTCTGCGGTGACAAACAGGACACGTTGTGTTTGTTGGGTGCTCCACAGGGAGAAGGAGAATCCTCTCTGGAGCCCCTGATGTGGAAATGCATCGCTGTCCTTCTGCAAAGGGTACTTGGGATTCTTTGTGGGGCTCTGACGGGAGGAGAGGGTGTTCCTGGGTGCACCAAGCGCTTGAACATGGGTTTGTGTGTGTGTATATATTTATTTATTTTTAAATTAAAGACGTGACATCGCTGTGCCTGTCCGTGGTGGTCTGAGCCTGGCACCGGGAGGGGTGTGGGGGACGGGCCTGGGTGGGACGAGGAGGCGGCCGCCATTTGCCGGGGGGTACGGGACATGGCCGA
>WEIU01022197.1:3960-17577 GCA_013389925.1 Aegithalos caudatus
AAAAAAAAAAAGTACATTTATTATTTATCACATACAAATCTGATATGACAAAAACACAGTGTATATTTCAGACACCTCTTCCAGGTCTGAAAAACGAAACAGATAAACTGCAGGAATATGACTCATCTCTTGATTTCCATAGGGCTTTGTTGTATGGCACTCACACTGAAATCCAGATGGGAGCTGGGCTGTCTACCTTTATATACACTGGCAATGTCTGACTTGAAATAATCCAATGAGAGTTTGACCTTTACTATTTGCTTTTTTTAAGGTCTGTATATGCCTGTTTGGAAATTCCAGCAGATTGGCAACTCTTCTATAATGAGGTAGAGTTTTATGTATGACCTTTATCCTGCATGATATCCTGGCAGTAGCGTTTGCCTGGGAACAGTCCTAATGAGGCCACAGAAATGCTGACATGGCTGGAGCAGTTAATGAGTTCTGTAAGAGCTTCTGTAAGAGCTTCTGTTTCATCTCAATGAAATATATCACTTACTTAATGATGCAGCAAATCAGAAATACTTCATGCATATTTTCCAGTGAGATACCTCCTCCTTAAAGAGAATTTTATAAGAAAATAATGTGTTTCCATCCCTTGAAATATGGTCTTTGCAGGTAGAAGAATTTTCATCTCATAGACATTTTCCAGAAATTCCGTGAGATGGGTGTTTCCCAAAGTTTTCAGAAAGTCACTCCTGAATCCACACAATTCATGCACTTTGAAAGGTCAGAGCATAACATCCCACTTCTATCAATATCTGTGCTTCACTTCAATAGAGTCAAAATTTCACTCTGAGACCACAAAGCAACTTTGAAAGAATCATCTGTTGATAACAAAAAGGTAACTGGATGTGTGTGTAAGTATAAACATTTATATGGGCATTGCAAATGTAAGTAGTATGTAATAAGAAAGGAGTCAGTGTTAGGAAACCCATGCTTGTCACACATATTAAACAGCAGGTATTACCTGAAGAGAAGGGAAACAAAAAGCCTTTGGTAACCTAGAAACAATGTTGGCTGGGAATGTTAATGTTCTTCTCAGATCAGTTTAAGAAACTAACAGTCTATCGTAAATTTAGTTTTTTTAAAACAAATCCTACAGAAGCAAATTGAAAGGATGATACACAATGATCCTAAGATATAATCTTTAAAAATTGGTCTGGGAATACAATAATAAAGCAGTATCCCATTTTGCAGTTGGTAGTACACTACAGTCTGATGGACAAATTCCTCAGATTTCATCTTCTGCATTCTAAGTCTCATTTATCTGAATTTATACTGATGCACCTCGATGGACTCCAATGCAATATTCAGCTTTCTCTAACACAATCAGATACAGGTTTGTGCTATGGAATCTAAAATGCATCTCCACTTTAAAGATGCCAGTGCAGCCAACGTTCATCTCACAGTTTATCATGACTCAGCACAGTGGTTTTTGAGTGCAAAAAAAAGATTTTGCTAGATTGTCCTTCACTAGTCCCACCTTTCTGTGTCTTCATGTTCCTCAGTCTCTTTTTAAAAATTTCTCTGTGCTGTTATTCTCCATTCTCTACAGATGCGTTGGTTGCTTAAGGTGTTTTTACATTATGTATTTTGAAAAGAAAAACACAATCCTACTCTTTTTTTATTCACCTGAATGGATGCCAAGATTTCATGGCTGGTTTAAGATTGATGCCAGACATATTTTAAGTGATCCAATCAAACTCGTCCATTCTCATGGTAATTTCAGTGAACTTACTCACATACCCACAGTAGTGCTGAGGTACAGAAATACATTTCAAGTATGGGGAGAAAGTATTCAGAGCTTTTCAGAACTAAGCTCTTTACTCTTGACCTTAGGCATGCTTCAGAGTATCTATAAAAGCAGTCAAATGTAATAGGCCAGTTTGAATATTCTGATTGAGGGTTTTTTTGTTAGCAAGCCTTTTATATCATTGTGGAACTGTTCCTCCTAGACAAGGACAGATTATTTTCCAGCACGAATTCTCCTATCTTCCTAACTTATCTGCAAAGAAGATTAGTAAGGGCTTTGATATGACAAATGAGAGGTAAATAAGACAATTATGTTTCATCCTTGCAAGAAAGACAGTGACTACTGATGCACTGGGCTGCACTTCAGCCATTTTTGGAAGCACTATCTGCATCATACCAAGGAGTGACACTGAGAGGTGGCCTCTAATATTTCCTATATTTGCCACTGCAGTAATGGCCATGGCTTATAACCCAACACATGAATAGTTCAGTAACAGTGAACAATGAAATTCTTTTTATTATCCTAGCTTGGAACTCCTAACTCAGAGCACACTGGTAGTAGCCATCTGGATCTACAGACTTTGGCCCTCCCAGCAGTGGTGATGGTACATCCTCCCCAGGCTGTCACAGGCACAGTCACTGTCATTGGAGGAGAACATGGTATTGACTGTCGAAAGAAGTTGAGAATATAAATAATTGTCTTGGATCCTTCACATTTGCTTGGTGCTAGGTTGATATATTTCACTCAATTCTAGTGATGCCAACGAACTCTCTATGCAATCAACCATTCTAGACTTGTAAAGTGTTTTTGGTTTGCTCAGAATTGAGATCAATGTAACCTTTGTGTTCAGGTGCATTCTCTGAGGACATGAATAGTACATCAGTTCACTACTGCACAACCCAGATACAAAATAAAACAGACCTCATTTGTTAATAGACCTTACTGGTTAATTTTAAGATATGTGCTCAGCTGAAATGGAAAAATAAGGATTAAATATATGATAATGAAGAATCACAGATCAGGAAATGCCTATAAGAATTGCAAGCCCATAATCCTGGCAACTGGTATAGTCAGTCAGCATCTGCCAATTTCTCAAACATCCCACATGGACAGAGGAAAGAATTCCCATCTATTCAAAAAACAAACTCCTCAAGGACAGCACAACTCTAACGAAAGGGATATGACAAAAAATGAGAAGCCATTAAATTTACTCCCATCTCAAACAGTGATGTCCTCTGAGGAGCTGTCGTTGTCAGTCCCTGGCTGGCATTTGCATTGCTGTAGCCATGCAGAGAGTACAGCACCCTATTCTCTACCTCACAGGACTGTGTTAAAGATGAGTAATATGATTTTTGCAAATTCTGTTACTCATCAAAACAGCCACAAAAAATGCTAAATGTTAGCTAGCTACTCAGGTGTTAGAGGAACACCTTCACTGAAGGGGTAAATCTGGCCTCTTCTGGGTGTCTCCACTGCAGAACATCACCAATCTATTTCATTATTTTCTTGCAGAGTTGTAGTTGGTAAGCAGCATGCTGGGTGGAATGAACAGCAGATCAAGCACCAACAGCAACCTGAAATTCACGTTAATAGTTCTCAGTTTGTGTCCCTAAACACTGGTATTTGTCAAGGTAGTTTCACTATTCAGTCTTCTTCCATGTGCTTGTGGCTGGGCATTCCATCTTTTGCTTTTTGCAAAATTTCTCTACAGAAATTATAGCAAAGTATTTTAAGGCATTAGACATGGAAAATATTTTTCTACCCTTGCATCACTATACCTTTTTTGAGAGAGGTGATGAACCTAGTGTTTCAATTATAGGTCTTACACATGCGATTGGGCAACAGGCCAACAATTTTCATCTGTGTATTCCAAGACCAATACCATTTGTTTAGCTATAAATTCAGAGATGCTGAATGCATTGTATGTCTACTTCTCTGAGTTTGACAACATCTTTGAGTATAAAAAAATAATAAATTGCAATCTTGTAAAAAACACCAAAAAATATTTATTATGGTAAAGTAACAGATAATCTACCCAAAGCACAAGGAAATATAAAGAATTTAACTTCAATAGCTGGATGTGTAGTCCATAAAGTCAAGCAATTCTTACCTATTACAATTTCTGAGAGTTTAAGCAATGTCATGTGGACTAGCAATGATCTAATCCCAAAAGTATTTTTAAAAAGGCATCTAAAGTCTCTTTGTTTCATCACAGACAGAAAACACCTTCATTAAGCCCTTCTGGATTTATCAGCTTTGACAGCAGTCGTTGCTTTTGGCAATGTAATGACTTTTCTTTTCTGGGTGGTAGTACACAGACTAACATCTAATAACTGGCTACTAAACATCCTGTTATACTGAAAAACAGATCTTCAGGATGTGCTTTTCCACAAAATGTTTATATTTTAATAGTCAGTCATGAACCCAATTGCAAGAGTGAAGATAAATATGAGCCATTCTCTATTATGAGAGTTCTTCTGGTTTTCAAGAAATGATATATTAGAAAATGATGTCTTTGCTTCAACAGTCATCACTATAGCTTAGTGCCTCTGTGAAGGCAAGATATCTTCCCAGCAGAGAAAATCTTCTTATGGATCACAGATATAAGCTGTATTTATGTACCATTCAAACAGAACTCAACTCTTAGCATTGACTCAGACTAAGATTTGTTGTTACTAGACAGTCAAATATTCAGTGAATCATATGCTTCTATGGCATAATAACTGAAGCTTTCATTTATTTAGTACAATGGGGGAGAAAAGAGGAGTTCAGGACCACTGATATACTGTTACAGTGACAGATTTGTGCTGTGGAGGATGAAATGGTTGCAAGACCTTCCTCTGCTTCCAAAATTAGAGAAAAGCACTGCTGCTGGACAGCTAAGTCATCTAGCAGTACAGTCCAACCTAACCGAGAATTTAGGCATGTGAAGAATTTAAAGTTCATAACCAGATCCTTTGTTTTAGCTGGAGTGCTCATACTTCTACATTTTATAGACACAGTTCAGGTAAATAATATTTATAGTTACTCCAGATATTGGAGATTTATTTTAAATAGCAATTGTCTGTTTTTAAAGTCACATAAAATTTTGCATTTGAAGAAACTACAAATTTATTTTAAAAATTAATGTAGCTTGCTCTTGTTACTGAATTAGCTTACCAGATGTTCTTTGGATGTGCCCGGGGGGACTTGGGAGAATCAAGCCTGAGCTTCCCTCTTTAGTCTATGTATGTCTCAGCAAGGCACTTTTTGTGCTCTCACACCTCTAAGCAGATGATGCAAACTGCCTGTCCTTTGTAAGACAGCATTAGATATGCTTCTGAAAAGCCTTGGCATTGCTCATAGTCCTTCTTCTTCTCTGGTGCTTCCCTCTGTTATCCATGTGTTGACAGTAAAGGGCAAGACACATTTGTTGGCTGCCTGTGAAAACAAAGATCTCCTGTGCCTCTTCATTGATTCTCAGTCAGGGTTTGAACTCTTGCATATTTGCACACTTTGAAAACTCTCAGAGAAAGAATAAGATTCAGAACAAACACAGCCGTCCTTCCTTGAGGTTTTATGTTAACATGTGGATATTTGTAAACAATAAGTAAAACAGCACTGAAATCACTCCTGAAAACAGTAAGTTTGCTTTTACAAGAGAAGGGATTCTGTTTTCTTCAACAACCCATCTGCTTTCTTCAGAATTTACAGCACAAATTAGAGATTAAAGCATCATCTATATGCATGTGAATAAAATCAACATAACTTGGTGACATTTAATTGTAATGTGTTTGTTCTATTCCAATATAATAAACAGTTCTTCAGCAATCACAGCATCATTAAGGAAAAGTATCTGTTCCAGAATGTTTAAAAGTTTGCTCTGAAATAATTGAAGAGGATACTGTTTATATAAGATTTGTTTTTATTTCTGAACTTACTACATGATATATGATCTCTGAATGGTATTGCACTTTGGAATGGAAAAACCTCAACAGTTTAGGTTAGGCTTTTAGGAAGCATTAGATAATTATAGCTTTTATAATCCCCTTCATTTAGACCTACTATTTGTAATAACTGAGATCATCCCCATCTTGCAATATCCCTTACTGCACCATCTATTACTGGATACTTTTTTGTTGTTGTTGTTTATTTTTTGGGGAGTGTTTTTTGTGTGTGTTTTGTTTTGTTTTGTTTTGTGTTGTATAAATACACATATTTGAACTCTCATTTTTATTAATTTATCATAACAAAGTGATGAGTTTTGGACTGTTGGCTGTTTTACTTCATTCATGTGATGGTTTTCACTGCAGATAAAACTTCAGAACAGCGATTATCTTGTATGTCCTAATCCAAATGTAATGAATTATAAAAATCATTGCACATCCATGTTCAAAATTCCCAAGGCAATGCCCACATCTCTGACTCACTCTTCTTGTCTTTAATTCTGGACATATTCTTTGCACAGCACAATCTATGATTCCTCTGTCTGTTCATAAAAAAATAAATAGAATAAAACAGGAACTCAATATTCTTATCTAGTGTTCCAACATTTTTTATAGAGATAGAGAAGTATTTCTCAACATTCCAGTCACAGAACCATAAAAAGACTCAGATTGGAAGGGACCTGAGACAATCATACATCGCAACCTCCTGCAGAAATAACAACCTCAAAATATCTCACATATATTTCAGAAATATAATAGTTTATATTAATTTTATTTAGCATAAGAGCTACTTTCATAATTCATTCTTAAAATGCTTGCTAAAATTTAATTTCACCTACTGATATAAATTTGGGAAAGAAGTAGAAGAACAAGTGTTCTTAGTAGTCTCTGGATGAAATACACTTTCAAAATGGTTGGCCATGTAAAAAAGAAATGTCTAGGGTTAATGTACATGAACTATTAATGTACATCATATGCTTATGTTCAGTAAGAGTAAAACAACGAGGGAAAATAATATATCTGAAGTCCAGAGACAAGACTAACCTTCCTACAAGAACAGCAAGTTTTAGTGCAAAGGCAACAGTAACATCACATGGCTAATTAAAAAAAAAACATCAAAAGCAATACTTCCTTAATAAAAACAGTGAACTGGAATTCAGTGGTTGTTGTATGTGACAGAGAGCAATACAAAGAAAAGGAAGGGCCTTCCTTCACTGAAAATTAGTATCTCCATCAAAGTACAGAATAATTACTGTAAAGAACAGAAATGCTTTGTTTCTACCATTGAGTGAAGCAAAAATAACCTTGTTCTGTGTATACTGATGAGAGGTACTTGAGGTGTGCAAGTAAGGCAGCCACAAGCTAGACCTCTAATCTCACCAGGTTGCCCTAACATACATTTCCTTTCCATATTCCCACATCTTCACATCCAGTCTGGTCCCATATAATTCTACACATCTTAGATACTTTTCTGTGGGTCCTCCATTTCTTGTTTGCATCTTACAGCCTCCTCCTCACTTTTTTGTTTTTGTTTTTTTTTTTTTCTTTTTCAGTTTCTAAAACACAGAAGCCAAAATATCTTTATTTAGATCGGTTTTCTTGTCACTTCAAGAAGCTGTCAAAGGCTGATGTTATTGAAATCATCTGTATGTTTTTAATCTTCCACTAAAGAAACACAAGGGTATAGTCCTTTAAAATAAGAGTGGGCATTTTTCAAGACACTGTTAGTGAGAAGCATGAAATTGGAGTAAACGGCAAAGAAACAAACAGACTATGAATACCTCACAAAAGTAATAATTTCAAGTTTTTAACTATCTGTCCTTTCAGGTGAAGATGTTCTTCAGAGCAGAAGTGAAATAAGTGGGAGAGTCATACATGGTCTCCCACATTCCTGCTCTGACAACCTGCAAAGGGAAGGACAATGGCCAGGGAGATGGTAAGGGATAGGGAGATTTTTTCAGGCTTTCTTTTCTGAATGGGTAGGAGCATGAATATGCAGGAGTGCCATCATCCACCTGTCTCCATTCAACAACACTCTTGCTTTCTGCCAATTTTCAAGATGAGATTGACTCCTTGGCTCCTTGCCTCCATCTCAGTCTGTTCACATTGTTTCAGATTTTCAAGGCCATCTCTGGGAAGAAAACAGATGAAAAAACTTACTTTAAACTGAAAGGAGTCCTGCAGCCTGCTCAGTTGACCTGGGACTCACACAATTCTCTCTGATGCTTTGGCAGTATACCAGAGTTTATTTTTTTGTATCTCTGTGAGAGGCTAAGATAACTAGGTAGTACAAAGTGTGATTTCATGGTAGTAGAGAGCGTGGAATGTGCTAAGCTGCAGCAGAAACACAGCAAAACAGAGCAAGCATGCTATATTTTTGATATTTTGAGGCACTTTTATCAGAAATTTGCAAAAGGAGATGTTCATTTAAGAATAGAAAAGATATCAAGATTTATCTATTAAAAACAACTAATTCTCCCTCATTTTAGGAAGGGGAATCACAAAGACTGGGAGGAGGCATGACAAAGCTTGTTCACATCCCAGTGGGATGCCCACTGTTGAAGATGATTATGGAGTATGTATGATTTCTTGCAAAAACCTTGCTCAATTTCTCTACAATTCTCATTAAATCTTGATCATTCCTTACATTCTCATACTTCAATTTATACACTAGATCTTCCCAACTGGGATGCTTGTTAGTTGCACATCTATAAGAACTCTACACAGGGACAAGGTGAGGGGTTTTTTTTTAGTGCAAATACAGCAATGCAATGTCTGTAGGTAACAGCACTGATCTAGTGTCTCTGGGGTACTTGTGAATTCTGTGACACTCCTAAAACTGTTTCTGATTCTTAACAAATATGATTCTGGGCATATGCAGTAGGTTTCAAACATGCCGTGATGAAAAAGAAGATACCAACAAGTCACACTCTGCCAGGCTGTCCATGCACCATAAGTGCATACACTTATCATAGATTCATAAAATCATAGAGTGTTGAAAGGTCTTTAAATTACTTTAAAGGTCATCTAGTTACAAACCCTGGGAAGTGAGCAGGGATATTTTCATCTGGATCATGTTTCTCAGAACTCTGTCCATTAAGTTGTATGTCTCCAAAGATGGGGCATCCACCATCTCTCTGGGCATTCTGTGCCAGTGTTTTAGTACTCTGTTTGTAAACAACTTCATCCTTCTATCTGTTGCGTTCCCCCTGCTCTTTTCAGGCCTGGCTAGCAGCTGACAGGGGCTGGGGGCAACTTTCCTCTGGGTCCAGGGAGGTACCAGAGCCTTACCTGAGCACCTGGGGAGCAGCGTGTGGGCAGGCAAGACACGACACGGCTTCTGAGGGTGATGATTAGATGGGTTTATCTGGGGATCCCACACGGGAGGAAGCATGGCTCCCACAGGGGAACATGAGGCAGCCAGGCCCCAGGAGAGGCAGGAGAGCACGTGTGTCCCCCAGGGCAGAGGAGCGGGCAGAGAGAGATTAACCCTTTGTGAATCCCCCTAAGAGAGTTCTCCTCAGAGGGTTGGTCCAAGGCTTGGACCAATGGGATAGGTGGGATAGGGCAAACCAATCCAGGATAGGGTGATGGGCAGGGGTTACAATGAATGGCAATTTAGGGAAGGATTACAACTTAAAAATGAATCAACATATCTCACTCTTCTTCTGTTAATAACAGTTACACAGTTTGGCAGCAAGAATAAACATATTTTGAGAGAGGATTATGCTTTAAAATTGAATATACTAAGTCCTTTAAGATGATGCTTGCGCCTGATGGTGGGTGCTGTCTGGTGGTGAGTAACTTCTGCCTGGTTGCAATACGCTGTCCACACTGTGTGGCTCATGTCAGTTGCATTGCACACCTTTTGCTTCTTTTATCTAATCTGAATCTACCCCTCTTTTAATTATAACATTACTCCTTGTCTTATTGTTACATGCCCTACTAAAAAGTTTATTCCCAACTTTCCTATAGACCTCCTTAAAGTACTGAATAGGTATAATGAGCAGCCATCTCTTCTCCAGGCTTGAAAAGCACAACTTTCTCAGCCCTTTTTCATAGGAGAGGTGTTCCACTCTATTCATTTCTGTGGCTGCCCTGTGTTCGACTTGCTCCCACAGATCTATGTCCTCCCTGTGTTGGGGGTCTTAGAGCTGGTTGCTGTACTCCAGGTGGGATCTCACAAGAACAAAGGGGTAGAATCACCTCCCTTGACCTGCTGGCCTATCTTGTGATGCAGCGCAGGATATAGTTGGTTTTCTGGGATGTGAGCACACGTTGCTGGGATATTTCCAGCTTCACATCCACCAGCAACCCTTTCTTGACAAGGCTATTTTCAATCCCGTCTTACTCCAGTTTATATTATACTAGGGATTGCCATGACCCAGATACTGGACCTTGCACTTGGTCTTGTTGAACCTCTTGAGGTTCTTGTGGCCTGGCTTCTGCAGCTTCTCCAGGTCCCTCTGGATGGTATTCCACCCTTCAGGTGTGTTAACCCTACCACGGTGTCATTTGCAAACTTGTTGAGGGTGTACTTGATCCCTTAGCCTATGTCACTGATAAAAACCATTGAACTGTTCCTTCCCCCACAAGGACCCCTGAGGGACCAGCTGTTACTGACATACATCAGGACGTTGAACCCTTGACCACTGCCCTCTGGATCACACCATGGTCCAACCAATTTCTTATTCCTCATTCACCAAAGAGTGCACCCTTCAAATCCATCCCTCTCCAATTAAGAGAAGGATGCTGTATGAAACTGTGCCCAAGGTCTTACAGAAGTCCAGACAGATGACATCCATGGCTCTTCCCTTGTCCACTGATGTAGTCAACTACATCACAGATGGCCACTATGTTTGTCAGGCAGGACTTGCCCTTGGTGAAACCATGCAGGATGCTCTGATTTGCTCTCTGTGCTCCATAGCTGCCATGAAGACCTGTTCCCTTATATTCCCAGGTAATAGGGCTGATAAGACAGTAGTTCCCAGGATCCTTCTTTATGCCCTTTAGAAACATGGGTGCAATGTTGCCATTTTCCCAGTCACCTAAGACTTCACCTGACTGCTGTGAATTTTCATACGTCATGGAGAGTGGCTTGGCAACTACATCAGCCAATTCCCTGAGGACTCTGGGATTTATTTCAGCATCCAATAGACTACTGTATGTTCAGGTTCCTCAGGTGATCACAAACCTGATCTCTAACCACAAGAGGGATTTTGTTCCCCTAGTTCCTGTCTTGCAGTTTGGATACTTCTCCAACTTGCAGTATACTTGTGGAATTTAATGTGGAACATAACAAGAGAGAGCACTGCCTGTGTAATAAAATCTTAGAATGGAAATCAGCTAAACTACCACTGTGATGCATAAATATGCTTATTTGTATAGGTACATATCTGCATTTTATATTGTAAAACTTTAATATACTGCTTGTGTAAGTGTGTTTCCAGCAGCTCAATAGCTCAAAGACAAAAACAGTTTAGAATAGCAGCAAAGAGTTGGAATTTAAATTATGTTGGTTTTTTTTTGTTTGTTTGTTTTTTGTTTTTTTTTTGTTTGTTTGTTTGTTTTTTGTTGTTGTTGTTGGTTTTTCCCTACAGTCCTTTTGTTATTAAGAAGTCTATTTGAGAAATTGTGAAAGAAACACTGTATCCCTCACTGGCTCATAGAAACTGTTTTTTGGGACTATCACAAAGGTGGAAAGTAAAATTAAAAGGTATGGCAAATTACAGGCAGAAAAATAAGCTTTGAATTGGGTTTTAAGAAGTATTTGATGAAAAAAGGTTCAACAATAATAAAAAGAATTATAACCTTTCCATTTTCCATATACTTTTTGGTTTTTACTTCTGTTTTTGATAGAAGAGTTAGTATTTTTCTACCTGTAGTTTCAGAAGAAATAATGAATTTTAGTGCTTCATCACTGAGAAAAGCAAAATCCATCTCAAAAGTTTTGTTGCTCCTGTGTTTCACTGATGAGTCTCTTAGGTGACAAGAAGCAAAAAAATATTCTTAGCCAGCAGATGCAATTTACAATCAAACTTGAATTAAATATTCTGTAGAATTTTGACAGAAATCATCATATCACAAACAGGGTTTGGACAACAACCTTATTCTATAAGAATAGTTATGTTAGAATATGTTTTTAACTGTCCCGTTTTACCCATGTTTCAGGTCATAAGAATTCAGGCTGCTGCTTATTGCTATTCCTTCAGTGTGCTGAAGCCAACAGCAGAGGGCACAGCTCCCTGCTGAAAGCCTCCAAGCTGGAGAGTGTGTGATTCTGCCTTACTTTAATTAAAATGTTTTCTACCAGGAGTAACGTTTTGATTAAAACAATGCAGTTCGAACCATCAGTGACACCTCCGAAATAAGCCATTTCTCTTGTGTTATTTATTCAACAGTCAATTCTGTACAAAATCATGAGATTAGGTAATGCCTAATGCAACTTCCAGAATAAATGCTATCACAAATCACTGAAGTACTGTAGAATTATGGAATAGTTTCCAACCTGTTCCAGCGCCTCACCACCCTCACAGTAAAGAATTTCTTCCTAATATCTGATATAAACCTACCCTTTCTTAGTTTACAGCCATTCTCTTTGTCCTGTCACCACACACCCGTGTAAAAAAACTAAAATTTTTGTAACTCCAAAAATTGAATGCACACACAACTATCATTTTCAACTTCTGGTCCAAAAGTAAGAAGAACAAGCCTGCTTGGTGAAAACACCTAAAGTAGGAAAAGTAAAATGTACCAACAGATTCTCTTTTGTATATTATATCTATAAATCTGTGAGTCTGTTGCCACTATAAATGCCATTTTCATATTAAGATACAGAGTAAAAGGAAAAGACAAAAACATAGAACTACCCCATCACTTCTAATACCAATTGTTTAATGTTGTGTCAGTATAACTGCAAAACACAACCTTCGTTTTTATTATCATTCCATGCCCACCTACAAATCACTTCTGTTATCTGAACATGCATATTAGTTGCAATTAAATGTATTCCCTGAATATGAGGGCATGATTAGAACTATAAAGTTTTGCTGTTATTTGCTAGAAAATATGGACTATATATTCCTAGTACCCAGTTACCATAAAAGATTATGAATACTTCATTATTTGGACACAAGATTTTTCCTTGCTTCAGACTTTGCTGTTGTTTTGATTGGGACAGGGAGTTACAGGACAGACCGTGTAATATTTTTTATATAGATATATGTATAATATTTCACAACTTAAAATATATGCTCAGTTAGTATTAAAAGGCTAAAACTGTAGGCCATAGCAGATAAAATCCCTCAATTTAGAAGACATTTCTTCCCTCATGAAGCAGAGCCAGGTTTGATCCTATCCACAATAACCAGCTGTGCACACACAAACTGAGCTGTATCTCTGACATGGGCAAAGCCCAGTGCATGAAGCAGGTGTGAGGTAATATGAGACAACAGCTCTTTCATAACCATTGGGGCCCTCCTGTCTCACACCTTTATGCCATAGACCAATGTTTACCATGACTTATTATGTTTTGAAGGTGATCCTTATCTCTTGCACCCTATGCAATAGTTTGCATCATGATGGCCAGACCTTCCTCAGATCAAGCAGTGACTGGTGGCTTGGAAGTGCCCTCTTATTCCACTCCAGAACTTTCATGACTTTGCAGCTTCCCCCCACTGGTTTACTTACAATAGCTATGTGGGAAGATTATCTAATGCAATATTTAATTTTGACCAGACTATTACAAATACAGTATCTTGATTCCCTGTAAACGTTAAATAAAAAAGATCCCTACAAAGCTAGTGAAATATTTAGTAAGTATATTTGCAGGGGTTTTTTCACAAATAAATACACAATTGAGATATGTAGCATTTGGAACTTACAAAGTGAAGGATCATTTCAATATTTTTATAATATAATGTAATATGTAATGTAATA
>WEIU01022198.1:1146-15393 GCA_013389925.1 Aegithalos caudatus
AAAAAAAGAAACAAAGACTGATAGTAATCAAATTTTAGGTAATAATTTGTGTTATTTCAACAATATTTGTCTTCATATGACTTTTTGCTGATTTAATGACAGGTAAATGTTCAAGATGAAACAGCAGGGGTCATGTTCATTGCTACATTTGGACTTATCAGCTTTGAGGTTTTCATGACTCTGTTACAAAGGGAAAAATTTGAGAAGCATTATTTTAGGTTATAAATATGTAGTCTTCAAAAGAGCTGCAATTGCTAACAATATTGTCCTTAAAAAAAACATAAAAAATAAAGAGCAAATACAACACAAATATTGCCAATTATAATTATTACAGAACTTTCCACAGTGTCTAGCAAACTATAGTCTTTCTTTGGACACTTTTTGATACTGTTAGTACAAATATAGACATATATATGGAAGTTTCAAGAAGACTACAAATATAAAAAGAGCCATCAGAACAAATTTCATTTTAGGCTAATAAGAAATAACTCTTGGGGTTTTCTATCGCTATTTAACTTCATATTGTTTTTCTTCTTACTACTTTTTCTTTACTCTCCCTAGCAGAATAGCTAAGTTCTCTTTGAAAACCACACAAAAAATGTTTATATACACAAATATTTTTTGTATTTTAGAATTATATTAAGTATTCTTTGAGAAGATTTTTATGCTTTTAAAATCTTTTGGCCATCTTCTTTCAATACTTTTACTCTATCATCAAATACTATGAGGCAATACATAAAATACCTTAGAATAATCATGCTTTTCTGTACTGAGTTGTTCAAGCTCTGTTTTTATGGAGAATTATATGTCACCCCTCAAGAGGGCAAGACTGGTTTAGGCTCTCAGAAATCATCGTAAAAGAATCTGGCTTAGTAAACTTACAGGTAAATAACTGGTGGTTTGTTGTGTAGTGCAATTCTCTTTAATTTTCTATGAATATTTACATGCAAAATCAGGTCTCAAATAAGTTCTCTGACAGAGAAGCTTGTGCATGTGTTAATATTTCTTAAAAAATTATGGATAGGAGTTGAATACCTATTTCTAGTTGAAGACAGAGAAATGAAAAGATATACCTAGAGCTGTCTGATCAGTGACTAAAAGTACACAGTCTCCCTACTTCTGATTGGGAAATATGCCTTCAACCTATTGTAACTACTTTCTGTACATATCCACTAAAAAGGAGGTTTTTTTATTCATAAACAGCAAAAACTCCCTTGGGTTTTGAATATCAACTCTTTGTAGTGTACCGTTTATTCAAAGAGTTCAAATAATTTCTCCACATCTCATTTACAGAAGAAAAGAAAGAAAAAGTTATTCAGCACCAGAATTTTGCATTACACATTTCCTTCCTTTTGACTTTCAAGTGTACAGCAATTGCTCATGTTCTTTACTGTATGTATTACACTTCAGATATTAGAAAAAGAAATGTAATTAAGTATACTGTATTTCAGATATGATCTGGAACACATAAACTCAATCTTCCATACTTTGAAAGCGATATTAAAATTTTTACTTATATCTTTTGACTTCCAGAGTGCAATATCTATTATATTTTATCAGTGAAAGCAGCAGGTTTGAAGTTCGCTGGGTAGAAAGTGCCCAGATTAATTTTATATGAAAAGCTAAGGAAAGATGAATAAAATGTGAGAGGTGTACTTACAAATTTTGTAAGAGTAAAAATACTAATTTTTCTATATTACAACATTACTTTTAAGAGTCTTATGCCATGTCTCTTTGAAGACAAGTTGAACTATCTTTATAAGTGTGAATGTTTTAATTTAAAATGTGGTCTTTTAAAATTGATTTACAATAATACTTACCAGCAGAACATCATGTTGTTAGCAAATAGTTTGAACTTTATGCATTTTCCCTATATCTTACAAAAATTATTCAAGTAATACAATTTTAAACAATTTCACTTCCTGACTAAGTGACATGGAATGAGGTGTTACATGCATATATGCACACATGGGCGGGTAAATGTCTTTCTATGTGGATATCACCTCAGCTGGGCAATCCCATAAGATGCTGCAGTGTACTTGTAAACAAGATCATTTACATACTTTTTGAAGACTTAATCCAGTTGATGTGAATGCCTTTAAACTTTACATTTTTCTTTATTTAATAAGATTTTTGAGCAAACAGGTACCCTAACTCCTTGCAATTGGCCTCCTATTTTTCTATTAAAATTCTATGTTTGCCAACTGCTTAGAAGAGCCAGACTTCTAGCATAAGAACAGTGAAATGAAAAATAAAGAAATTAAGTATGCTTTCCACGGAAAATATAGATTCCAAAGCTAGCATCCAAAATCTTTAGAGTCTCCCATGAAGACCTAGTGGAGCTTTTTGAAACCAGGCCTAAGTATGTCCTGTTTCTCTACACTGGATGTATATATTCCTGCAACTCAGAGAAAATTCCACAAAACCAAGTCTGCATTGTGATAGAGATTTGTCTAACTGCTGCTGCTACCTCAGATAATATGTCTAGAATTTTAATCGGTTATTTCACTGTTATCCAGTTCTATAGTTAAGTTATTGTTTAGACAACCTCTGAAGGTCATCTTGTCCAACTCCTTTTTCAAGCAGGGTCACCTAAAGCCACTTGCCTAGGATCATGTCTAGACAGCTATTGAATAGATAGTTGGATATACCAAGGACAGAGATTCCACAACCTCTTGGCTATTTTGCTAGTCCTGAGTCACCTCATACTGGAGAAATACTAATCCCAACTCTATCAGCCTTTCCTCATATGTTCCTTAAAAATGTCATGATCCTTTGTTAGATTGTCTCTAGCAGCTCCATATTGCTTCCTATTTTGCCTCTGATTTTTCTCTCTTCTTACGGGTGTTGTATTTTATTTTTCACAGAAAAGTTTTCTGGACTTGGGTGTTTTCCTCACAGGAACATGATTTTCATCTGGCTATTGGAAGATCTAGCCAGTCAGAGCTTATTTAACATTAATGTTCTGATCCAGTGAGAGTGAGAAAAATAATTTGATTGAATTACATACAGAAGAGCTGCTAAAATATAATCCATTTAATGGGAGACTATTTAAAAAGCAATGTTTGATAGATAAATATGCTCAAACTTGGGTGAATTTTAATAATCTGTGATAATACCTTATTTACAGATTTTGTTTTTAATATAGTAATATTGGTAAAATTGCAATATTTAGTGAAAGGTTATCACCTCAAGTGTTGTAGACTTTATTTCCCTTTCACTCTTGAAATGCTGAGAACTTGCAAAATTTTATTTTTTAAAACTGAGCAGATCTAACATATTTCTAGAATGTTAATGGATTGTGCATTCTGGTATGTGTTGTTACCAACTTTACTGTATTGTTAATTGAGAACTTGCTTTCAGCGTTGTTTTGTGGGTCAGCTTGTATGGTCTAGATTGTACTTCAGCCTGGATTCTTGCTACTAGCACTGCTGTATATAAAAACTCTCATATGGGTAAAATTCTGGCAGGACAGTTTTTTCTTTCTTTGTTTCCTCCTATGTACTTTACTAATGTGATAGAGTGTTTTCAGTAAATCAGTTATCCTTGGAAACTCAGTAAAAGGAAAAAATGCAATGGTTAAGTGAGATACCATTGGGATGGTAATTTGAACCATAAGTAAAAGTAGATTCCCTTAAAGTGTCTCACTTTCAGAGCTAGATATCAGCATCCCAAGTACATCAGCTGAAATATTTGATTACATTTAATATTGTTGGTAATCATATCTATCTACTGATCTATAAAAATGAATAATGATTAATATTAATTGCCTACTCAGCTAAATTTGCAGTCCTGTACTCATGATTTATGTTGTGCAACTGTAAAAGAAATTTGTGAAGAACAACAGCAGCCTGGTTTTAAAGGGGAAATTTAAAAAACGATTTTACAACTCCAGGTTTTGAAGTCAACACATTTTGACTGTTTAGATTAAAATGGCTAATCTTGCTTATACAGCACTAGACTACTTTGTTAATTATCTGGTTATGATTCTTACTGTTCTTAATTGACTAAGGCTAGAGGGAAACAGTGGCTTTTGAGGCTTGGTTGTAAGTTTAATTTTTTTCATTTGATACATCTCCTTCCTCCAAAGTTTCTCTTTTTTTTTTTTTTTTTTAATTTATAGTTATTTCTACACTGACCCAGTTCTGAAACAAGATCAGTTTCATGCGTGAATGAGAAAAACAGAGCACAACATTCATTTTAAGTAGAAAAGCAGTGCAAGTGATAAAAATTTCCCAGACAAAACCAGTCTATTTGAAGAAATAATTTCTTGAAATGCTTTAGCCTCCCATATTTCTGGTTTTGGACAGTATCTTCAACCTGAGCCAAATTTTGTGAAATTATGATTTATATATGGATGGTTGTCTATTGAAGCACAGGTCTAATACCAAGCTCATTTCATCTCTGTAGTACACTTGACTATAAAAGCATAATACAAGCCTTCTCAGATGATAAATACAATAATGTTTATCTGATGGAAAATGTGTTAGACTTATTACCTTGTTAACACAATAACTTCTAATGGTAATTCTTATGGTATTTTCTTCCAGTAAGACCAAATGGATCCTTCTGACAAAGAAATTGTCTCCTCTTCATCAGTAGGGATGGCAGAGTATTCATAAACACAGAATTATGTTCAGATTTCTCTAGTTAAGTTGAGTGTTATTCTTCAAAATGCAAAATAGGCAAAAAGATTCTGAATGGATCTGTAAATATATCCTCTTTCACTACGCTGATGTATTAAAATGTCATGTGGTTAGCTGTGTGATGTTCTCACTTGCTAATGTATGCAGAAATATTTTTGTACCCTTCTGAAAGAGACAGACAGAGAAAAGCAGGATTTCATAACAGAAAAAAATAACTTGGTATGATGGTATCAATAATTTCTGCATTAATAATTATTGTGTTGCCATAGTTTTGAAGTTGTTCCCATTTCCAAGAAGTATATGTATAATTATATAACTAAAGCTAATTATAAAATTTGAGCATATTGACATAACATGCTAGATATTGAACAAAACTAATTTTGTCTTTCTCTATTTTTAAGATCCAGATTTTAAGGACCTTGGAGTTTTGAAACCATTGCCAGGTTGGTATGTTGTTTTTGGGTTTTTTTCTAACTTGGAGGCCTTTATACACTGCTGTAGAAAATATTTTTGTTTGCTGTTCAGGTTTCATTTTTTCTGGTGTTTTGTTATTCAGTTTGTGAGTTTGAGATGGGAGGACCTGAAGGAATTGTGGAATCTGTACAAATTGTTAAAGAAGGAAAAGCTTCTGAAACTGAAGCAGTAGACTGTAAATGGTACATCCGAGCACCACCCCGATCCAAGGTCAGTCCTTCATCCACTTGCTGATTTGCCATTTAATTTAAGAAATTGACTTTTCTAATATATTGTGCATTTCTTAGTACAGTCAGATCTTGTTTAATAACTTTACAGCTTGAACTGTAAACTATTTTTTTCCTTCTGCTGTGGAAGGGTAATTTGTCATCTCAGCCAAAATAACCACCTTTCTCCATAAATGATGATTTGGGCAGTACTAATGTGCTTTTTGTGCCATAAGTAATTTTCTTAAATTCATCTTTAATTTTGCTCATATTTTTAAAGACGCAATGTGTGTTTTAAAGTGGGAAGTAATCTTATAATTTTAATTTTCAATGTAATTCAAACACCTAACATAGAGGCTACTAAGGGAGAACTGCTGGATCCATGAGGCCAGCATTGTTTCTTGTCTGGGAACTGTGAAAATGGACTTAAAGTAAAATAATGTTCCTCTGTATGAAGCCTTAGTTCCTTTGGTTTAGAAACACAGACAAAGAGTGTTCTCATTTCTTTTCCTCCACAGTCAGCAAGCCAGGGCTTTGTAAGAAACATGAGAGGGCTGCAATGAATTCAAAAATACTTTTCTTGGATTCCCCTTGATTTTCTCTCTTATCCATAACTCATCAGTTATGATATGCCTTAATTGTTGCTGGCTACACTACCACTTCTCCCCTCTTTGCAATCAGAATAGCTTTCTGCCTCCCACCTACTTTCGTTCACTGTGTAAAAGACACCCCACAGTATACTTTTTCTGGCTGTCTTATTGGACAGGAAAGATTTTAGAAAGTAGAATTTATATATGTGCTACTCTCTGTTGTCTTCAAACAGATAAAGGCTTTTTCTGTATAACTTCAGTGAGGATACTGTACTGAATATGTAATTGTCTAATCATCAGAATAACACATAGATGAAGGTTGAAGGGTTATCTTCAGGAAAGGTTTTCAGAAGAGAAAAAGTCACTAGTATCAGCACTTTTCTGTTGGGAAAGTTTAGGAAAAGAGTTTGCTCATAAACACTACAGATAAATTATTTCCAGAAAATACTTTAATCTTGAACTTTTTTTTTTTTTATTTTGGATAAAATTAATATTGATAGAGGTTTTCAATTAATTAGATGAGCTTCACATTTTGCTACACCAAGTAGTGATATGAGATGATTGAACTGATGAATGATTATTCCACGTGTTATAGGCAGTTTATATTCATTCAGGGCAAATCCCAGTATCGATACAAGCTCAGGAAGAACAGATGGAGAGCAACCCTGCTGAGAAAGTTTTAGGGATGCTGGTGGATGAGAGACTGGAGATGCCTCAGAAATGTACACATCCAGCCCAGAAAGCTATTTGTGTCCTGGGCTGCATCCAAAGCAGTATGGCCAGCAGGGTGAGGGAGGAGATTCTGCCCCTCTGCTCTGCAGAGACCCAGCTGGAGCACTGCATCCAGCTCTGGGGTCTGTAGCATAGAAAAGAGATGAGCCTGTTGGAGCAGGTCCAGAGGAGGGCCACAAAAATAGTGAGAGAAGACTCTGGGAAGACCTTATAGAAGCCTTCCAGTATTTAGGGGGAGCCTGTAAGGAAAGAGGGGAAAAATTTTTTTCAGTAGCTGTAAGACATGGTGTTTTAACCTAGAAGAGGGTAGATTTAGACTAGAAAAGGAAGCTATTTTTACAATGTGGGTTGTGAAATGCTGAAACATGTTGCTCAGAGAGTTGGTCGATGACCATCACTTGAAACATTCAAAGCCAGGTTGGATCAGGCTCTGAGCAACTGGGTTTAATTGGAAACATCCCTGCTTATGGCAGAGAAGTTGGACCAGATGGCCTTTATAAGTCCCTTCAAAATTAAGCTATTCCTTGATGTATTTAGGTATTAGTAGAATAAAAAAGGAATTGTAATTAGAATCAGAGGAGGTAATTAAGCTAATAACATTTCCCTATAGTCTAATTTCAAGTTTATGGCTGATCATATAATGTCATTGTGATGTTTTTACTTGGTCTAACTCTAAAGTTGTATATGATTCACAGCGCTGCTAAAAATCCCAATTTTACCTACCTGTAGAGTTTATCCATACTTCAGTTCTGATGTAAAACTCCAAACTAGGTATTCATCTAACTGGAAACCCATTGTGCATCAGAAGAATACCACACTACCACTGCTAGTAGAGATATAAATAAAAGTTCATTAATTCTTCATAAACTTCCACACCTGCATTTAGTTGTGTTGCATTCCAAGAAACGTATCCTAGCTGAAGGGCAGCTGGAAGGGAGAGCAACAAGAAAGTTTTAGAAAAATGAAATAATACTGAATATTATTTAATGTAATCTAGAAGATTTTGTGAAGGAGTTTTATACAATACAATAAAACAGTTTTACAAGGGAGAAGAAGGAATGCTCTGATGCTCATGTCTGTAGGATAACTCATTGTCCCACACTCAGAAAGAAAGTTTCAGGTTAGATATGAAGGACGGAAATTCAGTCAGGGAGGGTATTAGGAATGTTTGTTTGAGAAAGTTAGTTCAGCTGGCATTGTTAGCGGTCTGAGCATGCAGGTTAGAAAATAACCTATGAGAAATGACAGAAACATTAATAATCCTACCTTTAGGCAGAGGGTTGGACTGGGTCATCTCCTGATGGATCCTGCTGTTCCCATCTTACCAAATTATCTGGGTGGAGAGATTGAGCAATATGAAAGCATATAAATCAGTGTTTCCTAATGTAGCGTTGAAAGGCTTCACAGCAAGCTAGGAAAAAAAAATGATTTTTCAAGCCTAGATTCATCTTTGAGGGATAAGACCAATCTAGCATTTCAACTTAGTGTGGTTTTCAAACAGGAATATTTATGTTCACACAGATAAGTATATACCTGTATAGATGCATACACATAGTTATGGTTTCATCATACTGCTACAAGTTGAAAAATATACAGGTATTAAGGAATGAGGAACAAGTGGATAAACTTTTAAGAAATTTGTATGAAATAAGGTTTATGATACGACTGTTTATGGGTCTGATTCAAATGAACAGGAATCTACTCTTCATTTTTTACAGTCAGCTTGCTTTGTCCCTATCTAACCTTGAATAAATGACATATTCAGTACAATTATTTAGTGACATCATTTTAATTTATGTCAGCTTGCACCTATGAAAGCAAGCTCTCCTGCTAAGAACAGTGAGAACTCAGCAGACATCTTTAAACTCACATGTTCCTGTACTCTGGGCTGCACAGTTTGTTACTGGGAATTATGCCTAAAAGGCAAGAGTTTTTCAGAGAGAGTTTGTGTTGGAATTTTTCATCTTTAGTTTCTTAATTAAACTGTGCCAGAATGTGAGTTGCTTGCAATTTCATTTGGCTTAAGCTCATCCAATCTAAACTGTCTACAGAAGCAAGATGCAAGTCCTTCCCTTGGTTTCCAATTCCAGATTCCAGCCAAGTCTGATCTCAATATATGAGCAATGAGATCAGCCAGGAAATGTGTACTTGAGGTCTCTGAGTCTGAGCTTCAAACTGAGAGTTTGGGTCACTGACAGCTTCTATCCTAAGTGATCTGGAATGGGACAGAAAGCAGAAAATTTGTTGCACGCACTTAAAATAGAGCCATCACTGATTACCTTATATCACACTAACACACACACACAAGGAGAGAAAAAGAAATCTGAAATGCATGCAGAACTCAAACATTCTCCAAGTGCAGAAGGCTGCAGAAGGCAGCCTGAACACAACTTATATGCAGACCTAGAGCTTTATAGGTGAAAGCAACTAGTTGAAAAGCCTGAGTTTCTTGTAATCATTCAAAGTCAGTTCCTGCTGAGTAGGATAGCTGTGAGTTTTGAACAGAGTAATATTGGGGGTTCTGCACTTCATGTAGAATGTGACCACAATTAGTATTCAGGGCAAGAAATGAAAATGAGAAGAGAGCTGCTGACTGAAAATGCTAACCCACCCAGAATACTAAAGTTCTGGAGGAACTTCCTCATCTGAAAATTCTTCAGTATAGGACAAAGCCCAAAGAAGGAAGTGTATAAGCTTATTGCACAGGAATTTGAAAAATTTCAGAGACATCATTGGCTGCAAGCAGTAGATAAGCAAATGTTTTTTACTTAGGAATAGAAAATAAGAAAATTCATGGAATTATAGTTTCCTTACATTCTTTTAAGGGTGAAGTTTTGGAAGACAATATAATCCAGTGTTTTTCTGTGTTAGATGGGTCAAAGTAGTTTGACAAAGCCCCCCAGGAAGACAGAACCATGTTTGCGCTCAGGTAGCTTGCTTTAGTGGGTAACTTTTCCAGCAAGGCACCTTTGTGTCATGCTTGCTTTTGAGAGGCTCTGTAGAAAAAATAACACAGCAGAACTTGATAGTAAGAGTAATAAAATATTTACGAATATGATATTCTTGAGCTGGGAAAAAAAGCAGTATGTAGTGCTATTAAAAACACTATTATCAGACTCTCTGGGCACCTCAGAAAACAGAATCAAACCAGGAATTAAATTGTATGTAGTCCAGTGGAAATAATATTCTGGAGGAATAAACAATAAGTACATTTAGACTGAACAAATAGTGGGAGTAGCCTCTTTATTTGCACATGAGAGATAAAGTTATAAGGTAGTTAGGAAAACTGATGTCTAATTCTCTTGCCAACCTGAACAGGTTATTGGACAAAGGTCATAGGATGCAAGACTTAACACAAGAGATTGAGGAAACCCAAACTGTCAGTTTATGGGTATCTAGTTTTGACACATCATGGCAGCATCCTTAACCCTGAGCTGCCAGTGAGTGGTGGTGTCTGTTTGAAGCAGAGCCGTTGAGGAGCAGTGGGAAGGGGACACATGGCATATGGGAGGGGGCCAGGATGATGGAGGCCACATTGCCAGGACATGACTGATGAGACTTGGACAGGCCTGGCCATGGTGGCTAGGGTGTAGTGGTGGCTGGACTTGCACAGGCAGTGGAGCTGGCCCATGAACAAGCCAGCCAGCAGCTCAGCAATGGCCAAGGCTAGGGTGGTGAGGAATGATTCTGGGAGAGGGGAAGTGTGACCCACTCTGACCAAGACCCTTGCATGTTGGCTGAGGGTTTGTGCTGCTACCTGGCATGCTCCTGAGAAAATGGAGGGATGACTCTTTTAGTTCCAGGTCCCTGCCTTCATGGTGAGTGCAGTCTGGAGAGAGACTGGGTTATTGCATGGTCATTTCCTACAACTTAGGAGGAAACATGCAGTGAAGCAAATTGTGGAGCTGCGAGTGAGTTTGTTTAAACTGATCTGACTAAACCAAAACATTTTCTGCTCTCCCATGTGAAGTGGAAATGTGTGCTCTTAGATGAGACCTTCAAGAAAAGCAGTTTAAGCTGTTGGCACTGGCAGATTAACATACACTAATTTTTGGAGGCTTCTTAATCAGTTGTAGAAGAGAAGCTTTAAGTAGTGCACTAAAATTTAATAGGAGCCATTTGAGTGGTGATTCTTGAAATGTTAGGAAAAATAAAATTTAAAGGCTGAATAACCTAATGGCCAGAGACACTCTTGCAAGCTTCAGATGATCTCCTTGTCTGAAGGATTTCTGAAGCTTAAAAGCATACAGATAATGCAAATAATATTGTGGATTAAAAAAACCCAGCATATATTTATATGTAAAAAAGTGAATAGATTATGTTTAAACAAGTAGAAAATAATATTTACCCATGTTAAACTATTAAAATCTGTTATGTGAAATAGTTCTCTGAGAGGAAGGTGCAAGAAAAATACGTTTGGGATCATGTATATAGAATGTCTGCTATGAAGGCATGTCAATGCACACACCAGAGTAACACTGTAAAAAATCCCTTTTAAGTTACCATGAATCTATTCCATTCAGGTATAGAAATATAACGAACTTCAGCATCCTCAAACCAAAGAGCTATTAAGAAATTTAATTTAAAGAAGCTGTTAAAGGAAGTAATAAGATGTCTGCCAAAGAGAAGAGCAGAATCAGGATCTGATCTCCAGTTTTCAGTGTTATGAAGCAGAACAGTACCAAGGAGCTGCAAATGCTGCTCACTTGTGAGCATTTTTGTACTGCACTAGAAAAAAATAAGGATGACTTGACAGAGTGTCAGCTATTGGACAGTCACAGAAGTTTGAAGAAACAAGGAAACAAAGCAAAGAAATCCAAAAACCTGTCTAGAAAAATGATGTTCTGATATGTGAGTTTTGGCTGTGAATTTCAGTATCTTAGAAGTACCATATAAAATTGTCGTCTTTGACAGACATCATTCTCCAAGCTCCAGAACAGAAGAAAATATGAGATATGGAACTAGCTCTCTGTTTGTACATGATCCCAGACTAGTAACAGAACACCAAAAATGTCAAATAATCCCCCAAAACAAATAACAAACAAATATCCAAACATATCACATATTGTTAAAATTTCTGCATTGAAGTAATGTTGATTGAAAAAAAAAATAGCATCCAAGCAAGAGAACTGACCATTTCAGATGACAAATTCAAGCCTCATTGGTAATATGCTTTTTGGCTGGTGTACTTGGTGTCTGGTTGCCTTGAAGGAGTTTAATTAGTGTCGCACAATCTGCTTTAAAAAAACTTGGTTTCCCAGACCTAAATACTGGAAGTGTCATCTTGAAAATACTTTGTTAATCACAGAGATCTGAAAAAGATGTAGAATAAGGCAGGTGCTGTTACTGATCACTGAGCAATGGGACAATTTACCCCAGTCCTGTGCTTACAAGTAAATTGACTGAACCCAGAAGGTGAATATGCAAAATCTGGACATTACACTTGGATGAAGAGGAAGTTTTTCGCTTATGTCTAAATTGCTTTTGGCAGCTGAACGATGGCTTTTTGTTTGGTTTGGTTTAAGTCAACTGAGTGTCTGTGCAGATATATCAAGTTTGATATGCTGGGATATGGTTTGAAGCTTTTCCTGACTGGCCTGATCAATCATGTTGTCATCCCTAACCTTCAGTGATTGATTAAAATACAGAACTCATAAAAAGTGATTCACTATGAGGAGATTATAATCTGACCATTTTACTGAGGTGATATATTATTCATAGTTTATAATAATTTTGGGGTTTTTGCTAATATGTTCGGTTAGAGGTTTTTGTGTTTTCAAATTTAAATGAAAAGAAATAGTAAAACTTTCTCAGCATTTTCTTTTTTGATTATCATTTATGGTGGCAATACAAAACTTATAGGTGACAAGAGAATTATTTAAAATATAGTGTGACCAAGAGTAAATTACATATCCCACAGTTGCAGTGAGGCTAATGACATTGTCATTTGCAGTGACGTCTCAAAAGTCAGTTAATCTAATACTTGAGCAGTTCCCTCTCCCAAGTAATCTGGACCTGATGATTTGAAAAAAGTGTCTTATTAAAACTTTGCAACAAAAATGTGAAAGAAGATATGGCAGAAGATATGCTTCTTCCTTCAAATATGATGTTCTTTTCACCAAGAATGCTTCAATTATGCTAATATAATGTGTCATTATCTATAGAAATGTTAATTCCAAAAGCTCTTATTGGCATCAATGAAAAAATTCTTAATGAAGGCAGATGGTGGTGACCACTTCTTTAGTTAATTTTCTTTCAGAGGAACAAAGTTTCTTATCCACTGCTCATAGAAGTAATGGCTAATATCTCTGTAAATGAAATAACCAGTAATACTGAAAATTTTTCTCTCACTTTCTGATGAATTTGTTTTAGTGACATCCACATACCAGTGAAAGTAATGAGAATATTTTCACTGATTTCAAAAAAAGCTATGTATAGGGAACGTTTTGCATTAGATAAGAGTTTTATTCTTTCCCTGGGGAACTCAATTTATTACTAGTCATTTTCTTCTGCCAGTGTGGGTCTTACAGCCAGTGACAGGAACAATGGCAAATATATAGCAATGAAACCATACAAGTTGGCAGAGGCGTGCAGATGCAATTAAATTATTCCGGCTCTTTAAAATAAAATCTGATCCAATATCAGGTTGTCAGTTTGTGTAATCAGTTTCCAGTTTTTAAAAATGCACTGCAGTCCTAAGCCAAAGGTCTGATTCAAAAAAATAGATTGAAATATACCCGCTGATTTCAGGGTGTCCTGTATCAAGTCCTCAATATTTTATATAAAGTTCTGGGAGTAGTCATCACCAAAGACAATTATGAGAATGAAACTCTAACTTACCTCAGAATATCAGGAACTTATTTTCTCTAATTTAGGGTACTTCATGCCATTGGAGAGAGCGGCAACTTTCTTTTACAGGATAGACATAGATTTTTAAGTTAAATATTTCTTTCCAGTGGTTCCACTACCAATCAGGTCTATATATGCTATAGTGTTGGCTGAATTTCTCACACAGAGGAATGAGCAGGTATGACTGACAGCAGAATTCAGGCTTGGGAAGAACTGAAGGTTTTGGATTCTTCACTGAAATATTCAAAGCAAAATGCTGAGTTATTATTCTCTCAATTCCTTTTCAGTATTTATGATTGCTACTCTAAGAAATATTTTACTATTTTATAAGACTAGTGTGCCTCCAGAAACTAAAGAATGTCAAATGATAAGCCCATAGAAATAAGATTTTGTCTGTACTGCTATATGAACTGTGTTTTTGAACAGATCAGGAATAATTGATGAATGCTGGAAATTGCTGGGAGAGCTGATATTTTGTAACCAAAAGGAGGACTAGCATACATTTCTTGTAAGAATGAAAACTCATAAGAATTACATCTCCATACTGAAATGGGATAGCCTTTAAAAGAAATACATATGCTTACGTATGTGCTTATATAAATATGTATATGCGCATGCATTTGTACATATAAATGCATATATGAAAGGCAGCAGGATAGAAATAGAGAACACGTGAACAAATGTGCAAGACCTTTCACCCAGTAGGTATAGTTTTATTATTGTTCTGCCATCAGATTAATGCTTTTTTTT
>WEIU01022198.1:15429-30984 GCA_013389925.1 Aegithalos caudatus
GTAATGATTCATGACAAAGCATGTTGCAAACCTTCTGTTCTCTGTGAACCATCTCACTGACATGTTTCTCTTCCTAGTAAAGAGTCACATGTATGCAGTATTGCATACAATCAGCTGCAGGAAAATCTCATTGCATTACCAGTGACAAGGCTGTCTGAAGCAGACTGCTTTGGTTAACTGAGAAGAGAAAAGCAAGGGGAACATTTAATTCCCTGAGTTATGCAGAGACTCGCTATGGATTGTCTCAGCACTTCCCAGGAGAGGCTGACTGCAGAGTTGCACAGTCACTGTTACATCCTTGCTTGAGAAGGGGGATCTGGTATATGGGACACAGAAGTAGCTCTCTGGTATGTCCCAAATATGGCCAGTTGCTGGGTGTTTGTATCATGGCTCTGCCTCTTCCCAGATCTCCTTCCCCCATGTGGGATCCCCCCATGTAGAATATTTCTTTGTCAGCACAATAGTATCATGTATCATGTCACTATTTTACTGAACAATAAGTAAATGAAATGAGAAACACCATAAAAACTATACCATGATATAAGATATTTCCATTTCAATATGCCTGTGTGTATTTCTGTTGTTCCATTTTGTAGAGACTATACAAGCAGATTCCTTAATTTAAAGTATGTAAACTCTGGGATACATGGTGAAAGTAAAATACACTTAACTGCACTTCAATTGAAATATATTCCTCTGAACTCTTCTGAAGGATAGAAATGATGGAATATGAGTAAGGGTAAGAATGGCAGATTAGAAAATAGATGTGTCTTTAGTATACCTAATTTAATTTACTAGTGAATTTTTTTCACAAATATTCTTTTCAGAGAGACACTTATGCAAAGCATAACAAGGAATGCAAATATACCATAATACACTACCAAAAAAGCCCATTAAAAAATCTGAGCTGTTATTAAACTGTAGCAGACTGCTGGAGAGCACATAATTCTCAAACCATAAGAGCTTTAGTATATTAATGAGGTGAAATTATGAGTCTTGTTGTTACTAGGATATGCACTGCTTGTACTTTTTGAAAAAGCAGAGAAACATTAACCATTTGTTCTGTGCATATGAAAAATACCTGAAGTCAATACAATTATTTGAAAATAAGAATATTTGATGTCTAATACAGTAGGGTTACATTTTTAGTAATTTTTTTCGAGTGAAGATGTGTACAGCTTTATGCTCTGTATGCTTACTTACTTTTTATATAATTTCTGCCCTAATTCACCTTTCTGTATCATTCTCCTGAAATATCATGAGCCTTTGGCAGTTTGATTATGTATCATGTATCTAAAGAAAATAGTACTTGCATTCTCTATGAATTGAGTATTTGATGTTGTTTTTATAATCAATTGCTTTTAAAATTGGTGGTTTTCCCTAATAAAGTCCACATACACTTGAATATCAAATAATAGCCTTTTATCCTCACCCCTGCTTATTTTTAGGTAGGCTTAAAAAGTTCTTTGCAAAGGGCAATATATCTTTATGAGACAGTTTAGCTTGTATGCAAAAGACATAGGTTTCTAGGAGTTTCCACAAAATATGCTTGATTTCAAGCCTGTTAAATGATGAAAATTTGTACCATAACGCTTTGTTTAGATGAGCTGAGATGGTAGCCTGATCCTTGAGGAAACATAAAAAGATTAATGATGGAGTTCTGCCAGGCTCTGAGATTCTCACTTCCTGAATCAGTGTAGCAGAAACATATAAGATGACACATTGACTCTGGGGAGAGAGCAACAATGATTTGCCTTATTATTTCACACGTCAGTCATGTAATAGAGCAATATTCTGCCAAGCAGCAAAAGAAGAAATTTCCAGTTTATTTGTCCTTCAGCTTGAAGAACCATTGTACAGACTTCTGAAAAAAAAAAAGTAAATATTTGGAAATTAGGACCTTACTGTGGATAACAACAAAGAAATATCTAGATCTTCTGAGAGATTCTACTTGGAAGCAAGACAAAATACCAGGAAGTAGAAACAGTGCAGAGTTTGCGTATTAATGGCTTTCTAAGGAAGTGCCCTCTGGATCACCAGCTCCAGAAAAGTTATTTTGATAGAATTGTTGTGTACTCTTTCTCCAGCAACGTAGAGCAAAGTTGCTTAATGTTTTTTTCAGTCATTCTCAAATGCCTGTACATGTTGCCTTTGTTGTTTGATTGATTTATAGATCTATTTGCGATTCTTGGACTACGAGATGCAGAATTCCAATGAATGCAAAAGGAATTTTGTAGCGGTCTATGATGGAAGCAGCTCCGTGGAGGATTTGAAGGCCAAGTTTTGCAGCACAGTTGCTAATGATGTAATGCTGAGGACAGGTCTGGGTGTAATCCGCATGTGGGCAGATGAAGGCAGTCGAAACAGCCGATTCCAGATGCTCTTCACATCTTTCCAAGAACGTAAGACCCTAATCAGTGTGTCTGCCTTGCAGTTTGTTAAATGATACAAATCCCAAAATCTGTTAATATTTTCTTCATGCAGAGCAGTCACTGAACTATGTTGCCAAACAAGCTATGTAAATATTCAGAACAGTTTTTATTCCAAACATTTGTAGTGAGCAATGATTTGTAATGCAGTAGACAGACCAACAAGATTTGAAACCAAGAGACCAGGAACAAGTGGTCATGACCTGTCCAGTCATATAACTGTGACTTTTGTCTAATCCCCAAATTACATGGAAATAATACATGGAAATAATACAGCTCTGAAAGTTTTTATCAAGTCAGGTCATTCTCTCTGGATCTGATTGTTTAGATCTCATTATGATATGTATTTGAAAAACACCTGATGATTATTTTACCACAGGTTGTGGGTGTGTACATGTATCAGTGAACGTGTGCATCAGGTATTGTCAAGCAAAGAGTTTAGGGTTTTTTTGTAGCAACAAAAGCTTTCTAAAATCCCTTCATATTTTGGTTAATATTCTCTTTATGTGCCTTACTTGCATTTATATTTTTATATGAAATCTGGACTCAGATAATAAGCAATATAGCCTGTGAAACAAAATGTAATTCCAGACATTTAAGAAAAGAAACAATCTAACCAGTCACAAAAATCCCACAGCAAAACCCAATAGTTCCGTTCACTGAAAATGATTGACCCAGATAATCTTATGAAAGACCTATGAAAGATACCAATTTGTTTTCTTTGATAGGAACAATATATATTTGGCCTCTTTAGAAAGGCATATTTATTTTCACTTGCTGGTTCATGTTAATTTTTAATGTGTTTTTGGTTTGTGCATTGTGTGTCTGACAGAAAGATTTCTTTGCGGCTGTCAGTAGTTGGAATGAAGGCTCAACCTACCAAATACATTCTTCATCTGTATTCTGTGTGTGTCTACCCTGCAATGAGGCAACGAGTCTCTGTTGAGAGCAGCCTCCGTAATTCCTTAATTATGGCTCTGATTAAAAATTTCTGACATTTTACATGCCTGAGACTGCATGCGCCACTGTACTCTCACATTTGCAGCCTTAGGGTGGATTACATTATTCTTGCCTGCAAATCAATCTGGGGTCTAAAAGACACTGAGAACCCATGGTTGAGATGATGCTGCCCTTTTCTCATTTCTGCAACTGGAGATGTCTTGAATATTCAAGATCTGATTCATTTCTTTCACAAGGCATCTTGATCTGTTACCTTAGAAACAACTGTACAGACACTGGAGGTTCACAGCATATAAAGAACTGGAGAGTGAAGCACTGTGATGACTAACTTGATACGAAGGTTTGAATAAGTGTATGTTTGCAAAGCTCTCATACTTTAAAGAATAATAAGGAAAATTGTGGGTTTTTTTTCTCTTACAGTATTCCTAATATATTTACCTGACCTGCTACATCTTATGATCTAGTCCTTTCATGTAAGCAGATGATAGTTTATACTGAATAGTATTCTGACTGAGAAATTCAAAATACTAACATAATGTGCTTTCTGTGAATTTCCTCTGAAGAGTCATTGCTCACTAAAAGCTGAAAATTTATTAAAGGTTAAATAATACTTTGAAATATGTCTATATAGCTTGTTCATAAATAGCAGAAGAAACTGCATCTGTGATTTTAATGCTAGGAAATGACTTTAAAGGTTTAAAGGTGATGTGGATGATATTTTCTGTGTCTTGTCAGTTGTCAGTGAGTGCTGCCCTATGCCACATACTGGTGCTGGCTGTCAGGAGTGGGCTAGAACAGATGTCAGTCAGACACACTGAGACAGAGATCATGGCATGTAAACGGCAACGTCTTTCAGCAGCGTGTGGGAATAATTAGATCATCTGCATGGAAGCGAAGTAATGTCAGACCTCATTCAGGGAGATGTGCATCAGGGAACAGACACCTGTGTATCTATTCAGGGACAAAGAAAATAAAAAGTTTTATTTTGTTCATAGAGAGCTGAGAAAGGAACAAAATAGATTACATTTATGGGAAAGAGTGACAAAGTAGAATTCTTGTATATACTGATCCTGTGGGAATGACCAGAAGGTATTGTATTCTGCGGCTCTTCAAGTTCCTCTCCTTGGTGTGGACTTAGGCTGTTGAGACTCGTGAGTTTTCCCTTACACAAGGCTCTATGTAGTGGAAGTAGTATCTTGTGGAAACAAGCTACTAAACCTGAGCATTGTTTTCTTTCAGTGGAAGTCTGTTCAGTGTTTATTCTTATTACAAGAGCCATTTCTTGAGGACTTGACATTTGTGTAGAACAGAGAAATCTTAAAGAGATTTCTTCTATGATTATTTTCATATGGCTCAATCAGTGTGTTCCAAATCCATTTAAAATATGCATGCATTTTTTTGTTGGCATCTAAAAAGTGGTCTTGCAAGTTTCCAAACCTCTCACAGTGATGCTTTCAGAGTAGCAGTACTATAAATATGTCTTAAGGAAAGGCATACAATGTATGATGTTGTTAAATTTCCTGCATCAGAAAATCAGGAGTGATTCTCATCATTGTCAACATAGTTGACCTCTAAGTAACACTTAAAAACTGATTAATTCTTAATAGGTGATAATTTAGAGTGATGATCTGATATTTCATTGCCAGCATTATGAACTATTCCAACTGTCATTGTGGGGTTTGACTCCTTATATCCTTGCCTTTTTAATCTTTAAGATATCTTCTAAGCATAATCATATTTTTTGTGCATAGGAGTCACTGTCACACTAGATTTTAAATATCCAATAAATTAATACAAGAATCAGTAAAAGGTAAACAAAAATCAGATATAAACAAAAGGTGTCCCTTCATCTGGTAAGAAGACTTGAAAAATGAGTCTTTGTTTTCTCACCCACTGACTAACTGTTCATTTAATTTTTCATGACTGAAGAGTGATCTCCAGCCTGATTAATGACAGACATGCTACACCTACGGCTTCTTCAAAGAGCTGCTCCTCAGCAGACACACCTACGCTTTAGCCTAAAAGCAGATTTGTAGAACCAGGGCATATGGGATAAGAGAAAAACCCTCTGTATGCACAGCAGACAAGATGTTCACTTTCTCACCTCTGACTGCTCTTCGGTAGCACGGCTTCCTTCTGAGCCCATAACTCTGCATCAGAAACGCCAGACCAGAAAAACTTCATTCCTTCTCTTTGAGCTCTAAGTACTGTTTTTAGAGCCCTGTCACGTGCAACTGTCCTAATGGAGCACAAGTTCTATCATTACGTTATTTTTCTGAACAAAAACAAAACATTTATTTGTACAGAAGTCTAAGGCCATGCTTAGATGAGTGGGGTGCAGTTTGATCAAGTAACACCACTCAAGTCCTATGTTTACAGACTTGAAGAGGATCACCCAGCACGGGCAGTTCTTTAATGGGGAAAAGGAACTGCAGGTATGCAGTATTAGGGACTGTGGTTTTTGTGGTAAAGCTAAGGGAATTAGCTTTATTGGAACAGGGAATAGCAAGGTGTTTAGTGCCACCTGTGAAGAGGCAGTTTCTCTTTGCAAGGACTTAGGAATGTAAACCGATTGCAGCTTTGCTAGTTTTGCTCTCTGCTTCCACGCTAATATTTTAGAAAGAAACCTTTGGGATTGCCTCCTTACTGGTGAGCACTCATCTGTGATTTTCTTCCCTTCTGTGCTCTTTGCAGCTATCTATAGTGAAAAACCCTCACTGGCTAAGCATCCCAGTGACTCTCTGACCCTGAACAAAATAATTGTGGTGCCCAGAGAGTATTAACTGAACACAGGCTGGAGCTCTGAGTACAGGCTCCTGACCTGCCATTCTCTGGTGAGTTTGTATATATATTAAAAAAGCCCACAACAACAAAACAAAACAAAACAAACAAACAAGCAAAAACATGAAACCACATGGAGGCGTTTTTGAAAGACTAGATTATTGATCTGTATATGGTATTAACTGTCCATAAGAGTTATATTTATCTTGCACAGAGCTGTCTGAAGGTGAGTGAGAAAGAGCATCAGTTTAGCCCACCTCATTTTCAGGTTTCTAATAGCTGTATTTTTACAAGCCTTTTTTTTCATTAGTGGCAGGTCATATAATTGTAGTGTACATTAGTATAACAATCTTAATAATTTTGTAATTTTAATAAAACAAGTGAAACTGTCTCTTAATAAATATTTTTTCTTGAAGAGACTGGTAGAAAAGTTCTTCCTCTGCTTCAATGATGATTCAAGGAACATCTGAAGAATTTAAATTTTCCTTCTCTTGTGGAGGAGAGAAAGCTTTATTTTTCATTAAAGAACAATGGGAAAATCCAAATGATCTGTACTTTAAGAATTCTTGTGCAGGGCGTGATGCAATGAGCTATCTTGAGTAGAGGAGGAGTAGGTGTGAAATGTCTAACGACTTCAGTGTGAAATATTTCTCACATTTAACCATTGTTAAGATTTCAGGATTTTCCCATTCACCCTTAGGAGGAAGCAAGACCTTTCAAAAATGTTATGACAAGAAAGGAAGGGGAGAAAGCAGGGAGAGAGATAAGCCTAAAAATAACAAGTAGGGTAGGACGTTTGTCTAAGATTATCCCATCCTGGCCTGAAATCCCTGCCTTGAAACAGGCTCAAAGGGTAAATCCACATGGTTCAATGAAGAACAGCAGAGACACCCAAGCTGGCTTGCCCTGAGCCAGTTCACACACAGTTGCACAAACTGTGGATGGTGCTGAGAAACAGTGAGAAATATACTGAAGAAAGCACTGTGCTGAAGTGGAACAGACAGGCTGCACACCAGTTCCATAACAGATCTGCCTTTAGCTCCATTTTGTGAAAATATTTTGCTCTGCCTGTGATTGCAATTTATAACCAGAGTATCCTGCAATGCCCAACAAAAAGATGCTTAATGCACAGCAATAATGTATTTTGTTGCTTATGTAATAGCATCACAATGGAATAATAATTATTAAGGGAATATTTAATTTCTATACTGCTTTAAAAATTCTGTGATTTCAGAGTGTAAATTGGAATGCCTTACTTGTAACTATTTATTTTATTATCTGAGTGAAACCGATGTAACTTTTTAAAATATAAATTATGACTGCTTTTATGTCATGTTTCTTTGTAAGGATGACATATGGAAGAACTACTAATATACTTTATGTTTCTCTGCTTTAGGGCTATTCAGGATTAAAGTACTAATTTTTTGTTAATAAATTAAAAAGTGTAGATTATGGGCATATGCATTTCTAAAACCTTTCTATAGTAAGAAAATATAGACAATGATATTGTTTCAATTTTTTAAAATTTTGGAAGCAGTAACCTTCAAATAGCAAACTGAAGCTCTTTTGAATACTGTAGTAGAAACCTTCTGGAAATATGAATAATATAACAATCTACTAATCTGTCCTAGAAACAGAGCATATTTACATTCCTGATAACAGAAAGAGGGTTGTTATTATTATAGTTGGGGTTTTTAAGCATAAGCAGAGATTTTCCTATACCTGAAAAAGACTTTGGGAGNTTGGGAGATCATGTCTATTCCTGTTAATGCACTTGCTAATATATCTTCTTGGATAAGAGCACCATCTTGTGTTCAGTGTAAATAGCTGTTGCAAAGCAGATGATGTTGCATTATTATGAATTTGAGAACTATAAAATTTGTTTGCATATTAAGACGCAATGTATTCATACACATAGCACTCACATTCATAAAAAGAAAATATTATCATTAATAATAACATAGAATGAAAATGCTTGGTATTTTTAATATTATATATATGATTTTTTAAAAACTATTATTTTATATAAAAACAATTATTGGTTCAAGTGCAAATAGAAAAAAAAAAATAATAATTTTCTTTAATTAGTGATTTAATTTAGATTATAGTATTTTTGTGCTGTAAAAATCAAAGAATTGATTAGAGATTTAACTGTATTAAAATATATCAGGTTGAATAGTATGTGTAGTTCTAATTTTCTCAGTTGTGCTATAATCACTATGAATTGTTTATCATGCTAAATATGTTATCTCATTTATTTCTGGGCCTGTACCTTTGCAGATCTTGACTTCAGGCAGCTTTGAGACACAAGAGAAATAACACAATTGTGTATTCCCAGCTGTTATTTTAATCTAATTATGAAGTCAGGCTTTTTTCAGAGAACCACAGAAGGGATGGAAGGACCCCAGGATATGGTCTAGTCCAATCCTTTTGCTCTAATCAGGGTCAGCTACAGCAGGTGGCTCAGGGCTGTGTCCAGTTGGGGTTTGAGTATCTTCAGCAATAGAGACGTCACAACCTCTCTTGGTAAACCAGCTCTTGCACAGCATTTGATCAGACTCAAAGTAGAAGTTAGTTCTCGCATTTAAAGGCAATTTCCCATATTTCCTTTAGTGCTCATTGCTTCCTCTCTTGTCATTGGGTATTTCTGAGAAGAGCCTGGCTCTGTCTTCTTTTCTCCCTCCCAGTGAGTGTTTGGATGCATTGACAAGAGCCTATTCAAAACAGTCCCAGCTTTCTCAGCCTCTCCTCACACCTCCAATATCTCAAGCCTTTAAAGGTCTTCACGGCCTCTTGCTGGGCTCTCTGCAGTGTGTCTGTGTCCCTTTTAGGCTGTGAAGCCCAGAGCTTGACACAACATTGCAGATGTGGTCTCACCAGTGCTGAGGGGAAGGATCATACCTCTCAGCCTACTGACAATACTATTTTTAATGCAGCTCAGGACAGTGGGGGCCTTCTTGGCCATGAGGCGCATTGCATACCAGATGCATACCTTATTGCATACCAGAACCCTTTCTACAAGCTTGCTTTCTAGTCAGTCAGTCCCAGCACATACTGGTGCATGAAATTATTCCTCCCAAGGCACAGGACTTTTCACTTCCTTTTGTTGATCTGATTGAGGATCCTGTTTTCCCAGCACATTGAGACCTCAATCAGCAGGACTTTTGAGCACTAGTAAAGAGTGGCTTCACAACAATGTGAATCACCTACTGGGGGCATCACATCAGGACCCAGGAATTCATGTCTGTCCAGTTGATTAAATATTCTCTAACCTCAGCCCCTTCCACTCAGAGAAGTCATGCTTCTGCTGGGATCATGCTGCCCTACTTCCACCACTCATATGTATCCTTGCTATGTTTGAGCTTAGTCAGGAGCTCATTGTCCATCCATGCAGGTAGCAACTGCTACCTTTACTTGATTTTTGGCCTGTCCATATGGACAACTGCTGAGCTGGGAGGAGGTGGTCTGATAGAATCAACCATCTCTCCCTGAACCTGTGTCTTTCCAGGACCACCTCCCATGGCATTTGCCTATCAAGACCCCTCAAGAGTGAACTTTTGCATTTTTGAGGCCCAGAATCATGATTGTGCTTTTTGGTTTATTCCTTCTTTGCAGCATCCCGAAGGCCAGACACATCTCAGGCTCTTGACATTCACCTTCCCAACAGATTCTTCTTTATAAAAGTATGAGGAACAGCAGAGCTACTCTCATCAGCTTCTTGATTATCCATGTCAGGAAATTATCAATGCACTCTGGAAACTTCCTGGCTTGCTGGTACCCTGCTGTGTTGCCCTCCACAGACATCAGGTGGCTCAAATCCCCATAAGGACCAGGGCCTGTGACTGTGAGGCTACTTCCAGCTGCCTGAAGAAGATTTCATTGACCGCTCCTGATCAAGTAGTCCAGACCCAAAATACAATATTGGTAGCTTTCCACTAATAATGACCAAAAAAGTCACTTGGCTCCTCACCTGGGTGAGCTCTCTGCATTTCTGCTCTTCTCTCATATAAAGGGCATTTATATAGTGATGGGGAAGACCATGAGTTGATAGAGTACAGCTTCTTGTGTGTGGGGATGTTTGTGCTCCTTTATCTAGTTGAAGTTAATGATAGCAGTAGTTTCCTTTTGTGAAAACATCCACAAGCTTGCTGTCACATACTGTTTGATCCCACTGTAATCCTTGGTTCTGTAACAGCTTTAGGACTGCATCAGGACCAGATCCATCTTGCTGTGAAAGAATCTGGTTTACCACCAGTTCATTTATCTTTTTGTTATTACTAGAATGTCCTTGATGCAGCATCCTGAGACTCCTTTGCTGTGCCTTTTTTGGGCAAGAAAGCAAGTTCCTCCGATGTACAACAGGACTGAGTTTTCAACTTGCCTTGATGCTTTCATTAATTTCAAAAAAATACCTTAATTAGAGTGGGGGAAATATAGTGACTTCTTGTCCAGCTTAATCACTCCAGGTTCATGAGACCACAGAGAGGATTTGGCTATTTAAGTTTTACAAACATAAACAAGAGGGAGTTAATTGTCATTAGTTATCTGAATGTTACATTTGGGTTTCTCTCCTGCTAAGTTTGTTGTACTGCTTCTGAAATTGCTTTGCTTCACTATTCATCTTTTTTTTGATATTTTTTCACATACCATTTTTTTCCTCCACTCTTCAATAGCACAGTTTAAGAAAACTCAAATTTTCATTCTTTTTCTTCTTTTCTCTTGTCTTTTTGCATAGTTATTCCTTCTTCTTATATCTGAAAAAACGATATTTTTATTGCTCTTTATTTTTCTCTCATCTATGAAATGTTTCCTTTTTTTTTTTTTTTTTTGATTTGACAGAAATTCTTGTTATTTCTTTTAGTGCAGAATAAATAAGCAATTGACATTGGTTTTTGCTCTAGGGTTCTCTCTTTCTTCCTCTTCCTTTCACTTCCTGTCTACCTTCTTTAGTTCTCCTTTTCTACTTACAACCATTACAGTTCTGAATTCAGACAGCATTCTGTCCTTCCCACTTCACTTCTAAGATCCTTCATGTCACTCAGAATGTTTTTTGGTGTTTTGGTAGTTTTGGGGGGTTTTTTGTTGCTTTAACAATATAACCTATACTAATCTTGCAAATGTTTGTTTATTTGCTTTTGTTTTTAACATTTCCCCCTTGTTCCCGTGTCCCTCCTTGAACTTTCTCCATTTCATATTTGGGTATTTTTTTGGTACAAATTCTATTTTGAATGGGTGGCTCTCTAGATCTTAGGTTTCTCACTTTTTTCTTTTTTTTTCTCAGAGTAGGCAGTGAGACTGTTTCTGCATGTGGGATACATCCCAAATGATCCTCACCTTGCCTGGAAACAAGCAGCTAGAGTGTGAAAGGATGATTATGCCTCTGATGTGTTACCTACATGATGTGTTACATCATGATGTGTCAGAGTATCCTCCAGGCTCAGACTTCACTGTATCCAAATGACAGCAGCAGATAGATAAGGATTGTCCCTAAATATCCTCTCTTTCTAATATGCATATGTACTCTTCCGATCTGTCCAGCATAATGTAGAATCCTTTTCATAACAAACTTAAAATGTGACCAGGTTCACTGTTCCTCAGGAGATGTATACCTCTGGTATACCAGATTTTAAAACAAAAATTGAAAAGTGGACAGGCTGGTTGATATCTTTTGGCTAAGAGATACAATATGTGTACAGTGGGTGGCTGCATATTTGGGGTGTGCACTTTGATTTTGATGGCATTCACTAGTTGCTTAACACACCATAAGTTCCAAATAAGCCAGGTATGGATATCTTTACTTAAACACTTATTGGTAAATGGACTTCTTGACATAATATATGGAGTCATTAAGTTCTACAGTATAAATCCTTTGTATTATCCTTAATTTGCAAACCACCAAACCATTCTCTCTGCTATGCATTCATGTTGTCATAGGAACTGCAGAGGAGAACAATTTCCGTGAATTATTAAACTCGAAGTATCAGTAATATAAACATCATAACTACATTCTGATTAGTTAAGGGTCTTAGTTTATTTTTTAAATTCTCCCTTAAAAATAATTATAATAATTCTTTTGAGTTGCTTGAACTGAAAAAAAATACATAAGGAGTTCAGTTTTGACAATTTAGCACTGACAAACTTTGTACTTGAAGAAGAGCTATGAGGAGTATTTATCTCTACTATGTTATACATTTTTGGAATAGTAACTTCACAACCCCAGCACCTAATTATCTCCCAGTACTATAAACACCACAGTTTAGCAGCATCTTCAATCCTTCCAAAGGCTTTCAGGCCCTTTCTCCACAGTAATGTATGGCCATCAGTAAAACCATTTTCCTGCAGCTTTTATCTGTGTGACTCTTCAGGGCTTCAGGGACACTGAAGACTGTTGTGCTTCTTTATCTTCATACTTGTGATCAGAAGGGCACTTTTTAACTGTAGTCTTTCTTATGACTAAAAGGTTTTTAGAATAATTTTATTTCTCTGGGTATAAATGGTCAGACACCATTGATATGCACCGTCAAGTACATATATTCTTTGAGTCACACAAGTTTTCTTTACAAAACTGAGGTTTCAGCAAAAACTTTAAAAGACGTTACTATTAAGACTAAAAGACGTTATGTATTAAAATACATTGGATCAGCCTGGGATATTGTTAACTCTTTTCATAGCAGCCCACAGGGTGATATGTTCTGGATCTGTGGTTAAACTGTTGATTACACATTAGTGACTGCCCAAAAATGTTGGAAGCCAACCCACTACATTCATGAGAGTCATGCTAGGGGAAGGTTCAGTCATTTTAGACGAAACAGAGAACCACTTGCCACAGAATAATAAACAGTCTGTGACTTGACTGCTCTCCATATTTGCATGTCAAATATTTAATATGCTCAAGGAACATGTGTTGTATCTCTTTGTGCTATTATAGAATATATGTCCACTCCTAGATTTGTTTGTAGATGAGAGTTGAATGATTTGCTAATTTAATATCATTTATAATTTCTCTCATTTTTAGCCCCTTGTGAAGCCAACACATTCTTTTGCCACAGTAATATGTGTATAAATAATACACTGGTCTGCAATGGACTCCAGAACTGTGTGTATCCCTGGGATGAAAACCACTGCAAAGGTAAAATGTAGAATTGAAAAAGTTGTCATTTGCATTGCATGAGATACAGCACATGACCCTCAGTTTCTTGCTAAGTGCCCATTGGGTAAAAGTTCAGGAAGAGCAATTGGTGGAGAGCGTACATTAAGGCCCAGAGAACATGAAGAAAGGTAAAAAAATGCCAGTGGATTTTACTTTCAGTGTTTTCATTTTTTTTTTTTTTTTTTTCCCTCTGGGATTGCATTGGTTTTGTCCTGCTGTCAGTTTATGCACGTCTGGGATGCTTTATGATCGTTTGGTCTCTGCTTTCCATACAATCTAAAGTACAATTAAAGGGTAATATTTTGGTTCCTTTACCATAGTTACCTTTGTAGTGAAGTAACATACGAGTAGCAGGTGTCTTTTAGCTGCAAGCTATGCCCATAATAGCCCAGGTAGTCTAACAAAGGAAGGTGGAATTAACACTGTAAGAAAGCAACCAAATCTACCTATAAAGTGAAAGTGAAGTGCAAGGAACAAGCACAGGAAATCAGATGTAATATTTATTTCATAGGCAGGGAGTAATGATCCTACCCATGTGCTGACAATGTTTTCTAAATATTTCTCTGGTTCTGATTAAAAGAAAACTGAACCAGCCCCAAAACAACATCTATGTTGTCTTCAGGGAAAAGAGCTTAACTAACTTACATTTCAGGCTAGAGAGACAGTTCACTTCTGTCTTGAATCCCCCTGTCTCCCCCCTACTGCAGATTTGTTCCCGAAAACATGGGATATGCCAAATTTAGGAACCAATCAAGAAAAAAATTCATAACAAGATGGATTAGCAGTCAGCCCATAAGTCTACTGAAACCAGTAAAATCCTGACAAGCAGGGTAAAACACAAATGAAAATATATACTTCAAAAGAACACAGCTAAACTGTGGCATAGCATAATATTCTTCAAAGAAACTAAACAGACAATTGGGAAATGATTATTCATTCTCCAGTTCATCACAATAGAAGAAAACAAAAAAACTTTTACCACTTTTCAATTTCCAGAATGATTTTCATCTTTCCTTCGTCAAGTATCTTTTATCAGGTCTTGTGCATTTATCCTCTCTTGTTTTTCTGACTACAAAAAGGAGGTTTGCTGATTCCAGCAAAAATGGTGTTTGCTGCAGTGTTGGTTTTTCTAACTCTGCTTTCCCTCCAGAGTCTGTGTCAGTCAATTACAGAGAAATACTGAGTGAATCTACAAGCTTAGACAATGAACTACGGAAGAATAAAGTTTTGGTATCTAGGAGATTATGGAGCGATAAATGTTACTGTTTTGGTGCAAATTACTTTAATTTCAAAGGTTTTTTGTTAATTCTTTTTATACGTTGTAGGTTGCCAGGAAAAATTACACTAAACTGGGTTTTGGAACTTAACTACAGTTGTCTTGCTACGCTTGAGAAAGACTGATGCAAACACTTTCAACTTGATTTTCTACAAGGCTCAGTCACCAGATCGTGTCTGCAGCCTTTTGTGAAAGCAAATTACAGAGAAAGATGCAGAAGAGGAGGGAGAAATTTGTTTTATGTCATTATTTTACTGCATTTTTCTGCTTTATTCGTAATGCAGAATTTGCTGACTAACTTATTAGAGGGTCCTGAGTAAAGGGTAGTAGGTATGATCAGTTTTTGAATTATTATGGCTGTTTAAAAAGTTTTGGTAATTAATAGGGAAAAAAAAAAAGAATGGAAATAACTTGCACAAATTTATGTGGTTTTTCCTTTCTGAAATCTAAATTTATAACTGTTTTCTCCTGATTTAGCTTTTTCATTGAATGTTGTCAGAATTCTCATTTGGCTCACAAATGTTAGACCTTAAATCCTGTAAAATCTTGTTCCATACGATCTAATGTCCTACCTGCATATATTTACTAGAAAAGAGAGAAAATAATGAAGAAAACATCTTTAAAATTATTTGGGGCTTTAGCAGCCAAATGGAGTTTAGAGGTGACACTGAAGCCATATGCTTGTTATGGTGGTTGCTTAAAATTTAAATAATTTTTTCATTTAATTAAGTGTGCAATACACCCTGAATAAATAAGTTTCCAAGTGAATAGGCACATGAAGGATTTGTGTGTTGTTTATTTGACTTTCACAAATACCTGATTTCTTCCTCTTTTCTTTTTTGTTGGTGAGATTGATTAAGTGAACTCAGACATAGACTAGGGTCAGCCTTGCAGGAATCTGTGTTGTTTTTAGTCATCATAGTTGTTTTTATTCTTGAACTGCAATTAATTCTGTGCCT
>WEIU01022200.1:1284-23054 GCA_013389925.1 Aegithalos caudatus
AAAAAAAAAAAAAAACCCCACAAAAAACCAAAGCCAAAGTCTTCAGAATAACCATTTGCATAATGATTGCCACTGCTTACTAGAATTATTTTCTTATGAAACACACAGAAAAAAAAAAAAAAAAAAGAGTAAAACAGAAATAATTTGGGGGTTATATTTTGAAAGGAAAATAACTTTAAGAACACATTTCAGAAAACCTAATTTCTTTAGTATTTTAGGTGTCTATGTAGTGGGCTTGCCTTTAGCTATTCTGTAAATATACAAATTTATTTATTCATATTCAGTATTTATACAAAAGTAACTCCCTGGCAAAAGATAGACCTTGGTTCATCCATTTGCTATAGTTAACTACTGTCTCTTGGGAAATTTGTTAGACTGTTTTGTAAGCCATATAAGTTTTCTTCAGCAGCTCACTTTCAATTTTCTCTCTCACAGACAGGATGACCTTTAATGTAGTTGCAAATTGCCATTTACAGGTGAGATCTAACAATGACGTAGATGGCTAACTTCCCACAAGCACTATTTTAGTTTTCCCCTTCTGTCAGATGAGAATTTTTTGCTCCAATTTTTAACAACATTTTATATATACATGCATATATATACACATATATGCATANAATATACATATGTATATGTATATATCTACACATATACATACATACATACATATATATATATATATATATACACACACATATATACTGCATGACTTAGTATTGCAATTTCTGTTTGCCAAAAATACCTTTATCTTGTCTCTGGTAAATTACCTGCAACCTAGTTTCTTCAATATGACTTATGAGTATATACATTCATACTATGCATGTGGTGAACTTCGTATTTGAGTGCTGTACTAACTGGGTAGCTCCATATGGAAGACTTGGCAGACTTGCACCATGACTTGTAAAGTGTATAGTAAATTATTGTTGGAACTTCGTTTGTTTTCAGAGTCCGTAAATGCCAGTCCATTAAGACAGATAAAATTGGTCCAACCTTCATGGTCATGCTAGCTTGGAATAAAAGAAATGAAGCCCACAATCTTATTAACTCAATACACTTATTGGAGAGAAAATAGTAGTTCCATCAGAGGAAGAACAGATCTGGAATTGTCTTTTCAGAGTTTCTTTATACTGCTAGACTTTTCAAGAGTGAAGATAGGTGTGTGAAACCTACTATTTATTCTAGTAACTTTCCTTATATATTAAGACTATCATAATTTTACAGACGATAACATAATTTTTTTTTGACATTTAAAAATAAGTCAATGTTTCTTACTGATCCCTTCTGAATATTTCAAGGATGTATAGAGTTGAGTTTCCAAAGTATAATAACAATGGGACTGCACACAGTGCTCTTGCTTCAGAAGGTCTACTGCTATTTAGAGATAAATGGCAATCGTTTTTCTCCAACTTTCATTTTGACATTTTAAAAGATAAGATGTACCTCTCAGCTTATATCAACTCAGAAGTGTGCCTAAATATCCCTTTGGCATCTCTTTCTGAAATGTCAGATAGCTAAGATGAATGGGAAGGTAAAACTTTTTACTGTTTCAGAGCACCTATTTATTTCCAAAGAAAGGAAGGCATTACTACTGATCAATAAAAAAATTCAGATGTGGAACCAAACAAAAAATGGATTTTTCAGGATGCTTCTAGTTTAGGACTGAGTGTTCAGAATTCAGTTGCATTCTTATCTCATCTGCATACTGAGAATCTGTAAATGAAACTTTTTTTTTTTTTTAAATAACATTTCTAAGACAATGTAGAACACATATCAAACTGAAGAGATACTTAAAAGAGAAAAATGTAAATTTTTAGCTTTCAGTTCATAAAAAGGTGAAATCTGGTGCCTTTCGGAAAGGAAGCAGCTCAGTGTCCCTTTCCCATATCTTAGTATCTAGTTTAAACTGCAGTAAATGACATTTCTCTTGTTTTTATCAACTGCACATCCTCAAATTTTGATTTTATAAAATAATTTATCTTATTTTATTATTATTCACTCCTGTGTTCTGCTAATTTCTCAAGAAATTATTGCAAGAAATGATACAGTTTTAATTAAAATTTTCCCATAAAAGACATCAACTTTTAAACTGGGTCCTTAGGTCTTTCCTTACAATTATTTCTAAAATATTTTCAGGTATGAATTATTGCAGAGAGGTTCACAATACAATCATTCATATAAGACTGACAGCACAAAACATCTTTTAACTGCTGCTAATGCCTTCTTTGTCTGAGGTACTTGAATAATCAGAGTAATGTAAAAGCTTGCTGAAATGCATATGCACACAGGAAACAATCCCGCAGGGCAAAAGGTAAAGCTCATACGAGCCTAATGATTTTTATAAGCAATTTCGGAGTGAAAACATTTTTACACTTACTTGCTAAGTTATGAGACAAGATATCTTCTGCTTAATTTGAAGTGTCAACCAATGCTCTACTAAACTATGAAATTAAAGCATGTAAGGAAAGATGAAAATTCGGCTCTAAATCTCTAAAGTTCAACTTCTAATGTGATTTAGGGTTCATCTTGTATGAATTTTCAATAGGATGTGAGCACCTAAATCCTTTAGATATCTGCTGGCCTAACCAGGCCCTCTGAAGCCAAAGGTTAGAAGTATGTCAGCTGGGAGGGAGTTAGCTTATTTTACTGCTGATTTTATTTTAAAGCACGGTGTAATTTAGGTCTGGTTGAAACTGGTTTTCACTTCCCCTCCTTGAAGTTCTCAGATTGCTTCAAGACATCTGTACAAATAGGTACAGATTAAATTCTTCATATGTAATTTATCTAATTCTACATTTCATACCTTGGCCTATTCCAGAACAAGTAATGCCTAGTATTATTTCTTCAATGGGACCCAGTGATGCCTTCCTGAAAAAGCAATTTTCTTTTCTGCAGGGAAAATCTGATTGGAGCAAAGAGACTTTTTTGCAGTTATGTATACTTATTCCTTTCCAAAATCTTCTGATTTTTTTTTGTTTTGTTTTGGGTTTTTTTGGGTTTTTTTTGTTTTGTTTTTTTGATCAGTTACACTGGTTGCTAGAGCAAAATCATTTTCCCAGCTGTGCTTCCTGGACTTTCTTCCCTACTACCCCATTCCACTCTCTGAGATTTCCTAGACAAACCATCCTCTCTTGGTGCTGCTTGAATTTCTCTTCTTGATCAGTAGGGAGGTGAAATCCAGACTGGCTTCAGGGAATTCTGACTCCTTTTGTACAGCAAAGGTCCAAATTCGTAATCTGAATCTGCATGGCAAGCAGTTAACCACATATGTCAACTTCTTACATGAGGTACAACCAATCTTTTATATAGACTAAACTATTTTTAAAGCAATCTTTTTAGCTGTCCTCAGGGAAAAAATAATCAGATACAGGCGTTCAAATAATTTTAGAAGTTGAAAAATAAAGGTTTGAAAGTATCTTGTATTTTTCAGCAGCCACTGGTGGAGGAAAAAGTTTTAAGTTTAGACATTAAATACTTAGACTCTCCCCTGCCAATATACTTGCCCAGTATTCAGGGATATGAAATAAAGAAAATTCCTTAGTCGGAGATTATATCTTCATATTCAAGAGTCCTTTTTCCTTATATGTAGTTATCCAGTCCCTACTGCAACCTGGTAGTACATCAAAGGAAAATAATTTTCTGATCCTATGGCTATGGACGTTTTCTAGTTAGTATTAGATATTTTCTTCTGAGATGCTTTACTTTTTCCATGTAGCCCAAGGTAGTGTACTGTATCTGTACTGGGTTTTCATGGAAAGATTTTGGTAGTGGGGGAGGATACAGCGGTGGTTCCTGAATGAAGTTGCCAGAAGCTTCCCCCATGTTTGACAGACCTAATATCCCATGGCCCCAAGATGCACCTGCCACTGGCAAAGACTGATTCCATTATGATGAGGGCAGCACCTCTGAGATAAAAGATTTAGGAAGGGGAGAAATTTAAAAGAAAAAAAAAAAGGCAAACAAAAAAACCCCAAAAAACCCTTTAACCAGAGAGAGGAGAGTGAATAAGTGAGAGAAACAGTTCTGCAGACGCCAAGATCAATGAAGGAGAAGGTGCCACAGACACCTGCAGCCCAAGGTGCAGCCCATGGCCCCCTGCAGGCTGGCTCCTTACAATCCTACAGAGGAGCAGATTTTCACCCCCTGGAGGACTCCACACCAGAGAAGGTGTGTGCCTACAGGAGGCTGTGAGTCCATGGGAAGCCCATGCTGGAGAAAACTCCTGGCAGAAATACAATCCCCTGGGGAATCAACGTTGGAACACCCTTTCCCTGAAGGACATCACCCCACAGAAGGGACCCCCCCAGAGCAGATTGTGAAGAATACAGCCCAGAGGAAGGCCTCAAGTTGGAGAAGTTCATGGAGGCTTGTCTCCCATGGGAGACTCCATGCTGGAGTAGTGGAAGAGTGTGTGAGTCCTCCCCCAGAGGAAAAAGTGCAGTAGATACAGCATGTAGTGAACCAACCATAACCTCTGTTCCCTCTCCCCCTGTACATCTTCAGGGAGGAGGCAGAGACAATTTGAAGTGAAATTAAGAGAGTGGTTGAAAGAGTAAGATTATATTTTTAACTACCTATTTTGATTGATTCAACTAAATTCCCTAAATCCAGTTTGTTTTGCCCATGGAGATAACTTGTGCCTGATTTCTTCCTCTTCCTATCTCAGCCCATGAGCCTTTTCTTATATTTTCTATTCCCTGTCCAGGGAAGGAGAGGAGTATTACAGCCTTGGTGAGCACCTGCCATCCAGCCAGGGTCAACCCACCACAATACCCTAAGCAACCTCAATTATTATAATACCAAAAAATATGTCACATGTTAGTAAACAGCATTAATAGTTTCTAGTTTTCACCCCATAACAGTGCTATTAGTATTATTTACTGACACTGTATGAAGTATGCTGTTTCTTTGGACTTGATAATGAAATGGTTTGATAGAATGTATCTTCTCTTCTAAAAGCTGCTTATTGAAATCGATGAAATGAAAAGATTGGTGTACATAATTTCTTGGACATTGAAAAGAAAGATTAATACTATCTACTTCTTTAAATTATCAGATGTTCTGTATTGATCAAAAATAAAACCAATACAGATATAATAATAGAAAAGGAAATTAAAAATGTACACAGCACCAACTGCCATAATAATTATAAGTGACTTTTCTGAATCCAATCATTCAGCTAATTTTCATACACTATCTTCTATCTTCTCCATATTCCATAATCTCTATTCTATTTCTTTTGTCATGTAGAATTGGTTTCTGCATAATCTCCAGCCCTGTTTTCCACATTTCATAAAGATTATTACATTTTTATAACAATCAGTCACTGATAAATCTGCATACATTCATATACAGTCCCAGACACTGCTTTCTAAGCCTCTAGTCTGCAAGACACTGTAAAGTATGAGAAACTGTGAATATACATGTGATACATGTTGAGAGGTTTTTCTCTTTGCACTTTAATTGTATAAAGAGTAAAACAACACTTCAGTATGTTGTGTGATGAATTTAAAAGCATGTAAATTCTGATATCAGCTGTGAAACTCCATTTATTTATTTTTCCATCTAGGCATTCCAGTGGCATTTATTCATTCATATGTACAGGGATATAATTCAATACAAAAGAGAAGAAATTGCTGAATTTCAGTCATCTGCTCAAAAGCTTGTAGAAGCTTGTCCATACTCAGAAGACATACACTAGTTGCCTGTCACCCATTTCCGGGCTGCACTGTGGATCCTTGTCCAATCTATTCAGATAACAGTGAGAGAGAGAAACTTTCAAAGATAAGCTGAATTTTCCTATTTAAGTTGTCTTTCCCTGTTTCTATCTTCTTCTCTGTGTTAGAAAAAGTCTTGTCTATGTATTTCCATGTAAGTCCAATAGAAATCATGATCAGTATTAGTGGATCTGAGTTTCTAACCTATTGAAGTTTGCCAGGGCTACAGATCTTCCAGAGAAAATGGTTTTAAATCCACTTCAAGGGCATCCTTCAGCAGTTTTTGGAGGAGATCAAAAAGCTTTGATAAGTTAAAGTACTCTTGCTCTTTCTCCTCTGTTGTTCATTGTCCTGTATCTGCATTTTTGACCCCTGGTGCTGGCCAGATAATTTGATAGAGGCTCCCTGTTCAGTGCATACTATGGATCCTGAGAGTCTCTCTTGTCTCTGCTCAGCATTTTGTTTTCACATAAATATATAAACAAGACAAAAAGCATGGAAAAAATCACTAGGTTGCTTTAGGAGAAAAATATTATTACTAATATTTTATTGTAAGGTACTAGTTACTGACCACAGAATAAATCTGTCAATTCCTTTGTGTTTGTATAAGCCAAGGAAGAAGAAACACTAGCAGAGAGATTGAAACATGAGGATGTCAAAGTCAGGCATAGGTATCACCTGAACAACAGGTATAGGTGTAATCGTTTCTTGTGCTAGAAATCATTTTCCCCACATGGGGAAAGTGATTATTGTGATGCATACAGATCTGTGGACTCACTTAAAGGTGATGTGCTGAGCTTGAAAAAATGGCAGCAGATTATCTTATACCTGTTGCCCAGTTCTCCACTGAAGGGTTCTAATCCCTTGTCCTCTACTCCCTGTGGTACCCTACTTACTGTAGGCTGAGATTCCTGCCTGCCTGATTGCAGCAGTGGTGGATTGATAAGGTCACCAGGTTAAAGCCCAAGGCTTGAGCTGGTGCTTAACATACACTGCCGATTTATACAGACATTTTTTTCTCTTTCTCGCTTCCTTAATTAGTATTTAAATATTCCAAGTGAAGTGGAATAGGTCAAACAGGAGCCATTAATGTCAAAACTCTAGCAGCTCTCTCATTTAGAGAAGACTGCATTGAGATTTCTCACATCCCAACTGCATTGCCCTAGCAACAATACTATTATTTAGAAGTGAACAACCTGTTTTTTTAGTATTGTGACTAGCCCTCTGCTTTTAATATGCTTAGTCTTAAAAAGGCATTGCACATAAAATATTTTACTAATTTTTTGTCCTATTGGCAGAATAGGATTATTATACATTAAATAGTTATGAAATTATATAAATAAAGAAAATTATTCTTTTACACCTGAATGAGTCTGAGTGGAATAAGTTTATTTATTAGTTTTGGAGGCTTAGTTTTGTTTTGTTTCGTTTCATTTTTCTACTGGAGTAGTAGAAGGTGTAGCAGTTAAACTGTAAAATCAAGTACCTGTCCTTAACCAGGGACTCCTATGCTTATTAAGTTTTAAGGAGACAATGCCTCAGCCCACAAATACAAATATTTTACCTAAGCTGCCAGGACTACAAGCTCACTCTGGACTCTGAAAGTCACATGGTGTTGTCCTCAAAGTTGTCACGAATTGTCAAGGTTTATTTATACTTATGAGACCTTATGAGTCTTCAGATTATATTCTAAGTGACAACTCTGAAACCAGAGGAATAGTAAGTATCTCAGCATTTTAGCTGTTTGGAATTTAGCAAATCAATCTGTTGATGTAATTTGTGACCTGGTGGGGTAGTCCTATGTTCATGAGAAATTGTGATGTGCAGTCAGAGGTATACATCCCTGGAGTAATCTTTTTATAGAACTGTATATATAACTTTTTAAAGTTCCCATCCTCATTGAAAATCAATAGCAATCACAACCCAAAGTGCCAAGAGGCTCTAGCAGACATGTGGCAGTGGATTAAAATTGGATGGCTGAAATTGTAACAGCCTTCAGCTGCACCTTCCACTCCTGTGATGGATGTTGCCTCTCTCAAAGCAGGGACAACTGATCTGCCCATGAATCTCCTGATGCACTGCTGTGCTCATGGAAGGTAAACTGACTTGGATTCAGGCTAGCTGTAATGCAGTCACAGATATTTGTCTTGAGAGAGAAAATATTTATTATATGGACTGCAAGGATACCTAGAAAAGTTCAGCAATCTGATTATAACCTGCTACTGAATGACTTCTAATTGTAAATGCAGAACTCAATAGGCTCCATCAGGTGATTTCAAAGCAACAAAAAGCCTGTCTTTCTCACTTCCTCACTGGGCACCTGAAGCCTCACTGACCCCTTGGGCATTTCTGCCTAACTTTGACATTTTTCTGAGAAAAAGGAGAATCACTGCTGGCTGAACTGATGGAAACATTGTATAATACATCCCCTTTTTCTCTGTTGTCTAGCTTTGTAAATATCATCACTGGAGGTTTGCAGGGAAAGTTAGCACTGGTTGGAGGTAGATGGAAATGAACAGAGCACCCAGACACCTGAAAGCAAGAAACAAGAAGAGAAAAGCATGAGAAAAGCATGAGAGAAAAGCATGAGACCTTGGGTACTACAATAATAGAATGCTTGTAGAGAGAGGGAGGTCATCTCAGTGTGATTGCCTCTTCATTTTGGAGTCATGAAATGATGATGGTATCAATATACAATCCACCCTACATGAGATTACATAAAAGCAAACAATTTCTTTCTCGGGAGTCATCAGATAAAATCCCCCAGCCAATTTTTTTTATATAGGGACATAAAAATCTAATTTCTATTTGCTTTAGGACATCCTGTCTGGGCTTCTGTCTTCAGGCAATTCCAAAGTTAACATCCTGTAGATTTTTTCTGCCAGTCCTGTGAGGATGTCTTTGGCTATGTAAAGAATTTAAAACAACACTGGAGATCTTTCTTAGGCCTCTGAGTCACACTGCAAGCACTTGTATCAGAATCATCAGCAGTATAAGGGCATTTTCCTAGCTTGACATCCAGTCAAATTTAAATCTGTAGCTGTTCTCTCACACTTAAATGAATGCAACGACAGTGATTTGATTGTATAACATCCTGAATTTTTAAGGGGAAAACTGACTTGACTATATCAACAGCCCAAAACTTGCCATAGATAACCTTCTAACATACTTGAGCTCTGATTGATAAATCATCACTTACTATTTTCCTCACCAAAGAAGACATATAGTGGTCTGAGTTTTAAAAGCTAGGTATACTAAATAGTAAGGAAATATTTTTACATAGCAACATAGAGGAATGATCATTTGAATGGTAATTATAAGTCGGTATCTGTATACACACATGGACTTTTAATTGCTTGTATTACAACTTCAAATATCTGCTACTAGGATGTCCTTGAAGACATGCTGTGATACTAATCAGATTTGTCAAGATGAGACAGTACCTTTCTATTCTCTCTTACACATCATAAACTCTGACTGATATCCCCAAGGGGAAAAAACACATAATGTGTCATTTATGACCTGTTACATGCACAAATTACTTGCATCTTGTATGCAGTAAGATAACAAAATGCTATTGATTTAGAATTAGACTGAAGAAGCTGATCTTTATTTTTAGTTGTCACTTGCAAGATTTTTCCTCATGCTGTGAATTGTTTGAGCTAAAAATCTTTGTTTAGAGAATTGGAAGCAGTCATGGTTTTATAATATTTCTTAAGCATTGTATACATTCTATCCTGGGGGATAGACATTATTTATAAACAGAAAAAAAATCTATAAATAAGAATAAATTTCAAATAAGTAACAAAAAACATGTTATTACATGCCAATCTTGTTTTGCTTTTACAACTCTGCTGTGTAGCAGAGCAGTTTTTCAGGGCTTGAAGCAAAACACTGATCAGCACCAAGATGCTTGTGCAGAAGCAAAGTTAAAAGGCAGAGCTAAGGGAACTACTTGTTAATACAGTGCACTACATAATAAAATAAAATTTAAAAAGGAATTCTAGAACAGATTAGGGTGTGAATTTGAAAACTCAACAGGTATGACAGATTAAGAATAAGAGAATGTCTTCCACCAAAATTGTCCTTCCAAATTTTATATGTTTTTGTCAGATACATAAAGAGGCATTTCAGCATCACTTTAGGATGTTGTTTTAACATTCTATAGGAAAAGAATAAAACCAGTATTCATTAGCATAAGGATTGGAAGATTTGTTTGGGTAAATAGGAAGGGAAAATGTATGTATATATGGGTAATATTAATGGTTTTATCCTTTCTTCACTTATTTCTTTAAGAATATAAATGTGATTCCCAAAGAGAATCCAAATACAGGTTGTGATGTTGGAAAGATTTCAACAGCCTGTACCTTAGCTCCAGCAAAAGTTTCTCAGTGCCTGTTTGTCATTTTCTATGTCAAAAGGGAAATTGAATCTGCTTACCTTCATATAGAGCAACTGTCACACAGAAAATATCAGTTTTATAGGTTGTATCAACTGTGATAGAAAACAAGCAAAAAACAAAGATCTGCGCAAACCAGCTGTCACCTGATTCCTTGAATTACTTTATGCAATTTGAACAAGCAGACCACGAACATGTGTAATATATATTTGAAGATTTTAACTGTAGCATACAAGGAGATATTGCAAACTAAGTAGAAATACCATGGTCTTCTACTAGCTTGAACTGTGGTGTTAGGAATACTATTTTTATTGAATATAATGGAAAAAAACAGCCTCCCTAGATTGTTTAGGTTATCAAAATGTGTTTTATGATTAAGATTAAGTTGAGAGCTTTCAAATACAGTTAGGCTTCGGTTACCATAGTTTTGGTTTGTGTTCAGAGTTAGTATTTGTGTCCAGAATTAGCATTTTTAATTCCTCAGGAAGAAGTAGGTTTAATCACTTCTGTTACTGTCCATTACATGGTTAATGTGTGTCAGCTGGTTATTTAGGTAAGCAGCATTCAACTTCCTACCATGTTTTTATTACCAAACAGATGCTTTCTGGAATCAAGTCTGCTTTGGCATTGTAACTCTTGTTTCTTAGGAGATTATTTAATTAAGTGAAAAATTCCACAAACAAAGGTACTTAAAATTCAGCTACAGTTTTATTCACAATTTTTAAGCATCCTGGACATGGAAATAATTTGTGTTTCTGTTAGATGAAATGAAGTGTGTATATATATATATATATATATATATATTGCTACTGATACATGTCCTTCACAGCAGCATTCCAGCCAAACCTCAAGTGGCATAGATGCATTAGCTCCATTAAAGTCAATGGAAGTTCACTTAATCACATCACCTGAGAATCTGGCCTACAACCCGTAATAAGACAATCCTTTGGAGGGTAATAATATTTTATGCTTCCATCAATCACTCTCCTAGGCCTGTAGCTATTTGTGGCAGACTAAAAAAATGTCATAATAAAAAAGGCTTGTTGTGACTATTGCTTCCAGAAAGTTCAAGAACCTTTTCTTTTAATAATACAGCATTTATATTTATTTTAAAAATTCTGATGACAATTTCAAAACAGCATTCATATTATTGGCTTTAAGGCTCGAAGTTGTAACATTGTTTTCCTCTGTTTTGTCTGTTTGCACAGGACACATGTCTACCACCACGACGATAATAGATGGTAAGAACGGATCTGTTCCCTCGTCATCCATGAAAGTGGGCAAGAAATCAGTGACAGAAGACCTCATGACAACGTTCAGCTCACCAGCAGCCTGGCTTCTTGTTGTTGCTCTGATTGTTACCTGGTCAGCAGTAGCTATTGTAATGTTTGACTTGGTGGACTACAAAGACTTAGCAGGTAAAACTCAGTATATTCTATGTGACGCCTTGTATATTCAAATTTAAAAATGCATTAAGCAGCATCTATTACATAAATATGCCTGTGTCTCACCTCCTTTAGGACAGCACAGTGTCTCTGCTGAGTTTACCAAGGAGAAGATATTGTGAAAAATGTCAGAACACATTAGTTTACACCTCATGCACCTTCATAATTTAAGTATCTCCATTTTGCAGCCCATCCTCATCCTGGAAAATGAATATGTTGACAGTAATGTAAAACATATATAACCATGTAAGATCAGACTTCTGTTTTCCAATTTCTATGTAATTTTTTTTCTAGAAAAATGAAATTATTATTAATTTGTATTTTCAGAAATATAAAATATTTAATAGCTTCCTTGAGTATTCTGATTCCTGAGTACACAGTTCAATGGTTAGAAAAATGTAGAACAACATACTAACCCTAAAATTCATGTTCAAAAACCGTAACTACAGAGGACCAGATTCTTAATACTAGCTGAGACACACCCTTGTCTTCAATAAGGCAATAACTCCAGCCTAGTTAACATAGTTAAGACTTGGCTAGATAGATGAACAAGATCAGGTTTTAGGGTATGTATTGACTACCGTGGGCAAAGATGAAAATTAAGTGGGTGGTACAAGGAATGTGATTCTAATTGAGGAACGGTAAAAAAGAGTGGCAAATAGGAAGAAATAGAATATTTATGCTTTTGTCTGGCAATGACATGCTTTTTATGCCATGTCTGGCAATGCTATATAATGGAAAATAAATTAACTCCCTATGTTTGTAAAGAGTATGTAGTGTTCAGCAAGCCTTCAGCAGTAATACCTTTGGGAAGCGAACAGCCATTAACCATTGGGAAACATGTATGTGAACCAGAAAACAAATGGTTAGGATTCTTGTCTTGCTTAAATGAGAACTCCAGCTCTAAAGTTATCATGCTTGTCACAATAATTAACTAGGAATTGAAATTTGGACTTCAGCCTTTTAATTCAAAAGAAATTGAGTTGGTGTTTTGGAGTAAATTTCCTGGACTTTATTAGTTTACTAATACATTCATAGATTTTTTTTTGTCCTGCTATATATCAATATTGACTTCAAGTTTTACTTAGAAAGCTTTTGAAACACATATAGATCTTGAAAGAAACCAACAAATCCTGGATCAATAGAAGTCACAGACCTTGAAATGTGGAGAAAATATACCACAAAGCTTTCTTAAATTTTTTTTTTCTCATCTGTCTTTGTTTTCAGAAGGACATCTCTGGAGTACCAGGAAAATATAAAGTCATTTTTGAGAGATCCTTCCAAAATAAGCATGAGATTTTAGTTTAGACACCAAACACTTGATGCACAGAGAGACAAACCAAGAAAGAGAAACTATTATATTCAGCTTTATTTTTTCCATATTAAATAATAATCAGTCAGTCGATCAGTCAATCAGTCAATCAAGTTCTTAATATGTTTTCAGTGAACAATCAAGATAAATTCAGAAATTTCTGAACTGGTTGTCAGGTCACACATGCTCAATACACAAGTCAGGGTAATGCTAAGCAATAATTATCTCTATGTTTCCAGTGTCTGAAGGAAACTTTCTAAGCAGATGGAATTATGTTTACATTGTATTGGTTAAATTAACTTAAATCTCACAAGTGTTCATGGAAACTGCCATTTTCAGATCAGGATATAGAAATAAAACAGTGTAAAATTTAATCTACAGGGTGAGCTTTTATTTTGTGAAGGTCTCTGACAGATGATACTTTAGTATCTTGAGTTAATGAGTTTGTTTCTTTTCTTTCCCAGAAATATTTCTGTTCCTAAGTGATTAATTAAACCAGCATTCAAATCAGGTCTTGATGGTCAAACATTAAGAGAAGGAACTGCTGTACTTCTTTAGACCAGGATTTATTAGACTGTTTTCTGTATTTACATACATATAAGAATAATGATATTCATGGCTGTTATCACAACTTTTAGGTTTCCATTCCTGATTTCTTACTGAGTTTTTCTGAGTTAAACCCAATGATTTGTAAAAATTCCATGGAATTTGTGAAAATTCCATGGAAGCTGAAGATTATACATAGAATCACAGAGCTGACATTATTGATAGAAGAATGCTTTTCACTTTTGGACAGTTTGCCTACAGTGGAAGTAATGCCTCCTTTTCATATAGAAAGTAGAATTTGGAGCGTATTTCTAAGTGGATCCTTAAATCTAAAACCCAGTAATTATTTTGTCTTGGGTTTGGGTTTGATATTGTTCTTTGGAAAGCCAGACCTACATAAAAAGAGGAAATAGTTATATTTGGGGCTGTAAATTTTGTTTTGCAGGCATGATTAAAATTAATTTCCTAGTTTTCAAATGCAAATGAAAGATGTAAAAGAAATTGTATTCAACTGTATGCTTTTTAAATCCATAAAACAGAGAAAATTCAATGTTTTTTTCCTCAAAGAACACTTGCCTTTCATAAGCCATTGCACTCAATTTCTTTCCCATTTCTCTAGCTGAAGTTCCATGAAGTTCAAGTTCAGAAAGTATGCATAGCATATGAATGAGGCAGGCTGAGAGAGCTGAACTCAGCCTAAAGGAGACAGAAGGGTGACTGAGGAGCAGCCTGCAGATTTTTGAAGGGCAGTTACAAAGCTGGCAGAGGATTCTGATCTATGGGCTCCCACAGGGACTTTCACTACATTTCTGTGCCAGAAATTACCATCTCCATAGCAGAGCTGTAGCAGTGACTGCACCGCAGAGGAGTGAGTGCAGCAGAAAGCGGGAGCAGGCTGACCGGGTAAACCAGTCAGGGAACTGTGTGGCTGAGGAATAGATATGGATTTTTTTCACCCATGATTACACTACAGAGCTGCTAACATCTGGAAAATACAGAAAGTGCAATGCCCTGGATCATGAGTTGCCTAGAGTACACAGAGATTCATGGAGCTCAGGAAAAAAAACTACATGTGAACTGAGTAGGAAGTCCTTTAAACCTGAACCTGAACGTTCTTTCCTTCAATAATTAACAATTTTATTCTCATTATCTGAAAGGCAAATAATTCCAAAAGACATATATTATCACGATATGTATTTTAACTCATATATATTCTTTTAATTTATCAGTATGAACTCCACACCACCCTCTGTGATTAGAGTGCCAACCTTTAGGTTTTTGCTTCTTGATGGCTATGGTTTCACGTTCTTTTAGAAGTAAACTATCAAGTTTGTGAAATTGTGACAACTTATATAAGATGAAATTTGTCCCATAACAATATGAAAAAATGTTTAGTTTCATCCTGAAGCAGATGTGGTAAATTACTTTTTTGCTGGAATTTATTCAGCATGAATTTTATAAATGTAAAGTAGTTTATAGAACTGAGGGAGGCTGAGGGAGGTTAACACTCAGGGTTTAGGTAAGCAAAGTCAGATTCCATTAATTTAAGCTCCACACAGAGAAAGATTTAAGTTACAGTTTTGCGTAATTTTACACATCCAGAACATGATGGCTGTAAATTTTATAGCCCTCTGCATTGTTCATGAGGCGCTAGTTAAGATGTAAAATATATCATTACAGGGAGACCCCATGTCACAGGCTGCATGTGTAAAGCTTTTCTTCCTGGATGGTTATGTGTCAGTTTGTTCAGAAGTTAGGACAGGGATGGAATCTGCAAATCAGCTTTAGCTTTAGCAGTGGATTTCAAGGAAATTATGAGACAAGAATTAGATCTGTACTGAAAGTCTCACTCCTGTTCTATCTACCCAGAAGAAGGAAATTAAATTTTACAGTGTTATGCTTTAGTGTATTATTCTCATTCCTTTGAGGAATTAAATGAAAGCTTGCATTCCTAGGATGCTGTACTGTACAACTACGAACATGACTGAAATATTTCTAACGTGCTACGAAGGTGACATGCATTACAAAAGCTTGAGAGAAGAAAGTACAAATCTCATGCAGTACACAGTGTGTATGAATATGGAATAAGTAGTATAACACATTAAAGGATCTCTTATATTTTCAATATTTTCAGAAATGAAGAAAAAATAATTGTTGTTTTGTGCGTGCTTTGCAACAGTTCATTACTTCCATCCTTTATGTTAGAAAACACACCTTTTTAACTGGCTTCATAATTCATGAATGTATTTCATGCATTTCTTGTACACATAACTGGATTACATGTTTTAATTGGTAAATGCAACTCAACAATTTAAGATTGATTGCCCAGGAATCTATATTTGCTAATGGGCTAATAGAGCATTCAAAATTCCCTGCCATCTCTGTGACCAATTATAGCTAATTACATCCCCCTAATTTCAGATCCAGAATGTTCAATATTCAGAATAAATTGACAGTGATTTAGCCAGTCACCTGAAGGGCAGACTAAATCAAACCTAATGAAACCTCACCAAATCTATGAAACCCAAAATTACCTACAAAATAATATAGATGAAAATATAGAAAACACATACAGACACACAGCAGAATGAGCTATGTTGCTTTCATAAGTAAAAAAACATGAGTATGCCCTTTGTTGGGGCTAATTTGTTTTGTTCACATAAAGAGGCTTTTTAGAGACCTGTAACAAAGGCAGATCTACATACCTTTAGGAATGGGGAGATAACAGAGCATGCAGCTCCCATCCAGTCAGATGCTTTCTTTAATTATATTTTTTTAATCTTTTTAGTTAATGCAAAACATTTGGCCAAATGTTGTGGTGTTTCCCATAGTAGCTTCTGAATAACACAGTCTGAAGTCACCATTTCCCTACCTGAACTTGTGATAATTTTTATTGCTGTCTTGCAGTCACAGATAGATGTTGTCTGGCCTTGGGGAGTATATAATAATTACAGGGAATATACACATACAATTTTCCCCTGCAATATTATCTCACTGTAGTCATCTTACATTAGCTGGACTAATGTTCACTGGAAAGTTTTAAGAACTGCAAAAAGAAGAGTGCACATATTTTTGCTCTTGTAGTTTATGACTGTATATCCACCAGCATTTAAACTGAAAATATATTTGCATTTAGTCAGGAAAAGGAATGAACTTCTGGATTAGTTTAAACCACCAGCAAACTTAATGGAATAAATAATTTTTTAGCTTTTTCAAACATGCAAAGCTCTAGACAAACCTCCTACTCTAAAATTTATCAAAACAGTGCTGTAATCTTCTGAAATATATTTTTTACTGTATTTATAAATGCCAATTCAAAGCATGATTGATTGAACCGCCTGTCTATTTCAAAGTTCTTAAAGAAGTTCTTAATTTAATTATATGAGACTTCAATTAGTGTACCTAAAACCTACAAATTTTTTTTTCTCTCTTCCATGATAAAATCCATTAAAGGAACTTAAGACTAGTTCCAGTTTAAAGAAGGCCTGCTCAGATGGCATCTGATTTCTCATGTTTCAGTCTGCATCAGATTTCATAGCTGAGTTATAAAACCCTAGAAAATGAGTTTATACCAAAAAGAGTGACAGTCTATGAACTATTGCCGTATTGCAATTGGTTCTTTCATCCTAAAGGGTCCAGTGCCTAAAAGGTGATAAATTTGGATAGATCAAACTTTGTGAAGTTATGTAGTTGAAAATATGAAATTCCAGAAACCATTTTGATGTATAAGGAAGGATCTAAGAGGAGAATTCATGCTTAAATATGCTTCATGGGACACAAAACAGGAAACAAATTTTCAGTGCATAATGCTATCTGTGAAATTTCTAATTTTAAACAAACAAATCAAAACAATAATTAATTTCAGTAAGAATTGTAATGATGAAATTCTTTGGTTACTTACTTTTGAAAAAATTGAAGTAACTCAACTAGAATCACCTACATGTAATATATTATTTTCAGCAATAGAATTTGTTTGCAACTTGTGAAAATACTGTGCTTTGTCTGACCATGTTTTTACCTTGCTATGATTCACACTGTATTATCTCACACCTACAGCATATTGTTTCTCTTTTTACTGAATTCAAATTTCTGCAACACAACAGCAGCCCCACAGAGATTAAAAACCCCTCACTTCATTCCTTAAGTGCTTCCTTTATCCAAGAGACAGCTGAGAACATTCATTATTGCTAATGGTGTTTCTTACTTTTTTTTTTTAATTGACCTTTCTGGGGTTCATCCTGTTGCCATCAGGTATAGCCACCTATTCACAACATTGCGATGATCCCTGTTTCCCACCTGGTAAAGACCTTCTGCCTGCAGTGTTCTGAATATTTGTGTGGATGGTAACAAAGCATGGGCACGAGCAGAGGCCAGGACATGGCAGCACTGCTTCTCAGCTAACCCAAATTCTGCCTGGCTGGGGCTTGCAACAGCCTATTCCTCATTTTCACACCATGCTTGAAATAGATCTGACTGCTAAGAGATGCCCCCAGCCAGGAGAGTCCCAGGAAATGGTGGCAAGCTGAAGTACTAATTTTACACTTTAAATACCCTTTTAAAATGCTGTTGTACAATTATCTTACAGCTTTTTAATCTGAAGACCTGTGTTCTTAGATGTAGAAGAGAACCCATAGAATGAGAAAAAATAAAGCTTCAAATTATTTAGATAAAATGTGTCACAGAAAACATCGCCTAGTGAGGATCTGAACTATCAAATCAAAATCTTCCAGCTGATAGCAAATCAAGTCATAGAAACTACACTTAAAGCACATCCTAAACATACATGTCACCCTATTGACATGTAAGGCTATATGAAATGGATCTGAAATTACTCAATTACTTTGTGAAAGTGTGTGAATTTCTTCCTAAATTTTAGAAAGTAAATTCTAGTTATAACTGCTTCTTTGTTCACTTTCAGGTGATGTTTCCTCTATGAACTTGAAGTCAATATGAATATGTATGGTTGATATTAGAAAGAGACAGGTACAGGCTGTAGTCTTAGTATTTACAATATAGGTAACTATAAAATGGAAATTACTGAGAAAGCTGACTCTGCACTTTCTTTGACAGTTTTTATATGTAATATAATTAAAAATTTAATTACTATTTTTTATACAAATAATTCAGTGGTACTAACCAGAGTTTTACCTGTTTATGGCTTAGAGCTCTAAGCTTGATGAAAATGTCAGTCTATGAAACAGAAACCTAAGACATAAGGACAGTTATGTTGATGAACTGGAATGTCAATAATAGGAGACTATGTGTGTATTGAGTTCAGTAGCTTAGATGCTACTTTTCAAAATATCACGGAGTAGAAAGAAACTTACAGTTATATAAACTTTCAAATTAAAATATAGGTCTCTGTATTTATAACAGAATATTTTACTAAAAACAAGATATGTTCTGTTACCTCAAGCTCGTTAGGCTTTTTTATCAAACACAACAGAAATTCTCTGTCTTTACCAGCAGTACCTTGTCAGTGTCAATGAAGTAGTTTATATCTCATAGATCAATCTTTTCACCAGATAATTACCATCATTTGTAACTTAATTGCATTCAATTCACTGGAGTCAAAATATATAATTGATGAAAATCCAACAATTGTTAACTAATTTGCTGCGATTCATTAAAAAAAAAAGCCATCTTAACAGAAGTTCAACTCTAAGTATACATATAACCATGTGACAAGCAAAAAAGATTGATAGTAAACTACATTTTTGGCAGAGTTACTAAGACTCAAATAATGACTTAAATGATTTGCACAGATAATCAGTCACTTTTTGTTGTGCACTTCACGGGAATGAATGATACAGACTATTAAACATAACCAAATTTCCTCTAGAGTCTACAGCAAATCATACCATGTGATTACTCAATTCTTATATCCAAAGATCACTTTCAAAGTATCCATTATGGGTCCTGATAAAAAAAGGGTTTTCTGCTCAAATATAGTTCATCACTTTATGAAAATTACCTTCTATCTTTTTGTTACCAAGAACATACCTACTGCCAGTTGCAGGACTTGAGAATTTTATCATTGCCTGGTTTAAAGAATCTGTTTCAAGTGTGAGTATTTAATTACCATTAAGGTTAAAAATTTGATTTAAAATAATTTGGAATTAACACTATGAACCAGAGAGACTTCAGAAGTGAGGAAATTAACTGTTCAGAACTGTAGCACTTGATGTGCTGCTTCAAAATACATAGGGATTTTTTAGGAGGATTTAGTACAACAAAATATATGAAACTATTTATCAAATAATTATTTTAAAGATATTTTCATATGTTTAGTACAGAAAATCCAAACAATCTTCCAGATATCTCCAACAGCTAACAAACATTCTCCAATCAAATTCAATTGAGTTGTCCTACAATAAGATTTATCTGAAATGTAGTATACAAATTCCTTCAATTTGATTGGAATTCTTCCTCTGTCAGCTTTAACTCTTCCAAATTTCAGAATTTTCTAGAAGATTCTGGAATTCTGACGTTTCCTCTGAAAACAACAAAACCGTTTCTATTCTCATAGCAGTGAACATGCCAGCACAAGTAAAGAGGAACTTTTACTGATACAAAAAACATCTCTAATACTGTACCAAGTAATAAATGACTTTGACAAACAAAATGCTCTAGAAAAGCATTTTTGTGGAATCAGTGCTGTTCTGGAAGTAACTTACCAAGGTGAATAGTTGTATAGACACAGAATTAATTATGAATGGATAGTTGCAAGTCTAAGTGCTTAGCCAAAGTGTACAATGACAAGAAGGATTTAAATCTGAAACAGCATCACCAGCAGGATCCATGTTGCACACCTCAGTAATAGGAAAATAGGGTGACATGTCCATGTTAATTTTTCAGACTTCCTTTCTAGTCAATGGAAAGGGGTGGGTATCTTTGGAAATTAGTTCCTGTAACACTTAAATAGATTTCAGAGGAAAGAGAGACACTTGTCTTCTGAAGGACACAATATGTCTTTCTTCACTGGCTTTTGAGGCAGCTTAGAAACCACCAGGGATTCACTACCCTTTCAGGTATACTTCACTAAATAGGCTAATCTGAACTTAAATTGTGTTTGTGATTAAATTAAAAGTAATTGTGTAGCATCAACTAAATTCTTCAATATTAATTGTATGTTTCATGTCTGAACTTAGTAACTCCTCAGTAACCATTTACTTCCTTTCCCCTCCTTCAACAGGCATTTATTAATTGTATACTATTTTATCTAAGACTAAAGAAGAGGCTCAATCCCTATTTAAAAGTTGAACGAAAGATAAAGCTTCACAAGTCTCTATCTGAGAAATATTCTATTGAATATTAAACATTATATTGAAACTCTTTACAGTTTAAATTCAAAATCCTGCCCCCTCTGTTTCCAGAGCAATGGATTTTATGTGATATGTAATATATTAATTACAGTTTAAATCAATTATATTAATATATAATAATATTAATTATAGCTATACATTAGTTACAAATTCTATATTACATGCAATATGTTAGCAAAAGAAATATATTGTGAGCTTACTTTTAAAATAATTAGTCTTCTAAGATTTGCTGAGAAATGAGAACTTCGCTAGAAGACTGCTAGTCTAGTTGAATATGTTGACTACAAGATAATTGTAAAAAGTCTCATCATTCTTTTAAATTGATGGACATCTCTAAATTAAAAAATATCAAGCTCAAACTTTGTTATAAAAATCTGCATTCTTTCATCTTCACTCTTGAAGCAAGGGTATGCAAATCCTCTGGAAATGGTTGTCTTTCTTGGCATATGTGAGGGAAATTGAATCTTTCTCTGTACTTGTTAACACCAGAATAGTTTCTTTTCCTTTGTTTTTAGTGTATTTCATTCTGTTAGGGACCTCATAGCACCTGGAATTGTCAACGTTGTTGGGAGAACTAAAAGCATGGATTTAATCAGTTCTAATTTTCACTTCAGCATTACTTGGTGGGGTGTTCTTAAGAATTCTAGAACATATAATTACTATTAACACTACTGTTAAAAATGTTGGAAATACAACACAGAAGATCTGTGCATGAGGACATAATTTTCCAGGTCTGTGTCACTTGCATCAGACCTCATGAATGCTCACAGTATCTGTTTGAATGCAAAATTTCATTTTCCAAATACGAATAAATTGTCCCCTACACAGGCCCAAACTGATTTTCCTAAATTTTGTGTGTTAAACAGGATTTGCAACTTGGGCCTGTTAGCATAGGCATGACTGGACACAATTTTGCCTCTGGACACTTATAATTTCTAATCCCTTTTCATAGTGTGGTATGAAGATGTAATGAATTAAAGACCAGGATACGATGTTGAAGACTGATTCATCAGCAAAGATGGCTTGCCT
>WEIU01022201.1:1101-18547 GCA_013389925.1 Aegithalos caudatus
GAAATATTTCCTGGATAGTTGTATGCCTATTCTTCTGTGGTTTTTCATTGTTGACATATGAAAAAAAGAGTAGTTATTGACATCGTGGCAGTTGTCTTTTTTTTTTTTATTTTTTCCCAGGCACATTCTACATATTTCCTTTGGCGGAATTTTAAGTTGCGATCACATTTTGGCAAGGTAAGGTTACTTGCTTGCAGTGTATTTAATAAGCTACTGGAGACAACTTTACACCCTCAACTTATTACATTATTGCATGAATTATTTAATAGAAGCTATATCTTCTGATGGTTTACAATAAAAATCCTACTTTATTGACATTTTCTGGTTCTCAAATGTTCTTCTTTATTACTCACTATTCTTTGAAGATACCATATTTGTATGGAACATACCATGCAAACCCATGTGCAGTTACAGGTGATTGTTACCTTCAGATCTTTTCAGTCTGAGATTGAGGTTATGACAGAACCATTTCTATGTTCAGGGAACTTTGATCATTCCTTCACCTAGCTCAAAGAGTATTTTTTTCCCATGCTTTTATCTGTGCTTGAAAGTTTTGAAGCTCTTGTATTGGTGAAGTATGTGATCTTTTCACACTTTGAGGGGGAACTGCTGTGTGCTTTACTGCTGCCAGAATGGCATCACTGGTCATTTGTTACGATAAGGTGTGTTTCTAGGTTGTGAGGTTTTCCTGCAAAAGCTAAACAGGCAGACAGGTCCAAAACCTCAGTCAGAAGCAGAAGGATATTAAGACCACTTTCAAAATACTAATTTGGGCTGCTATGTCAAGTCTTTTCAATGCTGACAGGCTATGCAAGCCAGGGGAAGAGAATACTTTAGATATAACCACTGGGTTTTTTTCTGAGATATGGCCCACAGTCTTCTACATCCTTTTGACTTTGTGTAGATTTGACAATATTACTACATTTACCAAAAATGCTTCACTCTTACCAACACCTCTGCTATATTTCACATCGTACTTGTTGCTTATAATATAGCTCCTCTTCCCCTGCTATAATTATAAGCAGATGGAAAATGTATTTGTCTCTGTGGATTTGAAACAACACTGTTTGTCTTGGTAAACACAGGGAAAATCTAAAGGAAGAAAGAAATTGTAGCACATGCTGAGTGAAGATGCACGAAATCAAAAGCAACAGTCAGGTAGTTCTGGCTGATTCAAGATAGGTCCCAAGGAATAACCTATCATCTTGGCATAGAGCAGACCTGGAGTCAGAGTCAGGGCCCAGCTATTCTGATTTCCAAGGCTGCCTCTGTTCCAAACATTACTGATGACATTACATTTACTTGTGTCATAACAGACTCATAAACAATAATGTGCTGTTGGACAGCAGACCAGAAAATAAGAGGAAAAACTGGGAAAAATAGAAGTGGGTAAAAGATGATTCAAGGAATAGGAAAAAACAAATAGCAGAAGACAAAGATGCAAGTAAAATCAGAAGTATTTAGCTAAAGGATGGAACATCATTTGAATGAGGCTGTGGATGGGTAGGCTGTTAGGTGACTGCACAGTCTGTGTCTGTTTTAAACATGCCACTTACCAATGAGAGAGCCCCAGCCAGCAAGGTGTTTGGAGAAAGGAAAAAACATGACTGAGGAACTTCAGGGAATGCCTTGAGACACTCTACCAGTGGGTAAGGACTCTTAGTTTTCTATCTTGTTTCAACAACCTACAGCACTTAAGATGTGATTTGGATGACTGCATGGCATGACTAAGTTATATCTCGAAATAGGAGTAAAAATTATACCTCCTTGTGCATAAATGAGAAAGGAGGTATAAACTGATTGTTGAAGGGATATTTCTAAATGTTGAATTTCAGGAGGCAGTAGCTTTAAAATCTGTCAGAACTATTTGGGGATGCCAGTGGTATATTTTAATTGTCTAAGGTAGCTGTACAGGGAAAGTTTTATTGAATCTTTGAAGAAATTTTATTTGCAGTCTATATTTCTATTTCATACTCTTTTCTAGACAGGGCTTGAAAAGAATTTTGAGTGCTTCTTGGTAAAAAAAAAATAAAGGTAAAAAGCTTATGGGTTTAAAGCTTGGGACTGGGGGAAAAATGTTTTTCAGAAGAGGTGTTCCTGATTCTGATATTAATTGCATTACAGATATATGATAAATTTATTTATGTCGGTTCAACGCCTTTAAAACAGAAGTAATTCCTTCCATAATGCAGAAAGCCAAATAGTTGAGTTTTTTTTTCCCAGAAAAGAGGTAGTATAATGGTGGAAGAAATGACATTGCTTATATGGAAGACTTATAACTTAAAAAAACCACAATGATGGGTGGTAGGAAGAATTAACAACAGAATAAATAATAAGACAGCTTAGAGATTTAACACAGAGTTTTACTTTATTGTTTTAAGTAAAGAATGGGAAGAAGGGCATTTAAATTTTTACAGACATCTGTAATTTCCTCAAAATCTATGTCAAATATATCTCATTATGCAATATTTGCAACTGTACAAATAAAGCACTGGGATTTAAAACAAGCAAAATTATCAAATATTTTCATAATCAATATCACAATCTACCTATCTACAGTCCCAATACCAAAGAAAATCTCAGTTTTATGGATGTTGCTGCTATCATATTGTTTTACACTTATTAGCCCTAACATGTGTAGGGCTAACAAGATATACTGAAATAACACACCCACTAAAAATGGTGCAGTTAGCCTCTGTATTTTATTTTTTAAGCCTGTCTTTATTCTGTGCGAGCTGAGGCTCTCTCAGCACAGTTGATCGTGCTCTTAAAATGCCATCTTTCCTGACCTCTTGAACCTCTCATGGCTCTCCTGCCTCTCTAAGGTCTGCCTCCCAAAGAAATGTGAAAAGCGATTCTTATTCATCCCTTGATTGGTTCCTCCCTCTCTGTTACAGAAAACGAAGCTGATTCCTTTGTCTGTCCTCTTTTCATGTTCTTGCACTGATGCTGCCTTAAATTCAGGTAGAAAGTCTTTTGGGTCAGAGTACATTTTTTCACCTGTTTGTGGGCAGGGCCTCACCAGTTGGGAGACTGGTCCTTCCCTGGGTTTCCTAGGCATATTGGTAATACAGTAAATTCACATCATAGGTCTAAGGTCTTTTCTAGTCCACAGAGAGGGGAAATTAATATAAATTAGTAAATGTTCAGCTGAAAATAATAGAACCCTCCCTAGTAACAAGGAAGTGACAAAAATGTATTGACTGTGTAAACTATGAGTACAACCAGGTGTAAACACTGCTTTTGGAATATATTTTAGAATATAACTCTTCATTGACTTCATTTTTGTATGTATCTTAACAGGCTCTAATTGCTTTCTGCTTGCCACTCAAATAATTTTTTATGATTAAGACTATGTGATATATAAAAATCCTTCCAAGAATCCTGTTGATTTTTAGTTGAAATAATTTCATCTCTACTGACAAGTAGAATACACAGATATCCCGTTCTACCAATATTGTACCTTCCCCACTTATTTTTCATAACTTTTTGATTCCTAAGACTTAAACAAGGCTGTATCTGCAGAGGTATGTTTACAGGGTGAGGCATTCTGCTTTGCAGATTTTGCTCTACAGGACATTTTCTGGATCGATGACTCGCCCAAGAGAGTTTGTGTGCATATTTTAAAAGTCCTGACCTGTCTGCTGCAGCAACCTAGAAGTTGAATATGCCCTACAAATGAAAGAAATGCAAACCTCAAGTGCAAATGAAGGTTTGCTGTAGTTGTAGTGCCCCAATATTGGAAACAGGCTACCAAATCAGTCATGCAACTGAATGTGCCACCTTTTCTCTAACAAAGTATCATTGTAACAGTAGACTAATGCAATCCTTGAGTGACAGAAAAAAATATGAGCCAAGACGATTAATTAAGTAGTCAATAGCAAACTCATCCCAAATGTTTGCAACAAGCAATATGATTGAGTGTGTAGAAGCAGCATTGCATTTAAACCCCAGATACTTATCAATACTGGTAGAAAGCACTCCAAAAAATTGGATGTTGTTTGTAGTGGATCATTTCAGCAGTGATTCATCAAATGCTATCACGTATATCTGACAGAACTCAAAACTGGCAAGTGTTCTAATGGAACATAATAACAATGATGAGTCGTACATTTGTAGCACTTACTAAAAAGAATTCCAGGATTGACAAATTGGAGAGGCTATGTTGGCAGACTTAAAATGAAGCATTTGTACAGTATATACAGTACTCAGAGATGTGGAATAGATTCCAATATGAAATGCAGAGAAATTTCTTAACATCTTTCTCAAACTTCATGCCAAGATGGTGCCTAATTTTTATCCTGTCACTCACAAACCCCTCTGCATCTGTTGTTTCAACATGTGAACAGTGACCCGGTTCAAGCTGCTGCTAAAATTTGAGTACTAATTAATAAGAGGGAAGCTGGCTGATGGATAATTAAGATCAGAGAAGGAAATTCTGGACAATGTATTTGCAAAACTACACTTGAAAGAAAGATGTAGAGCAGTCTAAGAAATATAAAACCATTTTGAAAAGAGAAGTATTTGCAAAGAGTATCGCACATTTTAATTGCCATAGAAAACTCAAGCTTTTCACCTTCCTAGTAAACTTCACCATAATCATCCCAGCTGCTGGACTGGCTTCGTACTTGACTCAGTTGCATTTCTTCTCCCAAGAGCACATAACAAAAAAGTGAGTTTTAAAGGGCTCTAGCTGATCAGCGTTAATCAGAATTGCAAGCCTCTAACAGGTATAACTGCTAATCTGTTTTTTACCTTCTCTTATTTTATTTCTCTATGGCTGAGTACAATAGAACAGTAATCCAGATTAGAGCTTTCCAGAAAAAAAAATATATATATCTCATATGTAGCTCTACAAAAAATATTCTGCAATTTTTTTGTCTCTGGAGATTCTTTTGATCTACTGTTTTCTTCACTTTAAAATATGGTTTCACCAAGAATATTATCTGATCTTTTTTTTAACTGTTGGATTTAAAAAAACAAGTTAAGTGAAAAAATTTTAACTATACACACACACAAATTACTTTACACTCATCCACATTTTGATTGACATGTAAAATCATGAAGTAATGATTTTATTCAAAGATATTCACCAGAGGTAAACTATTAGCCACAAATCTCCAGGAAATAACTGCAAGCTTTTTTTTTTTTTNTTTTTTTTTTTTTTTTTTTTTGACTACTAACCACTGGTTTGGACTGCTACACAGATGCTGAAATACATGAAGGCACAATTATCAGAAGGCATGAGAAGGGCTCAGGGGTTATCAGCATATCATCCCTATTTGCTTGGCCACATGATTCCAGAACAGGCACAGTGCTTTAACAGGATTTTCTGACAGACCTGTGTACTGCAACAACTGCCTATTAAACCATTGCTGCTGCTTCTTGCATAGATCTCAGGTCCTAAAGAAGAAGGAAAACAAGATCTGAGAATGTCCATCATAAGTCCTCAGCGAGTCAAATTAAATGCAGGAAACACATTTATGGTGTATGCCTTTATCCGTATCACACACAAATGTCCACACACGGAGTTATACACATACTATGAAAATGCATTTCAGGAGTGAAAGAAACAAAAATGCTATCAGAAATAAAGATGTTCTCCCTGAACTAAATGACTGGCTCATTACTTTCATTTTCTTCATTTTCTTACTTTTAAGTCCTAGCACTCCATTTTTAAATTTCACTTTCAACAATGCCTTGATGGTCATTAAATATTGAATCCCTTCTGAAAGGAGGATGGTTCCTCCTTCTGCAAAGGATGGGATCTGGCAGCTAATTCTGCAGTCACATCAACGTGATCTTCCTCAGGCACATCAATGTGATCTTCCTCAGGCATTCCTGCAATCTTCCATCACAGAAAAATATACTTTTTTGTCTGAGCATCTCGTTCCCAAAAGGTAAGTGAAAGAAAGGGTTTTAAAATTCTGTTTATCTGAGCAAGATACAATTGTTAATTCACTTCAACATTTTTTTTTTAGGTACTTTTATGTTGCTCACTGCTTGCTGTCAGGTTGAGGCAGCTGGGTGATATTTTGGCCACATATGCCCAACTCAGCAGAAGCAAGGAGCAAGAATGATCTGCCTTATCTGAGAGTTGAAAGATCCCACCTATTATCTGAGAGGCAGAGGCTCTGGTTTGTGCACAGGGATAGATTTCCTCCCTGGTGACAGGCAGAGGCTCCTGGGTCACTGCTCCCTCCGTAACTTGCCATGGGCAAGCTGCAGAGACCTGGCCCTGGGCTTAGCGAGGGGCAAGGGAACCTCAGGTCAGCCTGGGAGAGAAGCAGCCCTGGAGCATGCTGCAGCCCTGGATCCTGCTGCTCCACACAGGCTGCAGAAAGGCAGCAGGAGAAGGGGGTCCAGATGAGCTCTCCAGGCACCCTGTGTGAAGCAGCCCTGAAGGAGAGGCAGAATCATTGCTGTGTGGGGTTTCATCATCCTGTCTCATCGCTAGCGGCTCTGAGCAATGCTGCCTTGTAGGAATAAAAGCAAATCCCTCTTTCCAAGGCTTGAGTAGACATGCAGCCTGTAAACAGCACTTTCCCAGGGCCAGGAGGGTTTCCATTTTCTTCTCCTTTCCTTGAGCACCAAAGTGAAAGACTAAAGCACATAATTCATTTTATTTATGCTTCTGTAATTCAGGAGTAACTCTTTTCAGTCAATAGAAGACTAAAACAGGGAGCATTGATTCCTGAGGGCATTTGGATGCCTGGGCAAAAGAGACGGAATCTGCAAATAGCACTGTCTCTGAAAAAGACTTTTTTCCCATAATAAATATAAATATCTAATTTATTTATTTGCATAATCCTTGTAAAAATTCCACTTGAAACAAATATCACTCTATAATATTGATTGATGTGTTTTATGAGGTAAAATGGCTTAATTTGGTCCAAAATTCAAAATTATATTTTTATTTTGTTATTCACTTTGGGAACAAGAACTATTGATACCTATTGGGTGAAAAATGTTTTTTTTTCAAAATAACTTTAAAAGAAAGATAATATTGTGTGAGAACTCATTTAATTTTTCTTGAATGCTTGTGATTTCTCAGTGGCCTAAATATTACTGTTCCTCGTCCCAACTCTTTCATGCATTTGATTGAAAGACGCTGATGATATAAAGTAGAAAACCTGAAAAGGCTGTGAAAAAAATCTTTGCAGCAGTTTTGTTCTAGCAGCCTACAACAGGGTGGGCTGGAGGGTGAGGCTAAAACCAAAACTGAAGTATTGGAAAAATATACACTTGCATTCATTTCAAATAACCATAATTACTTAAGTTTATAATGACATGTAATCAAAATATGATTTGGGAGAGGTGTCTTTGCCACTGTAAAAGCCTTTTCTCACTGAAAAACATAATAATAACCACATTTAACGACAATCAAGATGCAGCTGGATAATGATGTGATGTGCTCTTTGATAACTATTTCAAGGTGTCAGGACATCTGAATATCATATTTTCCATAGGAATTTATTCTGCTTTAACAGCGCTGATGCAAAGGTGAAGGTTTTAACCTACTGTGCTGGGTTAAGAACAAAAGGAATGTTTTTGTGTCCAGCATCTGCTGGAAACGAATGGCCTGTGGGCTGCTGACAGGCCCTGTTGACAGAGCATGGTGAGAGGCAAATTAGAAAAGAAGGACTGCAGATGTCTCTCCCCTTAATGTTAGGATAATGGAAAGATGAAGAACTACACAGCTGGTGCAGTGTTCTGCCCCAATCCTTACCACTCCTCAGGACAGATTTTGGTGTTTTTCCCTAGGATTTGGTGGACTGTGGAAAACGACTCTGTTTAAAGCTGATCTGGACTTCAGTCCCGAGAACCATCTGAAAGTGTTTTTGTTAAACCATCCATCCAGGATACTTCACTGCCATTGGAAATTTTGTGGAAATCAGAACATCCCTTTTCACTCAGAAGTTCAATACCAGCCATAAGAAACAGAGGGGACTTGGATGAGAGAGGTTGTGGGATCTTTTAGTTCTCAGAAGTCCTGCTAATACCTGAAATCTGCTTGTTTTCTCACACAGTGATTTATTATGCTTCTCTCTCCTACTGTCTACAGTTTGAAGCATCTCCCTGACCCTTATGTCCCCCATGACAGTTTGGAAGTGGCACCTCTCTCTGAACTAGTTGGGAAGCTTCCCTGTTCCCATGCTTAAGAGCTAATAGTGTTGTGCCCTCTTCATTAACTGAGGGGTAGAAGCACTCAGTTTTCCAGAGGTGTTCTGATGGAAGGAACAGTTTCTTCTTAGAAATTTGTGCATCACAAAGAGCTTGGGGTGAGAACCACTTCACTTATTTATTTTCATATATGATTCTCTTAAAAATAACAGATCTCAGTTTCATATCACATGGACACAATCATGGATGACATTAGCCAGACAAAGCACATAAAAACTGAAGCCACTTATTTCTTTCCAAAGCCTGGGCATTGAAGGTGGATTCTTTTCTCTATAACTAGTGCACCTGCCACTGCCAAAAATAAACTGTAGGTAGTATTTGTTGCATAACAAGGGATTCTTTGTTTACTGCCAGAAAAGGATTAGCCTCTACAAATAAAGGAAAGGTCTGAAAGTATCCTCAAGGCAGCACAATTTAGAGGCATGAAGAAAGAGAGAAATGGATTTCTGAGAGTTGTGCAAATCTCTTGAAAACAAGCAGTGTTCCTGCAGATCAGTATTTAAAAGGGCCTATACAAATATTAAGCGTAATGTCATCCTCCTACCCAGTCAGTGTCCTGTGTACATGGAAGGGACTAGACCCACAGCTGAGGTATAAGGCAGTGAAGATATTAAGAAGGTGATCAGCAAGAGCAGCTCTTCCCTGAGAGGATGCATACAGCACTTCTCATTATAAAGTGGCAGAGCCATGCATTTTTCCACTTTCTCTATTCTGCTGTGTGCTATTCCCTGGAGACCTCAACCTGCCAGAGTACCTGCTGGCAGTACCTGGCCTTTCAAGACTTACATGCCCTTAAAAGTGTGTGTGCATGTTGTTGCCAAACTTTTAGGATAAAGTCTGTATCCTTTTACTGTTGTTTAGCCTTTCATACAGCAATACAGCTCCATACTATAACCACCAGAGAATAAAAGCAAACTACTTACTCAGCAGTAATAAAATATAGTAACTTCTGAATATTTTATGACAATGCTTTAGGTGTAAAACTTTATCAGAGTCTGTTACAAAATAATTGTGTTAAGGAAATGAAAAGAACAAGTGGAATATAGCAGGAGAATGGTACAAATTCAATCATCACTTATTATCCTCCACTTTTAAATTTTCTTTTTACCACAGGACTCTGTAACCATTTAGAGATGATTAACATCAGTGTTCCATTAAAAGTTAATTTTTATAATCCATAAATATATTTTTTAAGTAAGCCCTCTCTGTATAGCATACATGAAATAAATTGCCACAGTGGCCTGTGCAAAGCAGAAAAGGTAGAACTTGACACACTGTGCTGTAGGGTAGAGGAATAAGATTGGCTGTTTCCCTGAAGCCTAAAATGAATCAGTTCCCAGACTTTGGTGGCACATCCTCCATAACATAATGTGATGACACAACATTATTACTGTTTATCACAACTTATTCCATGTTTATGACAATTTTTTTCTGTTTCTTGATGATTTATCTTGACCTTCTATGCACTGATCACTTGGACCATTGGAAGTTTTAGGGAATGTTGTTGCCTAACTGAATTTTCCCCCATGTTCCTCCAACTTATTTAGAGAACATGCAGTCAAAATATGTACAATTATGTTTAAGTAAGTTAATGCAAACCTAACCAGAAAAATGCACAGTGAACTATAAATATGTATGGTTACACTGTAAAATTCTTCCTCTCTTTTTAACAAAAAATATTTTATCAAAGGTTTCCTTTACCTTCCTGTTCTTCCAGAATTCATTTTGTTGTCTTCTCTTTTTTGTGATTTCAGCTCTTTTGCTCTTCTCCTCAGAGATCTTTTCAATTCTTGGGTCTTCTCTGTTTCTCTGATTTAATGAAGATAAGAAAAAATAAAACCTCAAACCTTAATTAGTTTGGCAAGATATTCAGACTGAATGCTCTTTATCAGCATGATTGGATTAATAATAAAGTTCATTAGCAAAGTATTTGTGCTACAATTATTTTATTTGTTTTTGCAGACGGTGTCATCATTAAGATTCAGAGCTAGCAGTCAGAGGAAAGCCACAGGACAGATAGAAAAGGTTTGTCAGTTGTTATGTGTGCAGAAAGAAACTTCACATTGGTATGATCCCCTGTGTGCAGGCAGACATCCAATGATCTGTTTTAGAGTTGAAAATATTCGAAGTGTGTGGTAGATCCAAGGGTTCTGCCAGAGCCCAGAAGGTGTTAGGTGAGAAGCTCCAATGCAGTCCAATGGCTGAAGGGCCCCCTTTTCCCTACTCTTCTCTTGTGGAGGTAAAATACTGACTTTCCCCAGTCACATTTGTTTTTCTATGTGCAGAAAGAGCTTGGTTTAAGCTACTTCATGGAATTTTACTTTATACAGTACGTCCCCAAACATTTTCAAACCCCAACTGTTTAACAATCTTAAGAACTGTTCTTCACCTGTAAGAGAAGCTCATATCTGGTCCACTGTCTTACCATCTAGACAATAATCATATATTCACTTTGATACAAAGTAAGATCTGAAACAGCTGGATAAAGTGGTCCGGGTCTTTTACCTTTGAGTATATCCTACAAGTTGCCTGAATTGTACATAACTGGCCTCTGAAGATGTTGTCACATTTAGATAAAATACTTATCTCAATAATGTGAAATAACATACCAATATAGAAAAATTGCTTTAGTTAGAGCATACTTCATTGCCTAAATAATGAAGTTTGCCTCAATCTTTTAAAACCTACTGATTACATCTGCCTGCTCAGCACTGTCATATTACACTAACTTGAGAATACACAGTCAAAAGCCCCCAATTAAATATCTTCTTCCTTCTGCTGGTGACAGGAACTGTGCTTGACTTGCAGTTACTGTTGTTTGCTGCCACCCAGCTGCACTGCTCAGGCTTATGGCACACCCTTGTTAGGGGTTGACTCCACAAACACAGTCCCTTGCTCTCCCACTGCTGCTGGCCCTGTCACCCACCCACACCGCCAGGGCCTCATCTGCACACCGCTGGGAAGAGATTTTGTGGAGGATAACCTTGTAACTTTGAAGGAGGCTTTGATGGTACCTTTGATTTCCTCACCCACCCTTGGGGGTCCTTAAGGACAGGACTCTCTCTGAGGGTATGGCTGTGCTCTTGGGTAACTCCACAGTTACTTTGGCATGTGATAAAAGTCAATTTAATTCCTGCTTCTTCAAGCTTCAGAGCCTGCTGGCTAATCTACTAATTGGATTGGAGAAAAGGGGGGAGGAAGTGGAAAAAAAGGGAAGTGGTGATGAGAGAGGGTGAAAACCCATTGCTGTTGGGAGTAGTAACAGGTCCATAGAGGAACAGGTCTTTCACAAGGCTTCTGGAGGGTCAAGGTTTTCTCTGACCTGTTTTAACTGCATAAGAATTTTAGCCTGTCTGAATAATTTCTGGTCATTCCCTGTATTCTAATGGAACCAAAGTAAAGCTACCCAAGCCCTAACAAAATGTTGCTCCTCTGTCACAAGTTATGCAGCCATCTATATCAGTTCTCTGGTTGCTTCTATTTCCAAATCAACATATTATTATAATTAATGTGCTATTGTACTTTTAAATATCATTTATAAATATGCATAAAGTGAAATAATCTGTGCCAGAAAGGAATTTGGAGTAAAAACATTATGAAACCTATGCCTCTCCAATATAAAATATTATAATATAAACATATTGCACATAATTACATATAATGACAAATGTGTCTCTGTGTGGTATGATTAGTGCTTCTGTAACAAAAGAAGAAAGAAGAAGAAGATATCACTCTAGCTGTCAGCTATGTCAGAAAATAAATACAGATGAAGCATCTCTCTCTCACCCTTCTTCTATTTACTCTTTAAATAGTCACTAGAATCTAACCAACAACTTGTATTCAGCTATAGAGTTCCATATATCCAAGAAGGGAACATAAGAAATTATCACGCTTACCCTTTGCTGGGCACAATGAACAGGATTCAGGTTAGTGTATCTCATCTACACAAAGAACATGTGCAAGATGACTCATCAACTTTAGAAAGAGCAGAGGAGTTTTGCTGGATTTATTTAGAAACCAGATGACAAATTATGCTCTGAGCATGCCTTCAAAGATTATTCTTACGGGGAGACCTAGAAAATTGTTGAAGAAGAGTCAAATCTAAATTGTATCAAACAAAAACAAGATCTTGAGTAGCTCTATGAAGCTCTCATCAGCAGTTTCGTACAACACACTTTCTGAGAACATATACGTAAGACATGACTTTGTGAGAAAATCTCTGGAAGACTCCTGAAAAATCAGAGCAATTAGCATGGAGAAAATTATATAAAGTTGGCTGGAATATTTTAACAAATGTTTCAGACACATCTGCAAATTTTCTCAAGCCCTGCTTGGGAGAAAAACATCCACTGATCTGAGAGCAAACAACAAAGTCCCACACTTTGGTGGGGTGGGAAAGGACAGAGTGAGGTGATGTGAGTCACTCCAAGTAAAGCCAGTGAGTGGACTAACCAGTGAACTGTTGGAAAATGAATGATGGGCCAGTCTTCCCAGCTCATTTTGTAAGAAATTTCTGGAGGTCTCATTTTTATCCAAACATGTAGCAATACCAATTTCTAAAGCTTTGCTTTCTCATAGAATAAAAGTTTTGTTTTCTGGACAGCTTGGATACAGAGCAACTAACACCAAGTGCTGAGATGAATCTAAATGTCCTGGAAATTGGATGATTAAAAATGATGTCTTGGAGTAGGTGTGAAGTTACCTTGGAAAAGATGTGAAATACCTTTTAAGAAATATAAGCAATCATACATGTGTCTGGTCCCATTGCTGCATTATATTCAAGCCTTCCAGACTGTTAGGAGCACTTACAAAGTACATGCATTAAACCTGTAGCCAACTACTCACCCAGAATGGAGCAGGAAAAAATACTCCATGCTCCCTTCCACATAAAACAAATACTGTGACAGTATAAGCAAGTAAATGGTAAACAGAAATACAAAGGTAGGCCAAATTTGTCTTGGCACACATAAAAGTAATCCAAGTAAATGTAGGACCTGCTTATAAGTCTAAGTTTATTGCTGGCTGAATGTCCACAATAATTTTCTTCAGACATGAAAAATGTACACTGTCTTTCTGAAACTGTAGACTGAAGCAAAGTTCTTCTGTAATTACTAACACAGAAATAGACATTTTCTTGCTCTCAACACCACTGAATTGTGGGAAAAAAAATACCAATCTTAGAAATATTTTGAGGGAATTATGCATTTCCCCTCTTCCTCTATCTTCCTTTATTTTTTAAAGAAAATTGGGTAACTCACTAAGGATCAAATTAATATCAATTAAGAACACACACTTTTTGTTCTGCACACAAAAGATAAATGACCAGAAAGCAATATTTACTACAGTGCTTTCTTTCCCATAAGAGCCCTTGATTTTGCCAGAATTGAAAAATGCTTATCATCTGCCTACAAAATCACATTTTTTAATGTGAAGTCAAAACATTATGTGAGTGATAGCTCCTGCAAACAGAAAGCTCAGCCTTGTGACAGTGAAGTCAAAGGGGAATGAGGAGATTTTCAGATACGTAGAAGGACCTTCCCAACGAGAGAGCATCTCTCTACTCCCAGATGGCAGGAGCTCTCCTCTGTCACCTGTTAGCTTTTTACTTTTTCCTCATTTCCCAAAATGACCCTTTCTTTTGCTGCCTCTGAGGGAAGAGGAGCAAGAATGCTTGGGATGAGTGAGGTTGGGCCTTGTGTGCTTGGGTGGCATAATTCACTGCTCTAGAGGGACAGACCATCTGCACAGGATGGGATGATGGTTAGATCTGGCTTTCTGCTTTGAACTTTTACATGAGGTCTATGGTACCAGATACAGTTTTAAGCAAGCCAAAATAGGATTGATTTTTCTGCTTTGTGGAGCCCTTCTTCTGTTGAGTGCTCATCTTCTCCAACTCTACCCAAATCTATAGTAAACAGATTCACTGAGCTATGACAGGAGCTAATAGTGAAACTGGACAGATGTCCTTGACTTTGACAGAGGAAGGCAGCACCTCCCAGGTAATTCAACTGCTTTTGTTGGGGAAAGGTTGGAGGGTATTGGAAGACTAAGGTCTCTTCTGCATCATTATTTCTTTTTTACAGTAAGCAATAGTGAGCAGGAAGTCATGAGACTTCTTTCAAACAAAATTACCTGAAGTAGTTTCAGTTTATTCTAGCCAAAAGAAAAAGGTATCAGAAGAGGCTGAGTCAACCCAATTGACTTTTGGCCAGTCTAACACAGCTCTAAAAGCAGGGCTGGCTGGAGCTCCACATCACCACTTATAGCCTAGGCTTCAAAATTACTCTGCAAGCAGTAAAGCAAGAATGCTTTCATAGTCAGAGTCAGAAACCTTTTCTGTCCAGGGAGTGCCATGGGTGCATCCTCCAAAAACAAAGGCAGAAAAACCCTTGCAGTGACAACCAGTTTCTCCTTTGCTTTGTGCTAAACTTCTGGCTTCTGATAACAGCTGCAGAATTTCAGCACACAATCATCTTGCCATTACAAATACTCTGAGGACAAGCAGGGCTGTATTCTACAAAGATCTTGTTTCTTGTAAGTCAGACTCAGCTCTAAAGCCTACAGCAATCTCAGACCTCTGGGATCCTTTGTTTATTCTTAATTGGCTTTTAAGATCTGAGAGAACAATTTCAGAATATCACTTTTAGTCAATACAAGGCTCACATTTCTCAGTCCCTTTTGTTTGTGTCATGATCTTCTAAATTTTTTAGTAATTCCATTTTGGATTATAGGCTTAAAGTGGTCATTTTGGAAAATTCTATTTCAACATTTTATTTAGAATGTACTGTGAAAAAAAAGTAGACATTCAAATGCACTTTTTGTAGACAGATTTGTTGAAGCAAAGATTCTGGGAGGAGATTTCCAGCATCTAGCACTACCACTGATTTAAAATTTTATTTTATGTTAGATCTGTTTTAAACTCTTCTGAAAATTGAATTTGAGCACCAACAAAGCAAACTAGTGTGTCCTAGAGGAGGAAAATGCTGCAATTCTGGAGCACGCAAATCTCCATTCAGCCTTGGTTTCCATCTTAGCTTCAATTGAGAGTCACTGTCTGAGTGGAAAAGCCTGGAAACACTGCAGTGGGAAGGTGCACAAGGTTAGTTTCTACTCTTAACCCAGTTACTAGAGGTCGCCAAATCCTACCAGCCACAGGAATTTCATCACATTCAAAACTATTAGCTTTAACTCTTTTCCTGGATATTTTTGTCACTTGTTAATGTCATTTGTTTGTGGCTTGTTATGTTTGGTGTTTGCAGAGCTTTCATAATTTATTGCCTGATTATGCCACTGAATAGCATACACAACTCTTATTGACTTCAAGGGGAGTTTCACACAGAGAACATGGCAATATAACACAACACTTCTAAAGTACTTCCTATAACTATTCATGACTTTGTCTACATTGGTGTTAAAATGTAAAATTATTCCCAGTAATACCTTTTGTCATACTCTACATTGTGTGTTATGACGAGAATAAGATTTTGCAACATTATGGTTCCTACCAGAACAGGAAAAAGCAAATAATTTGCCAGTAAATCTGGCCAGATAGAAATCTATATGAAGAGGTCTTGGCACACATAAAATTCAGCAGTAACTGACTGAAACTGATCTATAAATGGGAAATTGCAAGCACTGAGAAATCTCCAGGAAGAATAAGTGATTGTAAAGCAATCTTCTGACAGTATGTTGCAAGCAGTCAGGTAAATTTGTAATCAAATATCCCCAGTTCCCTGCTGAACATAGGGTGATGGCTACAGTTAGAGCATCAGACAGCGGTTTTAATGGTTGAGACCCTCTGTTCACAAAGGCAATTACTGCTCATTTGCTAAATTTGAACACTGAGCTAGCTCCAAGGACGGCTGTCCACCAATATATGAACATATAAATCCTGAGGATAAAAAATATCAGGACTCAGAAACTGTCCCAGTTAGACTCATCAGCCTCTAAAGCTAGAATCTCTACTGACAAAGAGGTGACCAGGAAGAAGATTGAAATTGATTTCCAAAATTATTATGACACCTCCAGACCAGAGGTTTCTGAATAATCTTCCAATACTTGTTGATAGCCTATTTCTCTGAAGGACAAAAGGTGATTTACAAAGGTGTCATTGGAAGATGGAGAGGTAGTGGCTTTCACCCCAGAACAGGTCATGAGGACCTTGTGAAAATGACATTTTGCTAAGAGAGGGAAAGAGATACAGCTCAACATGTATAAACTGTAAGCAGAAAAGGCTCGTGCTTTCTTTCCATTCATGAGAAACTAACATTATGTTGGGGAACTAAGATGGCACCTAAATTATTCCAAAATAATTTCTTTTTTTTTTTTNGTTAGCTTTAGTTTGAAGGGCCTCAAATACTCAATCTGAATTGAGTAGGATCAATTGAGGAAAAAAAATCTGAAGGGGAAAATCTCTTCTTTACCACACTCAAGGATCATTGAGGACAATAAAGCAAAAAATACTTCAATCAAAACCAAAGGAAGTATAACTCAGAAGTGTCATCAAAAGTAAGCCTTTTCAAATCCTCCCATTGAAAAGAAGTGTATTTACAATAGGCAGTACACCTATCTTTGCAAGAATAAGAGTAAATCCACAAAAAGTAGATTCCTGGCTCAGGAGATCTTTGCAGACAAAGTGAATTTCAGAAGGGATTTGGAAACCATCTTTAGAGACAATTCAGATTGCATGAGATTCCAAGTTAGGAAAATTGTGTTCTTAATTTTGTATTCTCATAGAATTGCCTGGGTTGGAAGGAACACTAAAGACCATCTGGTGCCAGCTTCCAGCCATGGACAGGGACACCTTTCACTAGACCAGGTTGCTCAAAGCCCCATCCAGCCTGGCTTAGACCATGTGCAAAGATGGGGCATCCACATCTTATCTGGGCAACCTATTCTAGTGTCTAATACCCCTCACAGAGAAGAATTTCTTCCTAATATCTAACCTAAACCTACCCTCTTTCAGCTCGAGGCCATTACTCCTTGCCTACCATAAGTCTTATTTTCCAATAGGTTATCTCAGCAGGGATTTTCAGAAGAATACCACTGTATCAACACTTTCCACTGGACCATAACTTTCCTGTCAAAGAGGACAAGTGAGGCTAATTATGATCTTGTGTGACCCTTTCTCTCCTATTTTCCCTTCTTGACACCTCATACTGTTTCCTCTTTCATGATTACCCTACTACACCCCTCTCTCATTGAGGGATGAAATAAGGTATTTGTGGTGAATCTACTACCAGACATCAATGCAGAAAAAAGA
>WEIU01022201.1:18604-40283 GCA_013389925.1 Aegithalos caudatus
ACAACTGTAGAAGAAATGAATATTTTATTTTCAAGTACATGAAGCAAGAATATTTTCTTAAGATGTGAGATGTTAAAAAATGGTCTACACCTGTTGTTAGCTGCCTTTGAGTGGCTGTAAAGCACCTCACTGCAATGCTAGCCAAGTCAATGAGTGAAATTGTCTTCTGTAACACCTCTGAAATGCAGAAAGCCTTTCAGTGCTGCTGTATGCTCCTGGGAGTAAAAAGTGATTGAATGTGCAAAAGGGTATTCTGGAAGAATGGTTTAAATATATTATGATCTGAATTTAATTTCTTATTTTTAACTCAGATGTACAGATTTAATTCATATTTTGCCTTTGTTTCACTAAAGAATACAGTGGAATTTGATCAATTGAAAGATTAGATAGAAGGAATGCTTACAATTGAAACTCTAAGCTTTTGGGGGCTGAAAGAATTAATGTATTACGGTTATGTTCAGCAAGTACTATAACAGTAAAATTTTTTATAAATGAAGGACAACAGGGTCTTTCAGATTGCCAGTATCAAAAGGATAACTTCTGTATCAAAAATTCTGTATATTCACAAACATCAACACACAGATATATCATGATCAACCTTCTCAAACATGCCAAATAATCAGGAAACAACCATCTCCTTTTACATGGCAAATTATTTTAATTATACTATCTGCAGTTTATGAAATGATAGAATCATAGAATGGTTTGGGTTGGAAGACACTTTAAAGATCATATAGTTCCAAACCCTCTGCCGCTGGTGGGGACACCTTTCACTAGACCAGTGTGTTCAAAGTCCCATCCACATCCTGGCCATGAACACTTCCAGGGATGGAGCACCTATAACTTACCTGGACAACCTGGTCCTGTGCTTTACCAACAACTTAGTGAAGTCTTCCTATTATCTATTCTAAACCCAGTCTTTTTCAGCTTAAAGCCATTCTCCCTTGTCCCATGACTACATGCCCTTGTAAAAAGTCCTGCTCCAGCTTTCTTGTAGGGCCCCTTCAGGTACTGGAAGGCTGCTGAAAGGTCTCCTTGGAAGCTTGTCTTCTCCAGGCTGAACAGCCTCGATTCTTTCAGCCTGTCTTCACAGGAGAGGTGCTCCAGGCCCTTGATCACCTCTGTAGCCTCCTCTGACCTCACTCCAGCAGGTCCACATTCTTCTTATGCTGGGGCCCCAGAATAACACACATTAGTTCATATACTTCAAAACCAAAATAAAGACATTGATGTTTTTTGTTAGTTCAAGACCCTTCCTTGCTACATTTCATTATAACAAATTGGAAAGCAAAACTGAATGCCTAAAAATGGCAGCAATCTCTTTACTAAACAAGAGCTTTAAAAAAAATTTAGTTATCTGCCCTGTCATTTGTAATGCCTGTCTTCTTTTCTTGCATCCCAGAAAGGCTGTGCCAAAGAGGTACCCAAAATTTGTCAAAGTTAACTATTTCACTAAACTTCACTAAGCTACCACTGCTGGTGATTAATCAAATTTTTCTCTAAATAGGATTAATTCGGGTGTATCTGTGAAGAAGCTTGTCAGAGTGCACGTCCCTCTTCTCAGCTGTCCTCGGGTCTTTTTTTCTTGCTGAATTTAAAATGAAGCCTGAGCTATAATCTTGCATGGCAGATACTGGATCGTTCCTTTGATAAACATCTAAAATGCTAATGAATGTGGGCTGCAGTTCTGAAACAGCAAAGCAAATGATTTGACAAGAATCTGGAGGGTAAAAAAAAGAAGGAACTTTCTGACTTAAAAGAAAAGCTCTTTTTGTTCACATAGAGTATTGTTTCCTCAAGAAAAATTTTTCTGCTCTGCAGAAAACAGAAAAAATCCTACTACATCAAAATGCGGAAGCATGAAAAACTGATGAGCTTTCAGATTGTCCTCTTTTGCATGCAAATCATATCAGAAGTTCTCATTAGCATAAATGCATGAGCAGCTCTAAATGCTTTTAATTTCCAATCTCAGCCAGCAGAGGAGTAATTTGTCACTGTCAGGGTGAAAATCTAAAAAGAAAAAAAAGGGAGAAGGACTCCATGCTAAATTGGAATCATATAAATTTTTGATTTGCTAATTGACTGATGCTACAGTTCAATCAGCTGCCTTGAAGGTGTAAATAATTCAGTATACAGTCAGAAATAAAAGCATAATGTGCTTCTACTGAAGTCATATTAGCATTCAGTGCACCAGGACACACCTGACCATGTCTTTCTTACAGATACCCTTTAGTCATGTTCTATCGCTATGCTGGCAAGTGGACTACACCCACAAATATATTAGTCTTTCATAGTCTAAAAATATTAAGTCTTTCATATTAGGAAACACGATTCCAGAGATAATTTAAAATATTTTCACTCCAAATAATCTAGTAAGTAGGTCCTAATGCTTGCAGAAATGGTGGAATATATTTGTATAACACTAATGCAATTATAAAACATAGGGAGTGCATAAATGGTAATCCAACATTTCTATCAACTTTTAATTATCCTTTTTCCTTAATCAACTGCTTTAAATGTCATATGCAAAGTGTATTTTTTTTGCAAAAATGCTTCTCATCAGTGTGCATACACTAAGGGTGTTGTAGAATCTGTATGGGTAGTTGCAATAGTTTGTGATTTGTAACAGAGAAATCATATTCAGATCCTTTGTATGGTTTGTGTTAATTAAAAAAAAAAATTTCAAAACTGTTGTTTAAGTAAAACCTATTTTTAGCTGACTAGTCACTTCCTTCTCACCTAGATCAAATAAGATTTATAGCCATAGCAGACTTTTGTAATGCAATTATACTTCCAAGAACATAAATGAATAATTAACAAAAATACCTTGAATATAAAAACACCCCTCCTCTGTACAAGTAAAAGATCCAGTTCATAATTTACCAGATGTCTTATGTTAATTATTAATGTCTCATGGACTGGTGGATGTGAAAATCAAATATGGCTGTACTGAACCCCAAAATGATCAGTTACTTTTGTTGTGAATTCTATTTTCCACAAATTCTAGCTGTACTCTTTTGTTGTCATAGCACAGAAATTTATCACACACATCCTATGCATCAACAAATCTATTTTCCATGTCCTCATCCCTCCAAACATATATTTAAACCAGGTTCCATTTAAACAATTTATACAAAGGCTTTATCCTCAGCAAAGAGCTGATTTTAATTGCCAGTAGCAGTCTTGAAATGGTTTTTGCAATGGAAATATGGGTTTCTGATAATGAAAGGCTTACACCAAATTCCCCAGTGTTTTCAACAAGGATTTAATCTGAATAAAGTCTGCAGGATTATGTTACAAGGTGTTCATTTTGACTGAACATTTGATTCTGCACTCAATGAGATCAATGATGGCATTGATTCAGTCATTCACACCTTTTCCTTGTCATAAATTGCACATTTCCTTTCAAGACAGTGTTAAAATGTAAAAACAATAGTCAAGTAGTGAGAAAACATGAAATATAATAGGCTGAATGCAAACTGTGAGGATTCAGTTTCCAAACAACCAGATCCTGCTTGGTCTGATTGTTGACTAAGGAAGAATGATAAATCCTTTCAGTCTATATTAATCTAGAAAAAAGAAATCCGAGAATCAGTTTTATAAACATATTTGTTTATACTCAGAGTTATAGAAAACCTAACTCAAAGGCAAATCTCTGTCAAAGTAGAAATCTTGGGTAAGAAAAATCTTGTGATAGCAGCCCATGTTTTCCCCCCTGGCCTAAAGACCTTTCAGTGCAAGCAGAAGAAGCAGACAAACGCAGGCAGGGCAGATACCCATAGAGGTCATTTAACATAACAAAGGGTGGATAACAGAAATTTTTTCTGCAGGCCCTGCTCCTCTTTCTGCAGACTCTTTCAGGTTCTGGGATACCAATAAAAAGGGAGGGTTGTAGGGAAAACCTTACTAAAATATCGATGTCTCACTAGTGCTTGGTTCACCATTTGAAAGACAAGCTGCTTTGTTCTGTGGGTCTGGTCCCCAGTGGGAAGAGAGAGGGGTCAGCAAGGGGAAAATGAGCTGGATCACAGGATTAAACTGTGAGGAAATGTCCTGGAATCTCATTCAGGGTGTAAGTAGACAATTAAAAATTCGTATATAAATTTCAATGATTTTTTAAATAGTTTTTCAAATTACTCATATATTCTTGTATATTTGTATTTTGTTCTTTTTTATCTCTTTATATGTAGCTCCCACTAGTTCTCTTGTGACCTGTACATCATCCTGGCAACAATTGTGGCAGCCTTTTAGAAGCAGCCAAGGGAGTTTAGTTGACTTAAATTCAGTCTTGCTCTACCCGATTGTTTGTATCTATACTTTAAATGTTCTTCAGGAGTACAACTACCACCTCTGGGAAAAGAGTTGCAAATATCACAATTACGGTTTTATGATGGTTTAAGACAAAGTTTAATACATCCACTTATCTTTTTTACATAATTATCATGAGGAACATGAGAAGGAAGGGAAAATTTGGAAAAAGATTCAGTGAACAGGATCTGTTTACCGTTTGGAGAGCAGAGGGGCTCAGGCTCCAGCTATAAAACCCCAATCAAGGTCCTGCCAGGCCACGGGTACAGGTCCAAGAGTCAAGCAGATATTGCAGCCCTGAAGCTCCCAGGCTGACAGTCCTGGATGGAGATAGATGAAGCTGTGATGTGTCAGCATCTCAGCACACCTGGAGAGGGCTCCCAAGTGGGCATGCTGTAGCCCTTGGAGCTCTCCCAGATCACACCAGTGGGACAATGTGTGTTGGACCAGACTGTGCTGGTTGGTGGGTTCATCAATGTGCTTCACAATCTGGACACTGACCAATACCAACAGAAATACCTAATATATTTGCTTCTGTTTAAAACAAACAAACAAACCAATCAACCAACCAGCAAAAGAAAACAGTGTTTCCCTCCCTTTACCTAATTTCTCAAGTGAACAGCAGAAGGGGGTATCTTCATTTGCACTGTCACTGTGCAAGGTGTGAAATACTGTAACTCTACCAATGCTGCCAAGCCCGTTGTTCTCCCTCCCTGCCTCTCTCTCTCTCCAGTGTTTTTTGCTCCATATCACTGCATTCGTCTTTAGGTTTAAGATTAAATAAGTAAGTAAGTAAATAAAGAAAGAAATAAAGTAGATTGCAGTCCCTTTGAGCTCAGGTTGCATCCTTCTGCCTGTCTGGAAACAAAGATAAGGCTCTGACTGTGGTAGGAAATGCAGAGCATGGTCACCAGGCACACTGCTGTAGTCCCACCAGTAGAGCACCAGGAGAGATTCCTGCTCCTGCTGCTGCTGCCTCCCAAGGTTTGTGTGTCCACAACAGAATCTGAAAAAGGTGTTGAACTCCAGAGCCAGGAAGGTGGCTGCTCCCAGCCCAGAGGCCGAGCTGCCTATTTTTGGGAGAGGAATCTAAGCACTCCTTTTTAATGCATTGCTTATCTGGCCTCAGTAAATTCCAGGGTCAAGTTGTGCTAGACATGGAGCTGGGGACTACTCTGGGGACATCACCAGCTGTGGGGAGCATATGTTCAGAGCTCAGTACTGATCATGGCTCATCAATGTGGATTTAGCCCCCATTGTGACAACAAGATACACAAAACAGGAGCCTGATTTTCCATCAGAGGAAAAAATAACCTTAATATGGCACAAATGTTTGGACCTGAAACATGTTATGTGGTTTTATTTCACCTTTTATTTCCTGTTTTTTATTTATGATAAATTGTCTCTCTTTCAGACTATGGTAAATCCCCCCTATTTCAGACTATTCTTAGAGCTTTTTTTACCCACATGAACATGGTTCACTCTTGCAGAAATGTATGCAAATTAACTTTTTATGAAAAATGGGGGCAGAAATAAAACATTATGCTGCTCTTGCAAAATAAAAAAATCATTAGTGATTGCCAAAAGCAACAAAGTTGATCTTTTGGCAGCATACTGTATATAATTACAAATTTTCTATTCTATTTCAGTCCTGTGAACAGCAGAATTTCCCTATCACAGAACACAAAATAATTCTGACCTCATGGTAACTCATTCATGTACCTCATTCTGACCAGCTTCACAGAAGCATTGTTTCAGACAACCCACAATTTCAGTAGAGCTTTGGGAAGGAGGGAGAAAGCAAACACTTTTTCATTACTTGAAAAGTGCCAAGGATGCTATAAGCATACCTCAGGCAGATTTAATTGTAATATTAATTAACTGGTTCACTTACTCACTAATTAATCTGCTGCTCCATCTTTTTCACACTAATGTATTTCAGAAGCAGATTGAGAGGAAATGTTAGAAAAGTTTCTTCTGACAATCTCGGAAAGAAAATTTGCAGAAGTATATGTACAAAAATTGCATTATCATTAGAATGGTAATGCTTAAGCTAGTAATTTGATCTAGTAATTTAAAAGTAGGAAGAGGCAGCTACTTTCTGACTGGATAGTATGACTAAAAGACAATGAAAACATATCCTAAGAAGCAATTCTTAGAGTGAGTATACACTAATAAATATATGTACTGGTGATATCCATATAACAGGAAATTCTTCCATGTCTTCAAAGAGAAGCATTTCTCAATCACAGGGAAATACATGAGATATTAATATTCAGCTACTATTACAAAACTGTATGGAAAACTCCACAATTGCTGTATCCTGCACACTCCGCCTCTTTATTCATCTCTTCAATTTTTTTTCAGCTGGTCAATGCTGGGCAATAACTGCACCCCTGTCTATGAAAACCAACCTGCAAGAAATTCATTCCCCCAGTAGTAACACTCCTTCTTTGTGGATTGGAAAAGAAAACATTTCTGTTATCAGAAAGAGGAGACAGCCTAACACTGCAACTTGTTCAGTAAGGGCAGATGATGCTGGAGTTTATTCTAAGGTACTCATATGCATAGATCAGGTTTAGAAGCATTTTCAATGTATTGGTTACAATTTCTCTTCCTTTGTGATAGAAGAGCTTTCCCAAGACAGCTTTAATTTATAAGGATATACAAAACAAGCAAACAAAGAAACAAATCCACACATTTTTCTTGCTAGTGCAAGGATAGAGCTTCTAATGTAGGGGCAGGTAGAGGAGGGCATATTCAGATGTCCTGCTCCAGGCTTTGGTAAGTACATTACTCAAGTGATAACTAAAGGGCTGAGACTAGGCTTACACATGGTGCAGCATGATTAAGGTGCCACTGGTTGCAATTCTAAACACCAAGTGCAAACATCTTTTATCACATCATGGGACTCATGACCTGTTAAAAAGGAAGACCAAAGAGCCTAAACAACTTTCCTAAGATCACTCCAACTGAGGCAAAATAGGAAGCAAGTCAATGTCTTCAAGCAGAGGGAGACATTTAACACTGAGACACATTTTCTATCTTTAAAATGTTTCTATAGGTAGGAAGAATAAATAACACATACAGAGGAAATGATGGCATCACATAATATAATGGATTTTTGATGAAGTCTTGGGTGTGCACCATTTTATCATGGCTTCAGGACACTAAGGATAAACTATTATTTCCCAAGCCATGATGCATTTCTTCCTCAATGCATTACTTAGATTAAGAGACAAAAAGCATTCTATTAATATGCATTGTTAAATTGCTTAATATGGATAGCCCAGTGTTTTGGCTCAGCTCTTACTCTAAGGGATCATTCAGGCTTATAGCTCCAACATGATGAGGAAATCAGTGTTCATTCTTCAAGAGGACTGCCTCTGAGACTGCAATAAAGTTAAAGCATTTAACCTTGTCTTTTTTGCTGGAAAATTTTTTTTCTTATCAAAATTGAAAGAAAAGTATTTGTTTCACAGATAAAGTTGTTAACTTTACTAAACTTGAGGTACTAACCATCTTTCAATGCACAATATGACACAGTCAGCGGTTCAGTGGAAAACATGAAACAGCCCTTGATTCAATTTATACTTGTAAACAGGAAAAATTGCTACAATCAATAACACACTGAACAGAACAGACTCAAAATAATCTAAAATATGTCAATGAATGCATATGTAAGACTTTTTTGTTGTTGAATGCCAACCTCATTGCACCATATTCCTTCATCAAGACATGCAGTCACTATTACACATACCTTAACAACCTCATGAGGATAGAAAAGAAAATAATTCTTAAATTTGACAAATCATTGAACCAAAGAGACAAAGGGAAAGCATTGCAACAGTAATCATAAGTTATATTTGCCCCAAATCTTTCTTTGTATACTGGCTCAGATTTCTTTGGTGTTATCAGCCTGCCAAAACTGATATGCTTCCTCCAAAGCTTGGCCAAGGAGAACATTTCATTTTCCATTAAAAGTCTGCCTGTGAACACTACACTTTTGCAACCTAAATTGTTAATGTACATTGCAGGTAACTGGTCCAGTTGTCAGAACAGTAAAACACTGTCCATTTTAAGGTAAGAAAATGCTTTTGAAAAAGCTGCGAGTTGTTATTTGAAATTGTACTCCAAATTAAATGCATTTACACCTACTGTTTTTGAGAGTCCTTTCTCCAAATGACTTAGTTTCTTGCAGACATTAGCAAAAAAAGCAGGAGGAAACTTCTGTTTTATTTGTAGCAGCATTTCAGGAAAGTCTGCAATGGTAAATGCTCAGGGTAATTTGGTGTTCTGCTCTGTCTCAGCAGTTAAATCCTTTCAATAAAGTAAACATTTCATTGACTATAAATTGACTTTTTTTCTAGGAAAAGTGGTAAGTTTCTATTTGTATCACTTTTGTTCCCAGACCCTATTTATAGAAGAACAATTTTGTTTCAGTTTCTAGATCTCCCAGACTGAGATTTTCAGTAATTTATGTAGACTTGAGCAATACTGAGCATCCTGCAATATCTTTTGTTCACTAGGAAAATCAAACAAGAAGGACATTAGCCCAGAGGACTGAGCAGTAATTCAGCATGCACCAACATATCACTCTCTCTTTAACATGTAGTACTCAGTACATAAGGAAATTTTTCAGAAAACACAAGCTTGAGAAAATAATTATCTGCAAATTGCTGGAAATTTCCTTGCTTTCTGGTGAGGAATTCACCCCACATTTCTCCACTTAATAACTGCTTCATTTTAGACACAGTCTACTTTTATTTTTTGTATCTTTTTAGGAAAGGCAGTGGCAGGTTTTCTTGTGAGACACTAGCAGCCCCATCTCAAACTGCCAGTGAAATCCTACTTTGCCTCTATGAAATAAGGGGTACAGTGTGTGTGAGAAGCAGCTTTCATAAGAATTGTATCTGGCCTGGTACAAGCTAGTATTGCTTTTTGGGTAGGAGAGTCTTGAAATGTTAAAAAAAATGGCCCTTTGATTCAGCCAGGGCATTTTCATCTCTTTTCAATCACACTATGAACATCTTTTGCTCACTGAAAAATGCATCCCAAGGCATTGGAAACAGATTAGCTATTGAAGTCTGAGCGAAGTGGTATTTGCCACCATCTGGTTGTGAACCCTACAGAGAAGCTATCGATCGGTCTGCTTGCTATTTAAGTGGTAGCCATATCCACACTGATGTCCCAATTAAGGGAAAAAAAAAGGCATTTAATTGGAAAGACAAGTTCACACATTTCCAAATTTTATGGCAGGCCCATATGAAACAAAAAATAATAATAATAAAAAAAACCACCACAGCAACAAAACCACAAAACAAAGCAAACAACAAAGACCTCATAGAAAAAAAAATGAAAAAAATTATGTCAAAACTGGATGTTTTCAAATTAGCATAGATGTAACCATACTTTACTCAATGAAATTATGAACTATCCTCAAAGAGATGAGGCAGGGAAGAAAAAAAAATTATTTTTCTTATATAAAAAGGCAAAAAAGGCATGTGGACTCCAAAATGGCATCTTTCCAGGAACCTGATGAAAAATCTGTTATCTTTTGAGAGAAAAATTAAGTTTTGTGGATTTCTAAAATACAGAATGATAGGCTTATATACTGCTAGCACTTTTAACATCTTTTTTCTCTGCATTTTAGAGAGCTCTTGTTGTCCTAGTTTAAAAGGCAACCTATATTTGTTAGACCTGAATGTATCAACGGCAGTGAAAGCATAACTCCTCTCTCATCTTATTCAGAAATCATTGATTCCTTTCACTTCTAGTGAAAATAACTACCATTCTCTAAAGTAACTAATGCCCAGCTACTCAGAACCCTTTATTCCTGTACAGAGCAGATAAAATTACTTTTGTAACTTTATTTTTAGCAACTTTATTTTTAGCCATTTTCCTACAAAAGTGTGTGATGCTATAATTGTCATGAGCATAAGGTGTGTGGCTGCCTGAAGTCTTAAGACTGTAGCAAAATATTAGATGCATATTATGGCTACAGGAATCAATACTTAACATATTCAAATAAATTTATTTTTAATATACTCTGTTGTAAGACTAAACAAAAAAAAAAAAAAAATCCTTGAACCCCACTAATAATATAACCAGCAAAGGGATTAAAATGTCATCAGAGGTTCAGTTTGAGTTTCATTCCACCAGTTCAAGATAATGCCATTTGAACTCTAAATATAATAATGAAATTACAATTAATATCTTTCATGTATTTTTGATTGCCAGTAGCTAGAATGGCCTGTTCTGTTTGCCCTCCAAACTGCAGTCACTTTTTTTTCCCCAAATACACCAGTGGTAAATCAGCAGCTTCTAGGTGTCAAAAGGTGAATTGGCATTGTCGTACTTTTAGTATAGATAGGCAATATTATACTGAAAACAACCAACCATGTTACTGTTCTTCTAACCTGTGCATTAATATGGGAAATATTGGGAAATACTTTATATTCCACAGCAACAAACTATCAGAATACAAAAAATGCAAAATTAAATAAAAATCCTTATTGCCTTATACTCTGAGATAAATAGCTGTTTTTCCCAAGGCAACCATCAAAAATTTCTGGCACTGGATTACCAACAGAATAATATCTAAAGCAAGAAATGACACTTGTTCAGCTAAAAAAAATGAAAGCACTATCAGGAGTGTAGAAAATATATCCTGTATTCTGAAATACTAAGTTACTGCATAGATGTGTACATATTATCAGAGAATGATATGCTTTTCAAGGATCCTTTCCTAGCAAAATGGGCATCACTTTTGGGGCGGGGAGGGGGGTGTGAGGAAAGAAGCACAATTCACAAAGAGGCTTTTTTTGCCCAAAGGCTTTGTCTAAAGCCATACAACAAATGTGTGTTATTAAATAAGGATGTGGTGCAAGTCCCCACTAGACTCCTAGGGTTGGATATGTTGCAGTATGTGCTGAAGCCAGCTGATCTCCAAATGGATGTAGGATAGCAATAGGTGACATTTGAAAATGGACCACGACTGATGTCACACCCTAGAAATTGATCCTCATCCACCTTCTGCATGCAGGCTGCTCCCTAAGCTGTCCTGTTCCCAACACCACCCTCCCCAGCCCTGCCTGAGCAAAGAGGCCAGGAGGCAGAGGGCCAGAAAAGTGGCTGAGGGGTGCTGGAAATGCACTCTCATGTTCCGGCATATGAGGGAGCCCTTGCAGTGGACCAGGTCCACTTTCCTTTCTGTACACCAGCCAAGAGATCTGAGAATGAAAGGAGAGTAAAAGAGAAAATGGAGTGTAAGCATGGCTCTGAATTACAGTCTCTTCTCTAAGCAGCTCATGAGATGTCAGAGCTTTGTGCCTCTTTCAAACCTGGACTAAAAATTGTATGCTGCAGTCTAGATCACCCATTTGCAATCTAACAGCTTCGTTCATAACCTGCAACTTGTTCTTGGATTTGTACATATAGTATCTGTCAGCAATGTGCAATGGAACTTTGGGCAAAATCCTTTACGGTTTTATATCCACAATTTCAGTATGGATTACTAAACTGTCTCCTGTGTACAAGAGCAAAATGCATGTGCAGTATCTGTACTCTTAGCGAGACTGATGGAACTAATTGAACCAGTAAAATTCAGCAAGACAGATTTAAAAAAAAATTAAAAATTGTGTCTTCATTTACATGGAGGTGGTCTATGAAGGAACTAAATGATAAATGAATTAAAAAAAAACAAACCCAATGATTCTTCAAACCTGCAATCTGTGTGCTCAGCACCAGAAAATCCCAATACCAAGGCAGTAAACTTCTGGATTTGGTCCTTCTTAATGGACCCAAATATTTTACCTTTAAGGACAGCTCATCAACAATATCTGCTCATTTTACCCAATAGAACATATCTGACAGACCAACACTTAAATACAGCAAAAGAGAAGAGAAAAAGGCCATGATAAAACTGACACAAATTTATTTATATCCTTCCCAATGGTGATTTAGAACATTTAACTCCTTAGGCCACTATCTTTTGATGAACAGTGAAGTAACCACTCCTCCATCTTATCATAAAAGCTGTTTTTCTGTATATAGGAGTCACAAGTGTTTACTACAGCAGGTCTCTAACTTGTGTCTCCCAAAAAAGCACACTAAAGCACACTAGCAATAAAGAAATTTTTCTTGCTCCCCAGTAAAAAGAAGATGACTTATTGCATTGAGCCTGACATGGAAGGAGAAGCTCCTATTCGGCCAGAAAGCAGAAACCTCCGTCCTGAGATTTCCATCAACTGGTTTAGGTGGCTTCCTAGCGAAGGTCTGGCACCTTTGGCCCTTGTGGTTAGGTATCACACCAGGAGCAGCAGGTGGTGTAATACTAGGTACAGTTTCATATTTGGATCTAGGTGGTGATAAGGACCTGGTTCAATCCAGGCAGTATATTGTTTTCCTGCTGTGGAGGCTGCAGCCTCAATAGGCCATTGTAGAACAAAAAATGTAACCAATATCTTACAAGTAACCTAAACCTCAGCTTCCCATAAAAACACAGAACTCATGCCAGAAGCAAGAATCACTGTACCATTCTCATATAAACTGATACTACCAGGGCAAATACTTCCTAAAAGAGAACTGTCAAGGAATATTATCCATTTTAGATGTTGCACTCTTTTCTTCATTAGTCACATATTCACAGATGTTATACCACATTATGCAATTGCAGTATGTGTTTCAAAAGAATATAAGTAAATTCATGGCTCTACATTAATCAAATGGGTGTGATCTATAGGATTTGGGCTTCAATGGGTTCTAAGAAATCATACACACAAACAAATGAGGCATAGATATATAAAGAAATAGTTCAGAACATGCATAAATATAAATTATTTCTGAATGCAGTTTTAATGTGCTCCCAAATGGAAAAACTGAAGAAATGGAATTACTAAACAGATTGAAATGTCTCATACTTGAATTTTATAGGTTTGGGTCACTGGCCATCAACCTTTTGGATCTTATTTAAACTGTTCACGTGTTTTTTGTTACAATATTTTTAAAACTGAAAAGTTTTCCTAAATATAAAAAAAGAAAGTTAAGAAAATAGCAATGAAAAACACAAACCAAGACAATGTTTGCATGGGAAAAAAAATATGTACCACTGCCAATATTTTTCTGTTTAAGCTGGGCTTTCTGATTAAGAGCAGTGATAAAAATCCCATAAGAGTGAACAGTGTTGCAACGAACAACATTACATTGAATACAGGGGTATGAGAACAGCAGCTGAGGACCTTCATCTTGGCTTCACCTTGAACAAATGCTTTTAACACAAGGCTACCAGCCACCCTATAGCCAATATCTTCTAAGTCTGAAAACTTCTGAGAGTCTGAGGTCAGACAAACACAGAGTAAGAGAAGTCTTAAAGAACCAAAATTTAAGGACAAAGCCATTGGTTCCTGCCCAGTTCTATTCCTTAGCTGATGGTCACTGAATATAGAAAAAGAAAATAAAATCTGATGCCCTGACATAGTTTCCTAAAATTTATTCAGTTAACCATAACCAAAACTTAAATTATTTGTGAAGCTATCGTTCAACAGTAAGTTTCCAATAAACTTCATGTGTAAAATACCCAGACCACTGATCTGATCTGGGACAGCATTCCATATTTAATATTGTATATCATTTCTAACAGTGCTCAGAGGATAAGTGGCATAAGCAGGTTTGAACCTGGAAAACAAAGAATAAAAGTCTAATTCCTTAACACATGCATATACCTGTAGCATTATTATAGAATATAGAACTTACTTTGAAAAGCAGCATGTTTTTCCCCATTGCAATCAGAGCAGTATATGCTTTAAACATCACAGACTCATATTTTATACATCAGTGATTTTTCCTAAAAAAAACCCACAAAAAACCAACCAACCAAACAAACAAACAAACAGAAAAAAAAAAACAAAACTCAAAAACAAGAGAGAGCTCTCTAAAAGTTTTAATTTTGCAGAATGTCCTTTTGTTTCAGTGAAACAAAATATACCTAGTGCTATTTCATTCAATAATGACCTGCATGCTCTGTGTTCCGTACAGCTCACCATGTGATTAGTCCTTCTAGACAAACAGGATTGTTTCTCCACTTCTGTAATTGATTCTGATGTGCAGGTCTGGACATTGCTTCTGTGTTGTGCCACTTTGATTCGCCTATTTAATTGAAAATGTGTTATGTTTACAGAACATCAGAGGGAGTGTATAATCCTTGACCAAAGTCTGCTGAAGCAACTTTAAACCACAAGATGGCAATAGTGCTTACATTTTTATTAGGACTTAGATTGTGCTCTGCTGGCTAACCTACACTTCGGTTTATGCTAAAATGAAGTAACTGGGATTCCAGTCTAGATTGGAATCTTTAATTCTAAAATCACATATGTAAAGATTTTGCCATGACTTTCACACCAGCAGGGCACAGGCAGTGAGTCACATGGTGGAAGCCATCCCACCACCTCTGTCAGTCACCTTTCCCAAGCCAAAGGAAAGTACAGTGACTGGAGCAGGGAAGTATCACTTGGCTCATTATAGGACAGCTTGTATCCAAGGAGCACAATTCATGCCCTATGGACTGCAGCTGAGCTACCACAAATCTGCAGGCCTACTGGCACTGTGCTTTCCCATGCAGATGGATTCTGTGCATTGGGTGCACCCACCAAGCACAGCTGTACCTCACTGCTTTTTCTGGGTACACAAACACTGGATGCCTCACAGAAAACTAAGCCCCAAAAAACCCCAGCAGCAATTTTGTGATGGGGTACCACGAGCCTCGGTGTCGTCCCTGGTGACCTCACTGGATCCAGAACCTCTTCCACTCCTTCTCCTAAGCTTGGGCAACACACACCAACAGTCCCTCACACACTGGCTCCTAGTGTGAGCTGCTTCAGATCCAATTTTTTTTTTTTTTTTTCAGAAAGAGACTCATTTATTATAGTTTTATTTTCTAAAATGGCATCCTAATATACACACTTAATCACATCTGAAAATTTAATCCTCCATGTCCTTTACATTTTCCCATGCCTTGGGAAACTGTCTACCTTAGCTGGTTAGCAGACTTTCAGAACTGAGCCACTTGCCTCACTCTCTTGTGATACAATCTAAAGCCTACTGAAGAGAACAGGATCACTACCTAATTTCAACAGTATCTGAAATTCCTGGCATTTAGTTTCCTCCCAATGTTGGTACTGCCAGACCATCCTTATTGCATAATTAATTTTTATATATATATACATATTAAAACACATAATAGAAATATTTTTAATAGAGTAAATACAGGATTATCAAAGCAAACTCCTAGCCCTGCAATGGTAACTGCATTGCATCCCTCAGCAAGGATCTTAGGATTAGTTTAATAATGTGCTTCAATTTGCAGTATAATATATTAAGCCAGTGAATATTTGTTCTTATTTTTTCCTAAAATATGCCTATAGTACAGCATTAGGCAGAAATTAGTAATACAACACATAAACCATAAACACTAGAGCATGATAAACAGCTCACAATAATCAGCTCTGAAGAACATCATCCTGGTTGTTATTATAATCTCAAATAAAGCAAGTAAAAACTTCAGATCTCATGATGAACCCACAAAGCAACTTAGGACCATGGAAAACCCCTCACAGAGGAGAGTGAAGGCAAAAAACCGAGGTCTTAAGGAAGAAGGTCTACATCAATTTTGTCAATTAGAAGATTAAATCAAGAAGGTAAACTCACAAAAATGTATGAGCGAGTCTCCCTACAACACTGGTATTGGGAAGCAAGATGGGAGCAGAGAGGGAAGGTGAAATACTGGAAGTGGTTGAGCAGAACAATGGATTATTGATCCCAAAGGCAAAAATGGCAAAGAGGAACATCTTGACAGCTGCTTAGGTTCTGGGTCAGAAAGACATCTTTATTCAATCATTTAAGCATGTGAGCATATGATTAATTTTTGCCCTGAAAAAAATGTGTCCAATCAGTTTTCTGAATAGATACCTAAATAGATATAGAGAGGTAAGAGATGGGACCATACAAGACTGAGCTGTGAAAACAAAGGGAAGATAATATTTCAAGACAGTTACCATAATGTTGAAATCCAAGAAGAAATGTAGGGGGATGGATGTGGCATTTGCCTACCTGGATGGCGTTATTTACTTAAGTACAACCTGTTTTAACACAATAGAAAAGGTCTCAAGAAGGACTCTGAAGAAGCAAGATAAGAACAAAGGGGAGCTACAGCTAAAGGAGAGGCAACTGTTCCATAGGGAATTGGGAACACTGTCAGGGAACATACTGTGTGTCGTGATCTGATGGGTTGTGATGGAAGCAAGTAGACAAAAGAGAGGGTGGGAGGAAACAGAGGGCGTTGGAAATGGAGCTGTTGGTGTCTGGGGAAAGGGACTCTAAAGAATACTGTGCCACTCAGCTGGTCCATGAAATGTTTGAGTTTGGTTCATCACTTTTCCCAGAGAAATAGGAGGAGAACAATGCCACTTTCTGCTGGTGCTCCCAAAAAAGGCAATACTTTGTCCTGTGCCAGCTGCTGTCAAAACTGCTGATGCTGAAGGACAATGAACACAGGTGGAGACTGAGCTTCCAAAGAGCTATCACCTCCTCTGGTTTCCTATGGACCAGCCTTGTTCTGTACAGGGGGACCCCAGCTTGCTCTCCTGCTGCCCTCCTTCATTCTCTCAAGCATGCTCCTGTGAGGCAAAGATTTAGTGAAGTTCAGAATAAATTGACTTATAGCTTAAGCATGATGGTGCATTAAGACTATTCATCAGAAACCTTCTGGTTTCCTGATGGAAGCGATAGATGATCTCTACAGGGCCTGTCTTGTTTATACTCAGTCAAAGGCAGCTGGCATTTTGCCTCAGTGCAGATTGTAGAATCCATCTACATGAAAGAAAGATTTCAGTATCTCACTCTAAGCCTGAAGAACCAAGGCTGGATTTTCAATCCTATTTCTCACCCCAGCTACTTCAGTGACCTACAGTAGCACATTTTATACCACAGCTTTCAAAATGACTGGTAATCTTGCTGCCACACAGCCTGATCTTCAGATGTGCTCAGCTCCAATTGCCAACTTAAAAATTAAAGACTATATTTGAAAATGCTGCTATTGCCTCTGGCCCAATATTCTTGTTTGTAATAAGGAGTTAGCTTATTTCCCAAGAATGCTGAGAATTTAATTACATAATGTCTGCAAAGCAATTGGAAGAGAAGCACTATATAAGTGTTAAGCATTATAATTGTATTAAATGTGTATGACCAGTATTGCAGGGAAGAGATGTGATTATCTAATAAGCAATGACCTCTCATCACCAGCAATGAAAGACTTTGAAAAGACCACAATGTTCTACTAGCAGAGGCTGAATTAAATGTCTAGGATATCAAGGAGTGCTTTTTAAGTTTTCATTGCACAGAAGGTTAAAAGAATTTCTGTTAAAAACATGTACTGCCCAATCACAATATTCTCAGTACTAATGGTTTTCCAAGTGCTGGTACCAGTATTAACTGGAAGAGCTAATTTGAGACTATCTTCTGTCACTAGTGCAGCTTCAGATGAATGAATTTTAATCTGACCCTCAAGAGTCAGTCTAGCCGAATAATAACAATGAAAAATGCATGAGAATAGCAATTTCAACATGGTTATTTCACAGACAAGCTTATTTTATGCATCACTAGCAAATAAATCAAGAAATTGGATGGACTTTCTGAATGTCTTTCACTGTTTTAAGTAGATCTATCTGGCCAGTGTAACCATCAGTTCCAAAGATTGGAGAGTAAACAGAGGAGGACTATTGATTGATTGTTTTATTTGGAATGGAATTCTTAACACTGCTTTTGCCAGGAATTTAGCTCATAGGGGTGAAACTTGCTATCTTGTTGCTATAAACTGAACCATAAGATATCCTAATTGCTAGCATTTGGATTTCACTGATTATCTAAGCAGAAATTGGAACTTGAAAAACCCTTGTGCAAGCTTTTCATAAATACCATAGAATAACAACTGACTGTTAGCAACAAGTTGTTATACATCTCTGTGGAAGCGGCTAATGAAGCGTTTTTAAAAGGCTTCCACAAAATATACTATAGTGTGTCCTGATTTGTAACAACAAGAATTACACATTATCACAGAAAAATAGACAACAAGTTCAGGTGCCAAAAAAAAAAAAAAAAAAGTCAGCGTATCCTGGCACAAGGCTGTGGTCAGTCATTTTTGCTCTAAAAGTTTCCCACTGAGAACATACAGTGTGCTACTATGAGGCAAACAAACAGAAATACTGGGATTGGTGTGTCATTTATCTAGTCCTAATAATTAGGTGTTCAGGTTTAAATTTCAGGCTGAGTCCCTGGACACATTTCATGTGATTTGGAAGATGGCCCAGACCTTTGTGCTAACACAAAACAGAAAAGTTTTTATGTTAGTGCTTACCAGTGGATTCAAGTGGAATTCAGACAGTTGAAATTTCATTAAAACCATCAAACCCTAACCAGTAGCTGACAAGACCAACAGAACATACTTTGTTTTTAAGGGAGGTTTGACTTGAGGAGTGTTCGCTTTTCCTGTAGAAGAACTGATGGAGCTTCAGGGTATTATTCTTTAACATAAATTGCTGTATATATTTCCATATCTGAAAATCTATATAATCAGGTGGTTTTTAAAATGATTTTCAGTGAAATCCTCAAGTATGCACATGTGCATTCAGCTCATAAAGACTCCCCTTCTATTGAATGAGGCATTGTAATTGTTCTATTAAACACAATGAGTTAGATACTTGTGTTATTATACCTTAACAGATGCACAGGAAATGACTTTGGGGTGTTACGTGTGGCACTGAATGATGGGGACTGAAGATTATGTTTGAGAACTCCTAAACAAAAGGCTTGTTTCATTTAGTCTATTCTGTGTGGATCTTCATTCCTATGGGCAGTTTAAGCATGATATCAGAATTATAAAGAAAATTACATACTGCTGATGTACTTCAAATTGCAATGTTAAGAACAAAACTAAACAAATGTTAATGAAACTGTTCTTTTCCAAATCTTCAGTTGGAAGGTGATACAAAGCCCTTCTGGGTTTCATTTCTAGTATCTTTCTCTCCTGGCCTGATATTTGCAGACTGATACAGATGAGAAAGAAATCCTCTTGGGCTATTTGAGATAACTGAGCCCATTGCTTTCTGTGGAGCTTCCTCTGTAGAACTGAAATTGTGTGATAAACAAGAACCTTCATGGAGAACAGATCTAACAAGAGAGTGGTTGAAGGAAGTGTCCAATGAGAGTTGGCAAGAAGTGTGACTTTAAAGGCAAAACCAACAAATATAGAAAGAGAAATTTGTTTTTAAAAACACATAACTAAAACAAAATATATAGTGTTTCTATTGCAATACAGATACTCAGTAAAGGCTGGCTTCATAGGTTCAGAAGAAAACCAGAATAAAATTCCATGAAACTCATAGCCACATTTGTACTAATAAGATATGACTCGGTGAAAAGATAAAATTCTATGCCATAGGTTTATACCACATGGTTAACACCGCTTTCATATGAGAGATGAAGTCAATATAAGATTTGCACTCCACAGAGTGGAGAAATAGAATAATACGTCTGAATACAAAAATCCTCTATGAAAATGGCTGTTCAAGGGAAACTTGTTGATAATCTACTTCCAGTTCTGTAGGGTTGATGCAATTCAGAAGCATACCTGGGTTTTGTCTGAGTTAACATCTATTTTCAAGCAGTACTATGGTATGAAAGCCAGGGTGACTGCCATCAACAGGAAGATCCACAGCATTCTAAAGTATGTCTTGGAAAGCCTCAGGGAAGATAGAGATGCAACACTAGATACAGGTCCAATGGAAACAAAGCTTGAGCCTGCCCACTTTCAGTGATATCATTTACAAGATTTTCAGAGCAAGTATATTCAACATAATAAATCTTCAGTCCCCTATCAGCAGGAATGGTTGCAGTGTTATCCTTTCAATACCTTTCATTTTGGAAAAGGTGTGCTGACAGTATGATAACTTTGTAAAAAACATCTCAATAAAAAATGAAAGCATATCAAAACAGAAAGAAAGTGGTGTGCAACAGATATTTTCCAGAAAGATTAATGGGAGGACCAGACTTTTTGAAAATTGGAGGAAGACTATGGGAGGAAGGTCACATGACACTACAAAATATTTGTGTATATCATGGAGTTGTAAAATAGAAAATAAAAAAAAGAAGAAATAAAATACTGAATGTCTTTGAAGAAAATTAAAAGACTTGCTCTCAAGCAGGTTGTTTTGCCATTTCAAACATGTTCAAATGGAAAACAGGCCTACTGTATAAAAGAGACTATTATTCATGCAAGGTTAAACAGAGATCCCAAGGAAAATGCCTTGAAATACCTGTGCACAGTGTGGCGAAACATGGATAGGACAAACACTTCACTGTTAGCATGAATGCACAGGCTGGAGAACTACCCATGGGCTATTTCATGTGTGCAAAATATCAGGACAAAGCTGTAAGGAACCTTAAAGAATTTGCAATGAATCTAGCAGAGCCTGGCAGCCACTGGCCAGAAACTGACCTGTATGAACTAATATTACTGCTAGTTAGTTATTGAAAATTCATTTTTGAAGTAATTCAACCATGTTATTCAGCACTTGGATTAATCATACCATGGAAGTGTGCATCAGACTTGCTCTTTATGATGAGCTTGTTTCACATAGCTGCTTTCCATATCTAATCAAGGAACTCCATTGGGTTGAAAAGAATTGGGACTCCATGTGGGTGACTAACAGCCTGAACTAGTATGAGCCAAAGAAAATGAGAATAGTTAAGAGGCTTAGCTGAGTTTTTTAGTCTGCAGAAGGACATTTACAGAACCGCAGGCTTCACTTACACAGATATAAAATCAGAAGACAAAAATCAGCACATTTCATTAGACAGTGTAGCCTAGTGCTGTAAGCTTTTCAAACTATCACAAAACAAGCAAACAAAATCCCTTACATAAATAGAAAAGGCTAGAAATGCCACCATAATACAATAAATTCCTAAACAATTAAGTTCTTTCTTCACAAGACACTCCAACTAATAACAGAAATGCCAGGTGATCTTTGGTGTCTTTCCATAGTACCTGAACCAGCCATAGGCTAGAAAATCACAGCCTATTAGACCTGTATCTTAACAAACTCTCTGGCAGTAACTACCAACAACAAAGCAGATGAAAAATACTCCATGGTAAGGCAACCATGACCTCAGCAGCCTTTGACAGCAATTGACCACAACCAAAGAGGAAGAGCCTGTGTCTAAAATCAGTACAGGCACAACCTTTGGAGCCACCAGAACTACACCTGGGAAAGTATAAAGAGCCACAGTAACCCCAAATGTGGCTGGACAATGAGATATTCTA
>WEIU01022204.1:0-14527 GCA_013389925.1 Aegithalos caudatus
GGAGCGTTTTTGGATCTGTGTCCCCAGCTGTGACACTTGGAATGTGGAGCAGAGCTCTCCTTCCTCGCCAGGCATTGTTTTGAACATCACTGGTGAGGGCTGGGGTTTGTTTGGGGCTGGCCTTTTTTTCCTGTTGCTGTTTTTGGGAGTGAAAGGGCTCTGCATGGAAAATGGCTTGGTGAGCTCTGTTCTGCTCCCACTGGAGCTTATTTTTAATTCTCCATTCTCCACTCCAGGCACTGGTTACATCCAGAGATCGTTTAGGACGTGTGAATGTCTTAACAGCCCATTCCAAAGCCCACTGAGGCTTTCTCTTCCCTTCAATAGACTTTGATTGGGCCACAAGTAAACAACCAGGAAATCTGAGTTGTTTTAACCTTTGTTCTACCTTTCTCCTTTCCTGCACTGACTGTGTTACTTCATTTGTTACCTCACACCTATTTAAAGATAAAAACTTCTTTCAGTTAAGAGTCATGCCTTGAATTTTTCTCTTTTTAGCTTTTACCGATTTTGATTTATTAGTTCTAACCACCTTCAATGGCTTAGATTTGTTGAGTAAGTGCAAATGCTGGCAGAGTTAATTTTTGTCCCCAGGCCTTTGCAGGAAACAAGAATGTGGAGGATAAATCTCTTTGGGGTTGGGTTTTATTTCCCCTGGCTCGGGAGATGGACAGCACATTCCCCCTGTTATCCCAGGCTCAGGATGGAGGAGGGCAGGGCTGTGCCTGAGGAGGGTCTGTGCTCTCATTTTTGAGGAGGTGAGGAACAACATCCAACTCCTATGGCCCATGGAGGAGGTTTGGGAGAGCTCCTGCAGGTGAATTTTCCAACTGGCCCTGGGTGTCCAGCTCCATTGCTGCCCCCTCCCTGCCCATTCCTGCTGTTCCACTGGGGCAGCACTTTCGTGGATGGTGCCATGAGGTGCTCAGGAAGCAGAATCTGGATAAAAAGGATCAAAAAATGCCAAATTCAGTTTGCCTCACCTGCCCTGCCACTGCCACGTTCAGCTTTACATTTTCTGTCCCCCTGCACAGGGAACCCTTCCCCTCATCCAAACACTGCCTTGCATTGTCCCACGTGTCCTAGAAATTCAGTGCCAGGTGTTTGACAGTGTCTTCATTCATGCTGCAAATAGGAAAATGGATTAGAGTGTGTCATGTTACCTGCAGGCCCTGCTGGGCCTTCCCTGGGGCAAAGAAGAGTCCTTTTATTCTTCTAGGTAATCCTTGCTGGAAAACAGAGAAGTTTCCAGCTCCCAAAAGTCTGGGAGGGTCACAGGCTTTGCTTTGCAGTGGATAAATTCAGATCAGACTCAGTGTTGTACCCTGCAGCTACACTGGGGCCACTTACTTGGGATTTAATGGCTTTTATGATGGTCTTAGTTGGCTTGAACAGAAATAGTTAGCAAATAGTAGTTAAAATTCAAACAGCCATTAAAGTCTGGTCCTGACAAGATGCAACTACTCTGTTACTAATGGACTTTTCCCCACAAGGACACATTTGTTAGAGGAAAATGTTTGAAATATTTGGCTGGTTGACAGTGGAAAAAAAAAGGAGAGAGCAAATTCTAAAGTTCTGAGGAAGCTGTGGTGGCAGGATCAGGCTGCACACATCAGCAAGATCCCTGGTCAGGAGAGGCAGCAGTGCCCTGGGAATGTTTTCCATGAGTTGTCTTCATTTAAACAGATTGCACTCACACATCCCCCCGAGCTGTGGGGGACACTCAGAGGAAAAGCTGCTGGGAGTCCCAGGAATAATGTTTGACATCCCACTCTGTCAAATAAAGCCTCTCGTTGCTGCTGGAGCCTGCAGCAGCTCAGCACTGCTCTGGCACACCAAATTATCCATTTTGGGAGGAGAAATCAAGTCAGAAACACTCAGGGACCTAAAAGTTTGTTGTCTACAGGTGCATATGGTGTGGCAAACACCATATCCAGAATTTGGGGCAAGATTTGGGAGGTTTGGCATCAATTCATGGAGGCAGAAACACCTGCACAAAATGCAATCTGTAGGCAAAGATAATTTTGGTTTAGGAACCAAATTTATCACCATTTAACACTGAAGCTGGAAACAAGTGGATATTTTCCAACAGAGCAGAGCTGAGTTTTGGTTTCACACTGGATTTCCTCCCTGCTGCTCCGTGTAAAGCTTTGGAACGCAAACTTCCCTGAATGGATCAGCACCTGGAGATGAGCAAAAGGGTTTAGTGAATTTTCATTATCTCCCAACACAAAGACATATCCTAGAGGTGACAGCACTCCGAATTTTCCATCTGACCCACCCAGCCATTGAAACCTTCCAGCTGTTCCAAGGGCTCCCTTGGGCTGAGTGCAGAAAGGGCTGGAGGCAAAGGTGTGCTTTGTACTCCATGGTATCCCTTTGTTCACACCAGTTAAAAGTGTAAATAACAGAAACAACTTCTTTTAAAATTACAATTAAAAAACAGGAAAAAAATCTTGGAGTAATTAAACCTAATTTTGTTTCTAATTAGGTGTGGTGCTAGAAACAACTCCAGAGTTGCTCTTGGCTTGGTGTTTGCAAGTTCTCTTTACCAAATGAGCTCTTGGAGTGACAAGTGGAGAGCTAATAAACCTCCTGAGCCTGCCCTGCCCCTGCAATAAAAGAACTCCCAATACCTGTGATTTGTTGATAATTTTAATTAAGTTTTTTAGTCATTGTTGGGGCTTCAGTTCATCTCTCCAGATATCCAGATCTGGATTTTTTCCCTGTCATTCAGTTTCAGTTTCACCCTCTCAGCAGCTGCCTGTACCTGATCTGTGTCATTTACTCGTTCCCAAACTGCCCAGAGTTTTAGAGCAGAGCCCAAAGTTCCTCATCCTTTCTCTCCCATTACATCCACATCCCAGAAATCTCAAAGGAATCTCAACACCTTTCAAAATGAGAAGCTGTTGGTACCTGCTTTGTATTTGAAATATCAGTCCCTACATTTTGGCCAGGTTGAGTGTGATTTAAAGCTCATTAGACTAATTAGCATCAGTATTAATGAGAGGAGGTCTCCCTGAACCTCCAACCTTAGCAGCCACTTGCTTATTTCTCAATTTTACTGTATTTCTTTATAGATTTATTTTCACTCAACAAGGACATTGTGCACACTCTTGCAGCCTAAGAAATAGTTTGTAAAATATTCCCTGCTAAATACTAAATACTCTCACCCCATTACAAATAGTTGTTGAGATGTTTCCTTTCCCTTTCACCTGCCTGATTTTAATTCTTCCAATTCCTTGGAAATATCTAGTAGGTGGAAAATTCTATAAATTAGTCAATTCCTTTCCTGTACAGAGTTGCAAAAGGAGCCCAGGGTCAGCTCCAGGTTTCACACAACTGTGGCCAGCCCTGGTGCTCACCCACATCTAAAAATGCAAATTATATTTACCTGCCGTGAAGAGGCAACATTTAGTAGCCAAATTCCTTTTTATAAGTATTCATAAATGCTGTTTGCATAACACATCACCATAATCAGATGTTTTTAGCTGTGTCTGTAATGAGGTCTTGTAAATTGGCTGTTATCTAAAGGGTTTATTTTTATTAAACAACTAAATAGCACAGACTAGCTATTAATTTGACAACATTATAAAAGACTTTTTCGTAAAGAAAAACCAGATCCTGTGAGCCAAGGCCACTTTTTCCCTCTATATTCTGCTCTGTGCCTTAGCAGAATGCATCCATGTGAGCCATGAGAGATAACAAAAACATCTGGAATGGGTTTCTGCCTTGGTTTCACGTCAGCTGGAGGCTGACAGACAAAGCTCAGCCCTGGCAGACCACACTCAGCCTTTGTGCTTCTCCCCCCAAAACTCATTTCCAGCTTCCCCGTTAAGAGGGGGGAGAAAGCTTCGTTCTCACCTATAAAAGCTGCAGCTGTTTTCCTGTTTTTATAGAAAGCAGCGGGCAGAGGTGCTGTAAAAGAGCCCGGGCTGTGCTGCACAGAGCTGTTCACCTTGAGGGCTGATGTCAGAGCCAGAAATAACGCCCCGGGAGCACGGAGATGTCCTGCAAGGCCCATTAAGAATGATGTGAAAAGGAAGTGGGAAACAGAGAAACGAGCCTGCTCTGCACAGCAGGCACATGCTGAACATCACTGGAATAAAAGAGTCAAGAAATAGCAGGGGGAAAGAAAAAAAAAAAGGAGGGAAGGAAATAACAGAGTTTCTTCTTTGGAAGTCAGTTTTGCGTTCTGACGCTTGGCAGAGATGGATTTCAAAAGTATCAGTGAGCTTGATTGAAGAACTTCTGATGCAGCCACTTTTTAGTGCCAATTTCATGTTTGATGCTCCGTTCCACTGAGTGAAAAGAGTTATGTGGAATATCAAATTAATTATTATATTAGAAAGGAAAAAGTCATCGTCTCAGCTAGAAAATTAACTTATAGTAGAACAACAGTAATAATTTCCTGTCTGGGAATATTTTCTCTGACAGAGTCTAGAGCTGGATTAATCTTTTTCCTCTGTTCATAACCACATCTTCCTCTTTTCCCTTTTTTTTTTTTTCTATCTGTTATATTCTGATCATGTAGCAAAAATTCTTGCTATTGCCATTTCTTCTCTGACACCATGTGTGATTAAATTTCCATCTCACTGCCATTGCTCAGTCCCTTGGGACTGCTGGGTTCTTCCCCTTTGGTATTTCCCTCCTTCAGCATCTGTGTTCCAACCCTGACTTTTCAAGAAGTTCAGCATCATTGATGAAAATTTTAAAGTCAGTTTAACTTAAGGACTGATCCCAAGGAGATTCAGAGTTGCATTTTTTTCTCTTGTGTTCCCTTTGATTAAAACACCCTTTCCTTCCATGTCTTCCACTAGGCCGGATCTTTAGTTTAATGAATATCCTGGATTATTAGTTTAAAGAATATCCAGGATTATTAGTTTAAAGAATATCCTGGATCTTTGGTTTAATGAATATCTGTGCATGTGGTAGTTCAGGTAAACTTGCCTCCCCTATCTGGAGAAGCTCAGTAAACACTTACCAGTAAACAGGTTCACAATTAACTACAAGTGACCTTGGGAAAACCTTCTCTGACACTGATCCCTTCTCCTGGACAATCTCAGTGCCTGGCAGTGACACCCCAACAAAATATTCCATGTACTCCACGTGCTCCTCTGCTCCTGGTGCAGATTCTCCAGGTAACAGGATGAGAACTTGTTTGCCTGCCCCTGTCCCACCATTTCTACTGATGGCTCAGGATTTCAGCTTTTATATTTCTCATCTCTTTGTAACCCTGCCATTCTTTAGTGTATAACTCTGAACTCCACACACAGTGGGAGCTGCTGCTTCCCCACGTTGGGCAGACACAACAATTCCTGTCCAGGCCTGGGGATCAAGGAGCCCTCAGTGCCTCAGGCCTGAGAGATGGAAACCAAAGTGAGCTGGGGGAGCAAACTGGGGGTCAATGACTTCATTCCCTGCAGCTGGAATTGGGAGATTTACCCCCAGTCTGCAAATGGACCAAAGTTATCCAAGTGTGCAACCCGTGACCTGTTGTCCATGTTGGGTGGGCTCCATCTGCCCTAAATGTACCTGCAGGCCCTCCCAGAAATAGAACTGCTTTTTATTGCCTTCACTTTGTCTGCCCTCTGGTTTTGGGTAACCCAAAAGGCATCAGCACACCCAGGATGGCTGGAGCTGCTCTGCTTCCACCTCCCTCCTCCCCAGCCCTGGATCTGCAGCTCTGGCAGGGTTTGGCTCCTTGGAGAAGAACAAAAGAGAAAGCAGCAGGGAAAGGAGAGGGTAAAAAGCTGAGCCCCTGTTCCTAAAAACCAGCATCATAGTCAGAAGAGGTGAGCTCTGTGGACATGGCTTCCAAATGGCATCATCAGCTCATTTTTGTGGTTTTGACTTGAAATCTCTCTCCGTGGCTCTCTGAGCAGAACAGCTGTCCACCAAATGCTCCAAAGGCCTGCAAGGAGCTTCCCAAGAGCCCCCATCCGAGGGGAAGGGAAGGGGAGGGCTGTGCTGGCACTGGGAGCAGCAGGATTTTGTGACATTCACTCTCTGCTCTGTCCTCACTCAACCTCTCATTGTTTCCCAGGCAGGGCAGATCTCCTGCATTCCTTGCTGGGAAAACGTGGGGACTCCAAGAATTGTCCTTGCTTGTGTAACCTCAGCCTCAGCTGCATCCCACTCCTTTAACACCAGCAGTGACACTGCTCTCCTCCAAGGAAATGGGGAAAACAGTGCCCAGGCAGAAAGGAGAGACACCCTCAGTGCTGCTTCGGCATTTTTTTGTTGCAGAGCTGCCACAAACTTTTTAGTGAGGAGAATAAAGGAGAAGATGCACCCCAAAGTTTTCTACAACCTGGAAATCACCTTTTCTGGTGCTTTCAGAGCAGAAATTTGCTCCAGGTTTCCCATGATGACCAGGCTGCTGGTTAATGACAGACCTGTTCAGAATTGAGTCTTTCCTTCTTGTCACCAGGGGTTTGTGAGCCAAAAAGATGCTCAGGTAATCAGAACCCATGGAGCAATCTGCTGTCAGCCAAAAGCACCAACACTGCTGATTTCCACAAGTTGTTCCCATGTTTCCATTTCCATGCCAGGAGCATCTCAGCAGAGGAGGAAAACAAAGGGGACACTCACCTGTGTTCCGTTTTTGGCATCAGGAGTGCAAAGGCCTTGGGATGTTCACTTTGGATGGAATCAGCTCTTCTGCTTTTGTTTGGTTCTGTGTCTACTGGTCTTTAAGGGTTTGGGGTTTTCTGCCAGGCACAAATGGAAAAAATGGCCTCTTCCTCTGGGAGAGGGAGCCAAAATCTCTACGGGTAAAAATAGTGGTTTGTTTATTTAAATCTCATCTCTGTCAAAACAACAGGATGATCTTATACTTGTAACTGACACTTGTTCATGAGAGAAAGTGCTCCCAGAAAAGCTGGAAGCTGGTCCAGTGCTCCATTCCAGCAGACATCCCACCAGTCTGGAAATCTCTGCTCCCCTCTCACCTTCTGGGGTGCCCCAGTGCAGATCCCACTGTGGCACCAGGCTCAGCAGGAATTCTGCTCCTACAGAACAATTCCTGTTTCTCCAGGCAAACCCCTTACACACAGCCATGGAAGGCAGATTTAAGTTACATAAGTGAGATTTTTTTTCTTTCAAGTCTAAATTAATCAGTGGTCAGCTCAAGCCATGTGTGACACGAAGAGTTCCAGCAAGCTTAAAAAATCATGCCAATATTCTATTTCCAGAGACTCATTATGCACATATCATTTTCGTAATCCACTAAATCTGTGATGACAATGATCTCTTATCCTTTTATTTGTACAAGGCAGAAGAGTCCTTATTCATCCCAGCAGCTTAAAGGCACTGGATGATAATAATAGCACTAGTAATTTGTGTCTCATAGTAATGAATTTCATGGGTTGCTTTGTTTTCTAAAAGCTGCCTTTTCTTCTCGCTGAATTTTGCTGCCATAAAGTTTGTGGCAGGCTTATTAATTTAATATTATCACTTGGGGTGAGTAGGAGCTAAGTTTGGTGCATTCAACACTTCCAGGCTCTGACTTCACTGCCAAAAATCCTGGTGGATCCGAAAGAGACAAAGGCTATAGAGCAGGAGGATCTGCAATTCAAACTGATTTTTCTCTGTGGGACAGCTGTGAAATGTTTGTTTGCAGATGCAGAGGCAGTGCCCAGCTTGTTTGTTCACAGCTTCCCCAGAATATAAAACCATTTATATTGTGACCCATGGGTCTGACGAGCTGCAAAACACAGACAAGGGAATTCTGCCCAGTAATTTGTGTATTAATTCAGTAACTTCTGTTTTAACTGCACTTCAGAAAGCCAGGCAAGAGTCATTTTCCTTCAGAAATACAGGAAACACTGGATTTAGAGATACATTTAATACTAATTTATTTCACACTATTCACAGCTATTCATACAGGCTGTGTAAGTGCTAAAAAAGTATTTCCTGAGGTCCTTGGTTGTGACAAATGTTTCCAGTTCTTGTCATTTGATCAGCACTTTAATAACCCCTTAGATAAACTGGTGATGTAATGAATGAGCTCATGCACTTTAAACTTGAGCTGAATATAAAAATCAAATGAAAATTTTGAAGGATGGGGAGGTTCTTGGTGGAGAATGCAGACAGCACTTCAGCATTTCCTCAGAGAGCTGCCACATAAACTTCTGCTGCAAGGAAACACTTGAGTGCTGGAAGGAAAACTGGGATTCCTGGTAATCCACTGTTGGTGTTTGTTCACCCCTGCTCTTGCCTCCTTCCCCAAGGTGAGGAGGGAGATAAGCACCAGATATTTTTCCACTCAGAAGTGCTGCCTTGGCTGCCCTTGAGCTCAGCAGCCTTTATGCATGTTCCAGATCCATGGGGGATCCAAGAGACTCCTGACTAGGTCCCTGAGGAGGTGTGTGAGCACCTCTGATGCCTTCAGTTTTCCCTTCCCTGTATCCCAGGCTCTGCTGCCCAGGCTGCAGCTCTGAGCTCACAGTCAGGGTCACTCAGCTCTGCACACAGCAGGGACACAAAACAAATCCTTTTCCTGCTGCACCCCAAGGACAACTTCCAGCCCCAAAGCACAACCAAGGGGGGCTGCAGGCAGGAACAAGAAGGATGGGACCTCACAACCTGCAGCTGCACTGGGACAATTCAACCCCAAGCTGCAAATGCACCCAAACTCATCCAAGGGGGACACCTGGGGACCCTTTGCCTATTCTGGGACCATTTTGGCTCCCCCTTGGCTGCAGCCCTGCCCAGGCTCTTGTCCTGCCCAAGCTGTGCCCTAAAGGCCTTTTAATAAATCTCTGCTTTATTCTCTAACTCTGTCCAGTCTCTGCTCCAGCTCAGCCTTCCAAGGAATCACACCCAGCACCTCTTTGCTCATCACCCTCAGCCTTCCTCCCCCATCTGATCCATCCTTTCTCTCTGCAGGGACTTTATAGGAAGGTGACTCTGGGAAGTGTCATTGGCAAGGGTAACTGGGGATTATGATGTGTCCCTAACATGATTTGACAGCCTGGGCCACCTTCCTGGCCCTGCAGAAAATACATGCTCCTGTTTTCCCTCCCCTCGCCTAAAAACCGCTTTTCTGAGCCTCGTTCTCCATGGTGGGGGCTCTTTTTATCCAGATCAGTGCAAACTAAGCAGGATTATAAAACCAGATTTATCCAAGGCCATAATACTGTAGTTGCAAGGAGCACTTTCCAGTGGCTGTGAGGTGCTTAATCTTTTAGATTAACTAGAAATATCTATGGCTTTAAAGCGCTGGTTTGCGTCACGTCCCGAAAGCCGCTTTGTGCTGGAAACATTAGAACAGTGATTAAAAAATTGTCTCTGCCCGTGGATTCTGCACGAAAACTGGGAGGGGAAAGCACCAGTTCTTGACAGCTGAGTCCATCTTGGTCCTGCCAAGTAGCCAGGATTCCTTGTGTGGTGGAAGCAGCTTCCATAAGTGAGGGAACATTTCCTGGAGATGTGGGAAGAGAGAAGGGAAACACCAGGCATGCACTGGTGGCATGGGACAACATCTCCCTCACCACTGCCCAGCTGCCTCCTCGGCCCTCTAGAGCCAAATATTAGCCAGAAAATAAAAAAGCACCTAAATAAAGCAGGTATGGACCAGTACAAGCTTCAATGCAGGCCCCTCCTGGTTTCCCCTTTCCCCTCCTCCATCTGCTGACTTCCATATCCTTCCACCTCTCCCCATCTTGTTCCATTTGCAGAAATTCCTGATTGCAGCCCATCCTGAGACACATCAATTCACAACAAGAGACATGGCTTGGATTTAAACTGCAGGAATACCCTGGTCCCTTCAGTTTTTCCCTTCCCTGTATCCCAGGCTCTGCTGCCCAGGCTGCAGCTCTGAGCTCACAGTCAGGGGCACTCAGCTCTGCACACAGCAGGGACACAAAACAAATCCTTTTCCTGCTGCACCCCAAGGACAACTTCCAGCCCCAAAGCACAACCAAGGGGGGCTGCAGGCAGGAACAAGAAGGATGGGACCTCACAACCTGCAGCTGCACTGGGACAATTCAACCCCAAGCTGCAAATGCACCCAAACTCATCCAAGGGGGACACCTGGGGACCCTTTGCCCATTCTGGGACCATTTTGGCTCCCCCTTGGCTGCAGCCCTGCCCAGGCTCTTGTCCTGCCCAAGGGGTGCCCTAAAGGCCTTTTAATAAATCTCTGCTTTATTCCCTGCCTCTGCCCAGTCTCTGCTCCAGCTCAGCCTTCCCAGGTTATCAACCCACACCAGGGAGCCCACCTGGAGCTGGAGGGTCCTGTGGGACATCCCGTGCCTGGGTGGCTCCTGCCCTGGGCTGGAATGGTTTTTCCACTTCCAAACACATTCCTTTCTCCCTCCAGACTGCTGGGAAAGAGGCAACAGGGCATCCTCTCTGCCTGCCAGATGCCTGCACAGGGCTTGGAATTTTTGTGAATTAATAAAGTCACCCACAAACTCCAGGGGTTTTTTATTGCCTGTGCAGCCACTGAGATCATCGGGACAGCAGCAAAAACTCTGTCCAGGTAGGAGAGGCTGGGAGTGCTTCTCCTGGTGATAATATTCTGAAAAAGGAAACAACCAGGAGAAAAACACTTCTATAAATTTGTTTAGAGAACATCCAGTGACCGTGAATCCTGCTATAAATATCCCAGGCTATAGGTTTCAGGGATTCTTTACCAGATTGCTGCCGTGCCTTGTCACAGACCTTGGTAACAGGAGCCTCATGATGGTTGTGATAAACTGTTTTTATTCCTTATCTCCCTCTCTGCCCTCCTTCCTTCCAGTTCCAAGAGGCTTTTTTACCAGTAATGTTTATTCCTCACCTCATGGAAAATTTTTGACCGAGAAAAAGATCACTTCAGTTGGAAAACCAAAAATGTCCAGCCAAAACCAACGTTTTCATTGTTTGGCTGAAAATGAGAGGTTTGCCATTTTAAGCTTAAAGTTTTTGGTTTGGAGCCAAAATAGTTTTGCTTTTTGCCCAAAGTCTGCAGTAAAAATTCCCAATTTTTCAGGGAGGCAGACACTTGTTTTTACATCAACAAGGGAAAAGTTAAAAACCTGAGCGCTCACCAGAAGTTGTTCAGACAAAAGCAGCTCTAGACTAAAGTCCTTTTTCCTTTAAAAAGTGAATGAAACAAGTTCCAGACCTTCTCCCTGTTACGGGGAGGTGGCAAAGCTGCTGGAGCTCCCGTGCCAGAAGGATTTGTCATTGGAGCAGAGATGGCTCCATGTGATTCCCATGTTTGATGACAACTGGGGCGGTCCCAGCTGTCCTTGTCCCCTGCGTGGCAAATCCCAGCTCCAGATCCGTGAGGAGCAGTGTATGACAGGGAGCCTGGAGATCAGGTGTGGCTGCAGCCCCAGAGCTTTGGGAACAGCCCCACAAACTCTGATTTTTGTGGGGGACACCCCTGCTCAGAGCCACGGATTTCCATTCCATTGGGGAGTGGGATTTTCCTTGTTGCCATTCCTGAAGTGACTCCTAAGCCCCCACAAAGAATTAAATTGGTGAAAGTTCTTTTATTTCTGACACCATATCAAGAATTCCTGTAATTTAACTCAGTGAAACTCCCTGGGATATCCAGGGGCTCCCCTGACTTTTGCCTTTCTGCACACACCTGTTTCCAAGGATTTGCTGTTTTCTGGGAGGGCTAAAGCAACATCTAAACCCCTGATTTTAACTGCAGAGGTGAAGAGAGGAGTGTTGCTGCTCCAGGTGTCTTGTGGACACTTTGGTGCAGAACTCAAGGCTCCAAGAGAAAAAAAGAAGCAGAAAGTGTAAATTAAAAGAAATTGGAAGAGCTGAGCAGTCCATAAGTGATGATTATTAAACCACTTCTCAATAAACCAGACTATTGTTTGATTTCAGCTGGCAGAAGGACACAGGAGTCACCAGGATGGCAGTGCCATGGCATTCCAAGTGAACATTCCAAAGGAACATTCCAAATGAACATTCCAGGGCTCTGGAACCTTTGCTGCTCCTCTGTGACAGGGGGAACTCAGTGATGCTTTTTATTCCATGGGGTCTATGTGGAAAGGACCAAGCCCAGGAGGAATTATCCACCTTGGGTGATCTCCAAAAGGATCCTGAGCCCAGTGAATGCCCTGATGGCAATCAGGTAGATCAGGGCAAGAATCTTAATATGGCATTTTTGGCTGCCCTGCATTTGGCTGCTTTTTGAGTGGGTGCCTTTATTTTGCTGCTCGTGTTTGTTCTCCTGAACTGCAGACACATTTCAGCCACACTTTTCTCAGGAAATTACCACATGGAAAGTTGGTATTTTTTAACGATTTCCATGGAACAGTTTCCAACTGGATGGAGACCCTGTGCAACCCTAGACCAAGGAATGACAAAGCCTTCATTTTCTTACCAAAGGACCTGTGTTTGTTACCCTCCAGGGCAGTGCTGCTCTGGGGGGGTGATTTTTGTGTTTCCAGTGCATCAAAAACCCCAGGGTGTTGTGTTTGGCTGGGGCTGGGGGTGAACAGTTCATCAGGGGAGGGACCAGAACACATCCACCAAAAAACTGGCTTTGATATGTGAGGGTGGCTGAGTCACCCTCAAGTGCCACCACAAAAATCTACTGACACGAGCATCAGAGTGACTGCAAAGCTTTGAACTTCACCCTCAGGCATTTCTGGGGCCTGAGGTGAACTCCAGGTTAAAAATAGCTCGATATGGATCTGATATCAGCAGCTGCTCTGATGGGAGGCATCCCTGCCCGTGGCAGGGTTGGAATGAGGTGAGATTTAAGGTCCCTTCCCACCCAATTCTGTCGTTCTGTGATTCCATGAGTGCTGGGTTAGACCTCAGGTTTGGTGTTTTGGTGGAGAACTCTAAAGATCAGCTCTGGTCTGGCAGGGAGAGCCCAGAGAAGGGTCAGGCAGCTGATCTGGGGTGTGGGGCTCTGCTCCTGGGAGGAAAGGCTGAGGGAATTGGGGTTATCCAGCCTGGAAAAGAGAAGCCTTGGGGTGACCTCGTTGTGGCCTTGCCTTGAAGGGAGCAGAGAAGATGGAGAGGAAGCATTTACAGACCCATGGGATGGCAGGACAAGGGGGAATGGCTCACACTGACAGAGAGTGGGTTTGGATTAAATATCAGGAGGAAAATTCCTCCCTGTGAGGGTGGGCAGGCCCTGGCACAGGTGCCCAGAGCAGCTGTGGCTGCCCCTGGATCCCTGGCAGTGCCCAAGGCCAGGCTGGACATTGGGGTTTGGAGCAGCCTGGGACAGTGGGAGGTGTCCCTGCCATGGCAGGGGTGACACTGGATGATTTTTAAGGTCCCCTCCAACCCAAACCACTCTACAACTCTGTAATTCTATGATTCTATGATTTTATTCCTTTCTTTATCCTACTGCCATAGTTTCCAAGTTGCTGTAAATTATTATCACAATAATTAATAAATATATCCTGCTGTTTGAAGAAACATCATCACTGGGACCAGATAAAAGAATGGAAATAATCAATGATTGATTGATTGATTGATTGAACTCTGGTATGAACAGTGGTTTCATTTACTTTATTTGAGGTATCTCTACTGGGCACTCTGGCACAGGAGAGCTTAAAGATAGGATTTTTTTTTTTTTTTTCCAGAAAAATTGGTTTAAACATTGTTACATTTGGGGTAATTTTTTCTTTTATCCCTCTGTTCTTTTCACTGCCATGTGTTTCTCAATGAAGAAATTTTATCCCTGCATTCCATATTAAGAAAAGGGGGGAAAAAATCAATCTGTGGCTTCACTTTTGTAGAAAGTTCTGGTTTCCTACATGACTTTTCTGTGGAATTTGTTTGGGAAGAATGCAGAGTGCACCAAAATAAGGAGATGACAGGGTTCAATATTTATCAAAGCCATTTTCCCTTGTCATCAAACTGCATCAAACTGTCAGCAAATGTCCTGGAGCAGAGCAGCTGCACAAGCCAAGGTGGTAAACACAGCTGATCCCTTGGGAAGGGAGAGGTCAGCCCAGGAGTCTGGGACACCTCCAGGATCTGAACTTTCTGCTTCCAGGAGAATTCCAGGTGAGGCCAATGAGTGTGTGCGTGAGCACACAGCAGTGAGGGCTCAGTAATGGGTGAATGTCATATAGATCCCACCAAAAAAAGAAAGATAACTTCATTCTGCCACCTAAATACCCATGGGGTGGATATTGTCACTAGGGAGTGGTTTATTCCTGCCAACTCCTGTGGGACAGGATGAGTCTCATTTTCTCCAGGACTTCACTGTGACTTTTTGAGAAGCCCCCTTTCAATGAGAGTTTTGCTCAAGTGTAACAACTTAATTATTGTCAGTTTTACCTGTTTATTTTGACCTTGAAAACTCTGTTTGACTCTGTACTTCAGGGCAATGTCATCATGAGGTTAACAACAAAATTAACCTTCTGGCTCACCTGTGCTGGTTTATTTGTCTTCTATTTTTTATTTCTGTCATCTTTCAAACCCTAAACTTCTGTTCTTTACAGACTTTGTCTTTCAAAACTGGATTTCACTGTGAGAAAGGCTTCCCTTCCCTTCCCTTCCCTTCCCTTCCCTTCCCTTCCCTTCCCTTCCCTTCCCTTCC
>WEIU01022204.1:26929-49373 GCA_013389925.1 Aegithalos caudatus
TTTTTTTTTTTTGATAACATTTAAAGCTGCTTAGCAGCTGGGGAAAAAATCGCCTGTAAAAACACTTAACATTTACAGCCACTCAGTGGCTGGAAAAGCAACTTGTTATAAAATTGATTTAACATCTCAGTGGCTGGAAAAGACATCCCCACACATCCATCGAGCTGCAGTGTTTTACACTGCTATTTATGGCTATTTAGACACAGATAAGGCTATAAATAGATAAACTGGGCATTTCTGCTGATGCCATTGTGGCAGGGAATAATTTCCATGCAGCTCATTCGCCGTTTTATTTTATTTTCTGGGAGTTTTCAACTAAGCCCTTTAAATTCCCATCAGTCTGGAGTCTGGCGGGCCGGGATGCTCAGCCCCCAGGAAGGCTGTAAATCACTTGAGTTACAGAGCACTTTATGAAATAATAACTGAGTTCTGTGTTTGATGGGCTCCAGCGAAGCTCTGGCTGAAGCAGCAGAGCCCAGACTGCCCGAGAAAATCTTTGTAATCCAGGGTGCAAAAATGGGGATGTCTCCATCAGGAGCTGGACAGGTGACAGGACAATGCCAGCCCCGAAATTAAAAAAAAAAAAAAAAAAAAAAAAAAAAAAAAAAAAAAGGGGTGTGAAAAGCCCCATCAAAGCAGTAATTGAGCACATTTGTCTCTGTCTGAGATTAGAGCTTTTTTAAGATGCTGATTTAAATGTAAGAGCCCTCCGGCAGCCTCGGGCAGTGGTGCTGCACCCTGCCCTGCATCCAGGTGTGCAGGCAGGCCATGCACCCTGCCCTGCAGCCAGATGTGCATGCAGGCCATGCACCCTGCCCTGCATCCAGGTGTGCAGGCAGGCCATGCACCCTGCCCTGCAGCCAGATGTGCAGTGCTGACACAGGGGATGTTCTGGCACGTCCCTGCTCAGCCCTGCTCAAAGTCTCCAAACCAGGACTAAAGTTGCTGCCTAAATGTTCCCAGGCTTCCTGAGCACCTTCCTGGGTGGGAGCCCTGCTGCACCCGCTGGAATTCCCTGCTGAGATCACGGGATTAATGCAGCAGAGCTGCTTGCTTTGTTCCATTCCCTGAGGCAGGGCTTTCCCCAGCCCCCGGGGAGGTGGCAGCACTCTCTGTGGTCTCCCTCAGACTTCACTTCCCTCTGATTTTCTATTTCGTCCTTCCAAGCGTTTCTCTCTATGACAAAATTCTCTGGACGCATCCGTGGTGCTTGAAAGGTGTCATAAAGCCCTGGAGGCAATTATTGCACTGCACAACAAATCGGGGGAGTTAAACCTTTCCTGTGCTGCATGTTTTGCTGCTGGGGGGCAATCCAGGCAAACCAAGAAGCCTGGTTAAAGCCAGGGATGCCACCTGGCTCCCCAGGGGCTGACCACAGCTCCTGCTGAGCCCCTTGGGAAGAGCACAGAGTCTCCTGGAGCAGGAGCAGCTCCTTACATTTTATGTCCAAACAAGGATGTCCTGTCTGACTGGATTGTGGCTGAGGACCCAGTGAAGAGGGACAGGGAATGTTGCCATGATTGGGTGTCTCTTTCCAAAGTCCCAAACTTCTCCTAAGTCAGGGGTAGAGCCCAAAGTGCTGCTCTAGCTGGGTCTGGTGCCAGCTTTTGGAGCTCAGATGAGAAGCTGGATGTCTCTGCCAGTAACTGCAGATAATGAGGCAAGGTTCCCAAAGTATCTGAGGCTGGGATCTTTGAAGTGTAACCACTTTGTGGCCAAATCCTTGTGAAAGTGGAAAAAATAATAATTACCTATGAATATGTGAAGACGTATATTCCTCAAGGACAGACAGGAATTGTTCGGTGTCGTCCGGGTGAAGGGAGGAGGTGCAAAAAGAAGATTTTCAGCAGAGTTTTCCTGCCAGGGAGAGCTATTAGGCACTGGAATTATTTCCTCAAGGAGAGCAGAGGAAGGCGATTCCTTCAGACATTTAATAATAGCTTGGGCAAAGAATTAGGAAATATAAAGAAGCAGCCTGTACTGGCAGGTAATTGAGCTAATCAGGACTAAGTAAGACTCAGAATTTATTTTTTCTTAGGATCATTTAAAGTCAGCTGCAATAGATATTTCATTAATTCATTGCCCTTTTCATTGCAGTCCAACACCCAGGAGGAAGGCAGAAGAAGTTAATATTAAAAAAACACCGACCCAGTCAGTGCTGGGAACACTGGGGCGAGGCGGTGCCAGTGAGGAGAGATTTCAGGGGCACTCATCAGACACAAAAAGGAGCTCTCAAACAGGCCAGAAGAGCCAGTGGGGAAGAGAAGGGGGAGAAGGAGCCAAGGTCTGATCTGGAAAATAAAAAGGGAAAAGCAAGGATGAAGAACCAGGGGATTGGACAAGATGGGATGGGCTGGGAGGGGGTCCTGGAGAGCCTCTGTCTTGGCAACAGCCATGGAAAATCAAAGTGCAGAATAAAGAAGTGCTGTAAGAACAGCCCGTGATCGAATACCAGACTGGCTAATTTGTATTTCAGGGGCTCAAGGAGAGGATGCTGCAGTCTGTGCCTCTGGACCTTGCCCACATTTGGTGTTCCTGGACCAAGAGCCAGCACTAAATCAGGGGCATCCGGCTCAGACTTGAACTGGGGTGTAAAGACTGAGCAGCATCAGACTGAGAAACTAAATTTGGGGAGAGGCAGACACTTCAGAGCCCTGTGGTGTCTGGATCACCCAGAGGATGCCTAAGCCAGGTATTTTTTTCTCTCCCTGTTCATCCTGAACAGCACAGTGGATGCCAGGTTTTATCCTTTCATCCCTTCTCCTTGTTCTGCATTTAAAAATGAACATTTAGAACAGGCTGTAATTATTCCATATGGGATTATTTACCAGCTGCATCCATTGCTGGGCATGTCCAGCATGCTGGGGCAGGAGGGGACACAGTCTGGGACATCCCATCAGGTCCTTGAGTTACAGAAGATACCAAGGGCATCAGGAAGCCTCCCCCTGGGTCCCCGTTCTCCCAGGACCTCCTGCGTCCAAGTAGGACAAAGGTTGTTCCTAAAACAAAGCTGAAGAGAAAGAAGAGAAAATCCTCAGGTGACCCTCAGCTTAAAATCCTCACCCATAAATCCTGTCAGAGCTGAGTGGATGCAGATGAGGTTTATCACATTTTTAAGAACCTAATGGCATTTCAGATTATCTCGAGGTCAATCTGTGCACACTGTGGACAGTAATTACTCCCAGTTGGAGTTCCATGAAGGCCATAAGTGTTTATCAGGATGTGGAAAACTGTCGATCAGTATATGGAAAATTGGTGTATTTGTCCCAGAGATGTTGGAGCCAGATTTTTATGCACTCATTGATGGCAACGGGTGGAGAGTCATAATCCAACACACTTGGTCTGGTTCAAGACATTTACTCCACAAGTGTCATCGCTTTTTGATGCTGCTACCACTAAACCAGAGCCACAATTTCAGAATCCAGGCCTGAATTTGTGCAGTGCTCTCTGTAACCTGCACAGAGAAGTCATCAGTACAAATCCAACCCGCCCTAAAAGCCGCTCAGAAATCCAGGTTATTCCCTACATGTTTGCACAGCCACCGCAGCCATTGATTTATCCCTTATTAGAAGCTGATATCACCACTGGATTTAAATCATGGCTATATTAACATCCATCAGCAAGCTGACCTAGAAACTTATTTATTTAAGAACACCAGTGGTCTGAGGAAAAGCCAAAAACAAAAACAAGTACAATGGGGTTTGGATCTGGACAATGCTTGGGAACCGTATTGGCAGCCACCAAGTTGGAATATTTGATCTTCACAGCTTGACGTCAAGAATGGCTTTTAAGTCTCCTGGCTGGTAAATACATCTGGCTCATGCCTTGTTTAACATTCGAGGTGCTTATAGATATTGTGGTTTCAAAGTTGATCAAACATGCAGGGCATTATTTGTAGGAAAAACATTTACCTTACTGGAGAGGTTTGACTTATACCGAGGGCTCAAATGATTTCCCGTCTGCTTTAATGTGTGGAGGAAAGTGGAATTTGCTTTGGGAAGCAAAGAAGAAGGCGGTTCAACACATCCTGCCGTGCCCAGTGTGGCTCGGGGTTGCCTGTAGGAAAGCTCAGCACCATTTATTTTGTGAGATAAAACTTGCTGAGGAAGTCAGAGCAATTTAATGTTGTAGAGTGAGGGAAAACAAAATCGAACTGAGGTTCAGGAGCTGGATGTGAAAGTTGTGGATGTCCTTTCAGCTGTTCCTGAATGGAAAAATAAAATTAAAGGGAGAAGGGTGGGGAAGGTAGGGGAAAAGGGGGAAGGAGAAGAGAATAGAGAAATGAAACATGGGCATTTTGGACATCTTGGTTGAAAGGTGCACTCAAGGTTTAGCATTAAAGAGTTTGGGGAAGGAAGAAAGGCCCTGGTCAGGGGAGCTGCTTTGAAGTGAAGGAATGAAGGAACTGGAGGGGTTGTGTGGCTACATCAAGCCTTGGGTTCCAGTGGGACACCACCAAGGTCTCCTTGCTTTGCTGTGCCCATTCAGGGATGTTTCACCTCAGTAGAAGAACCAATATTTGAAAATATTTGCTCTTACCTCAGCACATGCAGCAGGAATTACAGAGGATTGAAGGACTAACAACAAGGGAAGGGAAAAGGACTGATTCTCATCCTGAAAACCATCAAAGCCCAAAGGAGCAGTATCCATGGTGGGATTCCCTCCAAAGAGCAGCACAGCACCTCTCAGGCTCTTCCATTTCCACCTCTTTGTGAGATGTCCTCAGGTTTGTTCTGGCAATGTGTTACCACGAGTAAGGATGGTGGAACCAGAGGTTCACCCTGATGAACCCAAATCCTGGTCTTTGCTGCCTCTCTGGGCATAAGTATCCCTTACAAGGCACCCTAGGAAGAACCATTCATTCACTCAAAAGCCATCAGGAAAATGCTATTTTTTCCCTCCAGACTTCACAATTTTTCAATTCCTCCAATTCTTCAGGAGAAAAGAGAGCGTTCAGTGAGAAGGCAGCTGGTACATGTGGGTTCAGCTCTGTGCTGATGCTGCTGTACTCAGTCATGACTGAGATAAAGATTATCTGCCCACTCAGCTTCAAAATACTCCAAAAGCCTTTTCCTGGAAAGAGCTGACTTTTGAAGTCAACCAGTGCAATGTGTGCGTGGCCACTGCTCTGATGACAGCAGACACCAGACCTTCATCAGCCACTCAAGGGATTTTCACAGGAGCAGCAAGAGGTGAGATGTTCTCCCTGGCTCTGCTGAAGGATCTTGTGCAAGAAGACTCCAACCCTCCAAAATCCCCTGGGAACAGACACAGAAGGAAATCCCCAACAGTGGGAGAAGCCTCAGCTGGCACTCGCACTTGTGTCAGCTCTCAAAGGAAGCAAAAATCCATCAAAACCCAGTCTTCTTGGGAAAACCTTTCCCTTCCAACTTCCAGAGTGTGGGATTTATGTGGGAACTGCAGCGTGCTTCATTTTGAAGCTTGGTTTCCAGCAGAGGGGATGTGGAAGCCCTACAGACTCAGAAGCGAGAAAGCAAATAAAAAAGCACCAATTCAGATAGGTTTTTACTAAAAATAATCACGTTTTAAACTCTGGTAGCCGGAGTTTTGGGCATTGGGACAGGCAGAAACCGAGGCAATCCCGTAAGGAAAGGGGATTGTTACCATAGAAGCTGAATAACTCCTGATTGGCACTGGAATTGCAGAACTCTCACATACCAGGAGCTACTGCCGAGAAAATTTATGGACTCTCAGGAATCACAGATCCGTTCGAGAATCCGACAATTTGTAGACAACTGTCAAACAAACAAACAAACAAACAAACAAAAAAAAAAAAAAAAAATTTTTTTTAGAAAAAGCTGCAAAAACCGAGTCCAAAGTCTCTGGATCAGCAAAGGATATGCACAAAATTCCCTTTCATGTTATTATTGGACTGGCCCAGACGTCCAGACACACCGAGTTACTCAAGCTCGCTGTCAGCTCCACCATAAATTTATATGGAATTTCAGGGCTACCTCAGAGGGGCAATATTGGCTTAAGGTGTTTCCATTTCAGAGCCTTGTCCCACAGCAGACTGGTATATATATATTTAAATTTTTTTGCCCAGTTTTGAGCTTTCTGAATGACTTTAGCTTCCCAAATCTTTATTGGCCACATATTGCTCTCCCAGCTCCACACTGCTGCGATCCAGAGCCCGACTGTTAAGTCAGACTTAACACCAGTCTGCTGTCAGTGGATGCTACTGTGCTATTTATAAACCCTCTGCTACACACAGGTATTTATGGCACTGAGTAGGGTCAGGAAGAACAAAAAAAATAAAAGAGGAAAAAAAAAAAAGAAGAAAAANTTCACTCCATTTTTATTAGCCCAATTCACAGCCAACCATATGGCCACAAACTGGGAGCCGCCAGCTCAGGCAACTGGAGCAGAGCAGCACTCCCTGAGTGCTGCAAAATCCATTAGATTGTGTTAAATGTGGGGATATTTATCTCTGTCCTAGGAGAGGGGTGTCAGATATTTAATAAATGATAACAAGTTCCTCCCTGAGCCCCCTGTGCTGGCCTTGTCCCTGATCCCAAGGCAGCACAGGGGGGCCTTTGCTGCCTGGGCCTCCCGAGGAGCTGCTACCATTTCCCTGCCATTGGACTCTTCCCCCAAAAAAAGATTTGTTTGCTGGAATAAATCATCCTGATGGAGATACACAGTCCTTGTGGAACAGGAAGGACGTGCAGCTGTGCCTGCAAGTGCTACTGGAGGGGAGATGAGTCCCCAAAGCCACTTGCTAACCATGGGGTGTATTTTGGAGATTATTTCATGTCATGTTTTGCTCTGTGTTGTTGGGTGGGGTTTTTATCTCCTGTGGGCAGTTCTTGAAGGTAATTTGAAAACAGAGAAGTTTATTTTAGATTTGTTAGGACAGAGGGTTTAGCCACCCACACAGATAACAGTGTGCACAACCAACAGGAGCTCAGATGTTCCAGGTTCAGCTCAGATGTTCCAGGCTCAGATGTTCCAGGTCCCAGCAAACCCCACAAATCCCAAGGGTCTGTCCCACATCGCGTGGATGGAGCCCCAAAAGCTCTGGTGAAGCCCATCCAGCTTTGTGGAGATCCAAGAGGGGAGACAGCCCCAGGAGTGTCATCCCAGGAACCTGCTGCCTCTTGGCACATCTCCTGAGCCCAGGCATTCCAAGGTGCCCACAAACATCCCCCTCCCAGGGCTGCCCTGGGTCCCTGCCCAGTGCTGAGCCCCACGGGCACTCCTGGCATGGATCCTGCTCCTCATTGTGGTTTTCCCAAGGTCATTCCCATTCTCTTTGCATCAGTTCCCTATCTCCACGATAAAGGTTCCTCATGGTGATCTCCCCCAGAGCCTGAGGGAGGTTTAATTAATAATCCTGGCCTCTGAGGGAGCAACAAAGAGGCGGAAGGACTGGGGGAGGGAGCAGCCTGGAGCAGCGGTGGTAGGAAACACATGGTCACGGAGCTGAGCCACGGGCAGAAATTCCCATCAGGGAACAATGCTGCACCAGCTGGGACAGGAGAAGGTGACCTCAGGGCTTTGCCTCTCCATCGCCTCCAGCCCATTGTTCTATTGTGTCTTTTGCAGGGAGTTCAAGGGAATAAACAGCATTTTCCAAGCTGGCTTCGCCTCCGGGATGGTTTTGTCCCCTGCTGGATTTGTATGAGGGAAGAAATCCAGTGTTGATGCACTCAGCACCTGCCAGGGTGCGGGCTCAGCCTGGGGGCTTAGAGAGGTCCTTACCCTGTCCCCAAGTGTCCTGTGCTGGAAGGAGACACGAGGGAGCCAACCCCAGGGAAAGGAAGGATTCTGTTCCCAAAAGCTCCCAGGGATCTTCAGCCCCAAAAGAGGGGGGTGATTGAGAGTGCAGGTCCTCCTCTGCATGGCATCCCTGGCTGAGGCACCCTCAGGGCCTGCTGGTGCTGGGAATGAGCCCAGGGATGCTGAGGAACCATTGTGATCCTTCCCTACTTATACCTGGAGCAATTCATCCCCACACAACCCAGTGCCAAAGTTCCCTAACTGTACCCAAGCTTTCAATCTCCCTATGGGCTGTTATTTTTGTACCTCCTTTTCTGCTGGCTTTTCAGAGCTTCAGAAACAAAGCACTGAAGGAACCTGGTGCAGAGAAGTCCTTTGTCACCCACAGTGGAGCAGCATCCTGGGATGAGAGCTGGGAATGGTGACAGAGTAACAGAGCAGAGGAGATGCACAGGGGAGCCACCAAGGCTCAGTGATAGCAGAGGCTGCAAGGACTTGAACCCCAGGCCATCCTGGAGGACTCAGCAGCTTATTTTAAACATGTTTTTTATCCCACATCCCTGTGTTATTAATCCCCAATCCATAAATACGGATTTTATGGATGCCACCTCCATTGGCAGAGTGCAACCAGAGATAATTTGGCAGCTGAGAGTAATTAAAATATGGATGTGGAAAGGACCTTGTCTCCTTCAAAAAGGCAACAGAGGAAACCAGGAAACAGGAAAGTGCTCAGCAAGGAGGGAGAGTGGAAGTGGGGAAGCCCAGGGGCATGGAAGTGAGGGGAAGGAGAAGATGGGAGCTGGTCAGAGCAGCGTTAGCTGAGCCTTTCCAAGCAAAGGTTCTGCCAGCCAAAACAGCAGCAAGTCTGAAATTGGTTAGGGATTGTTTATTTATTCATACCACAGGATGTAAACTAATATAGTTCAATTCCCCTGGGAAAATAAAGCCTTTTTTGTTGTTGTTGTTGTATATTCAAGAGTACATTCATCCTTCTTTCCCCATTTTCATGAAGTTTGAGAGGCTCCAAAGAATCATGAAAGAGTCATTACAGAATTCCTGCCTCTTCAGGGAGGAGGAACAGAGTGAGGGGTTGGTACCTTTGATATCCAGTTGTAAGACATCGATGATGCCTCCTGGTTTGTGTTCAGGAATGACTTTTCCACTCTGAACCACTTTTATTTATTTAAGGATTTGCTGGGCAGTAGATGTGGCTGATATTTATCTGAAATTAATCCCCCTGTGCAGCAGGTTCTGCACTCTCAGGTTGAAATGTAGTTTTAGTAGGAGTTAATTGGAGAATGAACATTCACCTCCCTGGCTGCAGTTTGGAAGTGTTGAAGGTTTCACCTCCCTGACCCAAAATGAAAATGAAAACAAACTCCCAAACTCACTTAGGAGAATCAGAATGGAACATTAGAGAAAATACAAATCCTTGAGGAGAAAACATCCCAGGACCTGCAGCTGAAAAATAAAAATGAAAACAGCAAGCTACCAAATTGGTCACATAGAATAATCTGAATGGAACTTCATAGAAAATACAAATCCTCGAGGAAGAAACATCCTGGGACCTGCAGCTGAAAAATAAAAATGAAAACAGCAAGCTCCAAAATTGCTCACTTAGAATAATCTGAACGGAAATTTATAGAAAATACAAATCCTTGAGGAGAAAACATCCCAGGACCTGCAGCTGAAAAACAAAAGTGAAAACAAGTTCCCAAACTGCTCACTTAGAATAATCTGGATGGAAATTTATAGAAAATACAAATCCTTGAGGAGAAAACATCCCAGGACCTGCAGCTGAAAAACAAGGCCTGCAGGGCTGTGGAGGATAAAACCCCCCCAAAGCCGGGCATTCCTCTGACCCTGCATTCCCAACCAAAAGAAAAACCAAAAAACCTGCATTTAATTCACCAAATCCCCTGATTGTCTTTTCAGACACCCTCCTTGGTGTGGTTGGAGATCAGAACCCCTTTGGAAAGCAACCTGACATTTCATAGCTTAGATATTTCCTCCATCTCCTCTGACTCTCGGGCCTCAATTATTTCCACCAGGAGAGCGTTTGCCAGGAGGATGAAATTGGAAGCTGTGTGGATGTTATAAAAGCCAGGTAGTGCAGCCCCTGTGCGTGATGCTGCCTCGTGTGTTTTCTTCATCTGACTTCTCCTGCCTCATTCCAAGGCTGAGCATGGCACGGGCTGTGCTCCCTCGGCATCTCCCTGCTCCTGCACACACGTGGCCAGGTATTGGCTGGGCCTTGGTTCCTGAACTGGAAAATTTCTTATGGTTTTTGCAGGGACAAATTATCCTTCCCGCTTGTGGAGGGGAAAGGAGGGGAACCATCCTGTCCTTCAACAGTTTTTGATGGAAATTGCGTTCCCGTGCCAAACGATGGCTGAAAACATTTTTTAAAGGACATTTATGGGGAAAGTGTTGCAATTCTCTGGCTTTTTGTGCCCTGTTTGGTTCTGCGTGGGGATGGAAAATGGTAAACTTTGAATTGACTGCAGCCACCCTGTTTTACAGCTTAGAAAAACACCTCGTGCTGTCCCACCTACGGGACACGACTGCACCAACAGAGCTGGAGCTGCAGGAGCTCAGGAATCTGAGAATTTGGCTCTGGTGGTGGTGCTCAAATATGATGGACTCTAAATTTACACTCTGAGGGGATCTTTATTTCTGCCAGTGCTGAGCCTGGGACTGAGGGGGCCGAGGAATCATCTGCAGAGCAGGAAAAACCAGCTGGACCCTCTTCTCACTCTCAAAAGGGGAGGTGACACAGGATCCACTTCTCAGAGCAGCAGCTCTGTGCTGTCCCCCCCCTGACCATGCCAAACTGATCCTTAAATATAAAATGTAGCTCCCAATTCATTGCAGTGTGTATTTAAGAAGCCAGTGGCATTCAGTGGTTGTGTGGCTCCCAGCAGGAGCTTTGGGGTGGAGATATCTGGGGACAAAGCTCAGCACCATTGCCCAGGGATCTGAGACCTCCTGCTGCTGCCATCCCACCCCAAATCATCTGGAATAACAAGATGCAGATGCCCTGGAGCAACTGTGATTTGTTTGGATCTGGCAGAGCTGATTACAGGATTGATGGGCCCGGGGAGGAGCGGGCTCTGTCCTCTCTCCTGGGGGACTCCAGCCAAAGGCACAAGGAGTGATTTGTCTCTGCCAGCACTCGAAACTCGAGGACGTTTCTGTAGGAAGTGACAGTGGCAAAACATCCTCTGGAGCATGTAAACAATTTTTCCTTATTCAGGATGGTCAAAATAAAGAGGGAGCTGTGTAAACATCTCCGGGCTGTCCCTGCTCCTGTCTCACTCTGAGCTGTGGAGCAGAAAGCTCTGCTCAGGAGCCAGAACATGCTGCAGCTTCCTCCTGATCCACGATCCAGCACAAATACAAAACCAAATCATGTTTCCACGTAATCAATCCATGTTCTTAGAGAGGAAAAGAGCCCTTAGCAGCCGAGCAGGAGACCTTGGAGTATAACAGAGCTGTCCAAGTGCACAGGTGTGCCAAAGTGCTTCACCAACAGTGTGTGAGAAAGTATTCACATTGTTCCCAAACCATGGGAAAAACATATCCTGTTCCCATTTCTGCACCGTGCCATTGCTGGGGCTCTGTGTATTCTGTGTTGTCTCCTTGCAGCCATCCCTGCCTGGAGATGAACTTTCCCTGATTTCCGAGCATTGTGCCGTGCTCAGCCCTGCACAGGTGTTCTTGTCCTGCTCCAACAGGGGACCACGGCTGTGCCAACCACAGCTTTGGGCTCCTTCTTTTGGGCTGGCTTGGATCAGGGGAGATAGAGGAAGAGGGGTTATTTTTTGCTGCTGATGAACTCTTCCCTGTCCCTTTCCCACGTGGATGCTTTGATGTGTGGATTTCTCCAAGCTGCAATGAAGATCTTCAGATGGGGAGAGAGGGAAATGAACAAGACCAGTATAAACTCTGACCGTAGGAAACTTGGATGTTGTGGTCACATTTAAATGCACAACATCACGAGAGAAATGGAGAAGTGACTGTGGAGGAGAATGACAGACATTTATTGTTTAATCCTCCTGAAGTGCTTTTATATTTTTGGCTAAAGTGAGAGTGTATCAACAATTTCCACTTGAAATGTTTTGGAGATACAAGTGGCTTTCCTTTTCATCAAGAAAAGACTCGTGCAACTTTTTTTTTTTTTTTTTTTTATTCAAAGTGTCTCATAAAAGAACAACAACCAGGAAGCAAAATATGTTTTTACTCTCAGGATGTTAAAAATTGCTTAATTTTGACATTTCAACCAGACTGTGGGATGGCAATTCCTTCCTTCGTGCAGAGGACATTAGAACAGCAGTGAGGAGATTCTACCTCAGAGCCATCTCAAAATACGCAGGAGCCTTCTGACAGTCCAAGATGTGTCTTTTTTGATAAGAATAATAAACTTAGAGCAAAAGTACTGAAACAGCACTTGAGTTTGAACATGTGAACTGCCTAAGCTGTGTTTACAGAAGTCTTTAGCTTCAGTTAAATTCACTGGAAGCTTCCAGCTCCTGAATTTCCCATAAGGAAAGCGAGGATACACCAGACAGGCAAAACACCTGGAGTTTTCCCAGTCTGCTTCCAGAATTGCTAAGCTGGCATCTGAGCATCCCAGGACCACCCAGCAGAACTGCTGGGAGCTGTGCTAGCTCTGAGCTCAGGGCTCTTTGCTGTGGCTTCATCCAGATCCCATGGGAAGTTTCCTCTCAGCTGGAGGCAGGAGCAGAGGCCAGGTGATGTCCCCAGCAGCGTGGGGACAGATCCAGCACAGGGTGGGGAGCAGCAGAGTGGCCTGGCAGGAGTTTTGATGGGCTGCTGTGAGATGTGACAGCAGATTTATGGTAACCCCAGCCCCAGGTGGGGCCAGCAGAGGGTGGCTCTCCCTTCCTGCCTGAGGAAAACCTTCTCCCAGCACTCAGCAGCCAGTCCTGGCCTGACTTGGGTTTCACCACTCAGATACTGAAGGCACAGGGAGTTGCAGCATAGGCAGAGGTTATTGGAAGTTAAGGACACTCAAGCCATTAATTACTTCCCACCAATGCCAGAATTTTCTTGACTTTACAGAGATTACAAAAATATTGTAACAAATAAAACCTATGTATGAATTGAAGCCCTTTGTATAGAGCTGCTGGGGCAGCTGGTGATGTTGCAGCTGATCCAAGGGACGTTTCTATATCACAGGAATATTTTCCAGACATTATGATTTCCACTCCAAACCCTTTTTATTTGCCTTTTGATCATTCACTGCCAGTGATCCAATTGGGAATGTGTAATGATACAGCAACCCTTGTTTTCAAACAGAAGTCACTTGTTTGGGCTGTCCATTTGCAGACAGCCATCACAAAATCCTGAGGAAGAGCTGACCCTGGACAGTGGGGTGATCATGGTGAGCACCATCACCACTGAATTCCAGCATGGTTTGGGTTGGAAAGGACATTAGAGATCATTCCAACCCTCTGCCATGGGCAGGGACACCTTCCACTGCCACAGGGTCCTCCAAGCCCTGTCCAGCCTGGCCTTGGACACTTCCAGGAATGTTTTATTTTTCAGGACAGTTCTGCAGATGGAAGATCCCCTATTCCCAATCTTAACCTCTGAATAAACCCTTAGGAAAGGGGTTTTATTTGGCAAAGACAATAGTTACAAACACTGGGGACAACCGAGAGCAGAGGTTCAGTGTCCCCTCAGAGCAGAGCTCAAACTCTGTGGCTTTACAGCCCAAAGAGCCCACCCCAGCAGCCACCCTGCAGGTAACTCCCTGCCTTGGAGGGCTCCAGGAGTTCCTCTGGCTGGAGCTGGTGGCAGCAGAGCTGGCACTGATCATCTTCCCCTCCCAGTAGAGTGGCAGAGAAGGGGCAGGACCAAAACTCACCCAGGCACCGTCAGTGCAAACAGGGAAGTGCTTTGTCCCCATGACCCTGTTTTCAACCACAGGGCATTGCACAACGAGCCTTTTAAAAATAAAACCTCTCTTAAAACACTCTTTTTTTTCTTTTTCTTTTACATTATGAGAGGCTAAATGAAAGCAGCAATTTTTTTTTTTTTTTACCATATTTTGCTTTAAACCAATGAAACTTAATGTTTATAGCAGTCTAGGAGCTGGAAACCCAAGCTAAGAAACACTTAATGTTTAGATCTGCTTTGTGGTTGGAAAAAACAACTTCTTAAACGCTCCAGCAAGTGGAAACAGCCACCCCTTGTAAACAAATCTTTAACATTAAGACATTTCTTAGCAGCGGAAAACCTTAAGTGCAGGGAGACGAATTTTGTGAGGCTTTTCCAAGTGATCAGAGGGCGCTGGCAGAGCCACGCTCTGTCAGCAGGGACGTCAAGGATCGATGCAGATGAAAGAGTTTCCATCCAGGATGCTTGCTGGATGTTTGTTTCCCAGTCCTTTACTGTATTACACACATCCCTCACATCCACCTCGGGCTCCGCTTCAAGCCCACGTTACTCCAGTTTCGTGTTTTGGGGTCAGGGAAGTTAAACCAACACAAACAGAGAGGAGTCGGGCAGCAGAACGAGAAGTGTTGGTTGTTTTCTGCAAGTACAGTAAAATTTCCCAGCCATGAGATAAAGGCTGCCAGATATTCCAGCAGTGGCCTTGGAAAAATAATACAACAACCTGCTCAGGCCGTGTTTTGCCTCCAAAACCTCGTTTCAAGCCCAGTCGTGCTCTGGAGCTGCTGCCCTGCCCGTGGGCTGAAGTGTCCCTCAGCTCAACTGTCTATGGGAAGTTTTTTTTCCCAGAGAAACAGTGGAAGTGCCATCATGAGTCAATTGAATGCATCCGAGTGGCTGCTGGCAGGAAGGATGAACTCGGAGATCTTTTCCATCCCTTGGGCTTCAAATCTGCTGCCTGGATGGGGCAGGGCCACTTCCCTGGGGAATGCTCCAGTTGGGAACAGCTGGGATGGGACCAAAAGTGGCCAAAAGTTGGGAAAAGATCCCATTGAGGTGGGAATTTTGCACAGCCATCAGTCACGAAATCAGCCAAGGACTGGGAAAAGCTTCCATTGAGGTAGGAATTTTTGCACAGCCACCACTCACAAAATCAGCCAAAATTGGGAAAAGCTCCCACTGAGGTAGGAATCTTTGCACAACAACCACTCACAAAATCAGATAAAAATTGGGAAAAGCTCCCACTGAGGTGGGAATCTTTGCACAGTCACTACTCAAAAAAGTGGCCAAAATCTGGGAAACCTCTTGTTGAGGTGGGAATATTTGCACAGCCACCACTCACAAAAGCAGCCAAAAATCTGGGAAAAGCTCCTGTTGAGGTGGGAATATTGGCACAGCCACCACTCACAGAACCAGCTAAAAACTGGGAAAAGCTCCCATTGAGGTGGGAATTTTTGCACAGCCACCAGTCACTAAATCAGCTAAAAATTTGGAAAAGTTCCTATTGAGGTGGGAATCTTTGCACAGCCCCCACTCACAAAATCTGAATCTCCATGAATCTGAATTCATGTCCAAATGACATCAGTCTCCAAAAACTGGGAAGAGATTGGTGTCTCCTTCTCCCAAAAGCAGCCAAAGACTGGGAAAAGCTCCCTTTGAGGTGGGAATTTTTGCACAGCCACCACTCCCAAAAGTGGCCAAAAATGGAGAAATGCTCCCATTGAGGTGGGAATTTTTGCACAGCCACCAGTCAAGAAATCAGCTAAAAATTGGGAAAAGTTCCCATTAAGGTGGAAATTTTTGCACAGCCACCACTCACTGAGTCAGCCAAGATTGGGAAAAGCTCCCATTGAGGTGGGAATTCTGCACAGCCAGCGGTCACAGAATCAGCCAAAAACTGGGAAAAGATCCCTTTGAGGTGGGAATCTTTGCACAGCCACCAGTCACGAAATCAGCTAAAAATTGGGAAAAGTTCCCATTGAGGTGGGAATTTTGCACAGCCAGCACTTCCAAAAGTAGCCAAAAGCTAGGAAAAGTTTCTGTTAAGATGGGAATCTTTGCACAGCCACCACTCCCAAAATCAGCCAAAAACTGGGAAGAGGTTGGTGTCTCCTTTTCCCAAAATCAGCCAAAAACTGGGAAGAGATTGGTGTCTCCTTCTCCCAAAAGCAGCCAAAGACTGTGAAGAGCTCCTTTGAGGTGTGAATCTTTGCACAGCCAGCACTCCCGGGCACAGGAAGAGGCGGGATTTGGGCGGTGCAGTCCCGGTGCCGAGGGGAAGCAGTGGCACCCAGAGGATGCTGTGGCACTGAGGGGATGCTGTGGCACCCAGAGGATGCTGTGGTACCCAGGGGATGCTGTGGTACCCAGGGGATGCTGTGGTACTGAGGGGATGCTGTGGCACCCACGGGATGCTGTGGTACCCACAGGATGCTGTGGCACCCAGAGGATGCTGTGACACTGAGGGGATGCTGTGGCACCCAGAGGATGCTGTGGCACCCACGGGATGCTGTGGCACCCACGGGATGCTGTGGCAGGGGGTGCCCGGGTGTCCCTCAGGCCGGGAGGTGCCCGGAGCCGGGCACTGCTGCCCAGGCTGGGAGAGGAGCGGTGTCCAGCGCTCCGCTCCCGCTGCCTCATTTCCTTCCAAACAATTGGAGCTTTGATCCCGTTCTGTGAGCCGGGACCCGCCGCTGTTCTCACTGGGCGCCCTCGGCGGGGCTAAAATAAAAAAAATCCTCAAGGCACCAACAATGAGCGTGGAGAAGCCGCTGCCGCTGACTCAGCCCCTGCCCCAGGTTAGGTAATTTCCTTGCATAAATCTCTTTTCGAGGAGGGTTTTAAACAGACCTTAACCAGGACCAGACTTCTCTCCCCTGGATTTGATCCTGAGGAAATACCTGATAATAAACAAATACCTTGCTGGGATCCTCAGCCTTGCCAGGAATGACAGATGATTTTAAAATCACTTCTTTTTTTCCTTTTTTTTTTTTTTTTTTTTTTTTTTTTTTTTTTTTTTTTTTTTTTTTTTTTTTTTTTTTTTTTTTTTTTTTTTTTTTTTTTCCTTCTGTTTTTTCACTTTATCCTTTCTTAAAAACAAAACAAAAACCTGTAAGGAAATTGTAACCATCCAGGGCTAGGAAGGTGTTGCAGAACAAACAAGCCCCAGCAAGGGCAGCATCCGTGGTGGGATCTCATTTCAGGGCTGCGTGTCCTCACTTTCCAAACATCTCCACTGCTGCCTCATTTAAGATTTCCATTTGGATTTGGAGCAGCATTTGGACATTTCCAGGATCGTTTTGTGAGACACCAAGGCTCATCAGGCTTCAGTGATATATCCTGTGGGAAGTTTGGGTACCTGAGGCTATGCCTTGGCTGACCTTGACTCTGATTTTCTAAGAAAATACTTACAAAAATCAAACCAAGGTGTGCAAGAGATGCTTGCATCCTTATCATCTGAGCAGAGTCCTCTGTGTGTGATTCCAGTTTGTCTCCCTGAACTCCCCCAGCCATTTCTCCATGGAAAAAGGAAATTTTCCTGCCCCAAACCTCTGTCCCAGCTCAGTCCCACCCCAGCCAGTTTCAGAGGTGGGTTGAGTTACTGACCCCATTGTTTGTGTTGCTGCTACAGTTTGTAAATTCTCCAAATATGAGACTAAATAGACTTGGGATTATCACCATAAAGGCCCAATAATTCATGGAAAATCTGTTTGTATTTGGTGAGTAGCAGAGAACAGCTGAAAAGAGGGAATGTGCCCCTCACTCCAGTCCTGCTCCATCTCTTCTCAGCTCCAGTCCCCGGAGCAGGTGAGGAGGGGCATTGCCATGGGTGAGGTCAGTTATCCAGAGACATGTGGATGAGTGGGATTTTTCCATCCCTGAGGACTTTTCCTGGTTAGAAAAAGCTTCAGCCAAGCTCTTGAAGAATGGCTGTGCCTCTGCCATGAAGCATAAAGATATCACTGCCTTCTGGTTCCTGCAGTTTTGGGATTTTTTTTTTTTTTTCTGGTGATATAAGGTTAAGGTAAAGGTTAACTTTTTTATCCATAGTTTAGGGATTTTTTTTTTAGGAGAGAGAGACCATTTTTTGGACCTCATGTGAGAGCTGATGATGTTCATGACCCTCTTGGAAAAGCAGATTCTTGCAAAAGAGCCTCCACTGGGGATCAGCCAAATGGTTCAGGAACCTGTACCTGAAATGTGTCATTTGCAGCCGTGTCCATCAGCAAGGCACAACTTACATCACCTGCCAGGAACTCAGCCTTCATCTGCAGATCAGAAAATTGCCTAAATCTGTGATTTAATTGAGTCAAGTTTTGAGTTCTGACTTCCTGTGCTTAACCCTTGGATCACTCCTGGCGTTTCATGTCACAGCCATGTCCGTGTCGGTGTCTGGCAGATAAAGTTTCCTCCAACAAATGGTTTATTATTCTCTATAAGGGATTAACAGAGGTGTTTAAACCCCTGTGGTTGTATCTGCTTTGAGGATTAAGGGGATTTTGGAGCAGTGATATCACTGGGCTTCAATGCAATTTATGTGGTGGTAAAAAGACATGAAACTGGAAGGTGATGTCAGAGTGGTGGCTGGGATGGGTGGGGGTGTGGGTCTGTCTGAATCCTGGCCAGAAGTGATCCCACTATCAGGGAGGAGGAATTGGCCTCTCTTTGGTTTAAATCAGGCTCCCTTTATAAATAAGTATCCACACACCAGTGTCTTGACATTCAGTGGAGTTTGCAAGTTGTTCACACTGGATCGGAGAGGTAAAACCTCCCTGGCACAAACTCTGTTATGTTTCTATCAAAGTTCCTGCCTTTATCCTTTGATTTGCCTCTGTCAAAAAAAAAAAAAGAAAAACTCCACATTTCTCAGACCAGTTTAATTCCCAGCAGTATTTATGTATCTAAGAGGTTTTCCTGACAGTACATAAAATTAAAAGAAGAATCATTTAGGAAAAAACATATCAGTAATGTAATCCCTCATTTGGGTCTGTGCCTCAATTACATCTATTTCGTTCTGACTTTCTGCCCAGGTTCCAGTGGAAAATTCTTTTTTTTTTTTTTTTTCCATTAAAAAAAAGCAACAAACCCACTTATTCCTCTGAAGGCAACCAAACCAGCAGAGCTTTTCTTTCTCTCTCTGTTTAATCCAACTACGACCACCATGGTTTTTACTTAGTTCCCTTTCTCTCCTAATCTGTTTGGGTTTTTTTTTACCTTCTGGTGGGGGCAAAGATGCTCTTGGTGATGTTTTAGATTGATCACAGACAATTCCAGATGGGTTTTTTTCCTTTCTTTGCTCACCAAAGCTCTGGGCTCAAACATGTTGGTTTAGGGGCTGTTTGCAGGTATGGCCAGGTCTTTCCATCTCCTAAATTAATGTTGAGTTCAAAATAAAGTTTGTGCTGTAGAGTTTTTGTCTCTTAGATGTGACAGCACAACTCTCAAAGACTACTTTGCTCCCTGAGCAGAAAACCCCCACATTTAAAAAAACAACCACTCACACTTCTTCTTTAATGCTTCCAAAATAATAATTAAAAAAAAAAAAACAAACAAAAAAAAAACCACCATGTTTAGATGGGAATTTGCTAATGTCTCCCATAATCATTAAAAGCAGTTTGAAAGCCAAGAGAGCTCTAAGTGATTGCTGCAGGGCTGCCAGGTCCTGTCTGTGCTGAGTGAGAGGAGTGCTCGGGGTGCCTGTGCCGGGTGATCTGAGCAGGGCTCGGAGGGGCTGAGGAAAAGCTCCACCACACCCTTTCATCCCCTCCAAAACAAACATGAAAGCAAGAAGAAGTGCTGTGGCTTTTTTTGAATTTGCTATTGCTTTTCGTTGTGCCTTTTTGAAGATGTGATATACGAAGATTTCCTGTAATTACACGCAATAGCTGGAGGGGGAAGACGGAGAATGAAAGTCAGAAAAATTAATTCATTTAAATCTGTCACTAAGGCTTGCACGAGCCAGCCTGTAAATAACTCCACAGTTCAGGCAACTTTGTTTGCACAACTCAGCTCAAAGCCCACAGAGCTGAGGGACCCAGTGTTCCCCCCTCACTCCCAGCACAAGGTGCTGTTTGAGCCTCTGATATGGTGTAAAGCTGTCCTGGTGGCACAGCCCCAGAGCTGAGGGATGAAACAGCTCCTCATGCCAGCAAACAGCCCTAAAATTAGCACCAAAGAGATCTGGCTCCCAAGTGCTTCATTCCCTTTTCCCTCTCACAGCAGGGCTGGGTTTTTGGCTGATGGGCAGCACTCGGTGCCATCAGCCTGTGGCTCCTGGGCCATGTCCCACAGCAGAGCACCTTTGGTTCAGGAGAGGAACAATCCTGGCACTGCCTCCTCCCAGGGCACCCAGAGCTTTGCCATAATCATCTGCAGATGGCAGGAGCATGCCAGGGAGAGACAAAGAGGCAGGTGCCAGGGAGCCACCACAGTCCTGTGGAGTGTTGGGGTGCCAGTGCCACCATGGCTGGGCTTGGGACACCCCAGGGGCCATGCCCCACCTTTCCCTCCTGTGTGAGATCAGGGGGTGACTTGGGACACCCCATGGGCCATGTCCCACCTTTCCTCCCTGTGTGACTTCAGGGGTAGCAGTGCCACCATGGCTGGGCTTGGGACACCCCAGGGGCCATGCCCCACCTTCCCCTCCTGTGTGACATTAGGCAGTGACTTGGGACACCCCATGGGCCATGTCCCACCTTTCCCTCCTGTGTGACTTCAGGGGTGGCAGTGCCACCATGGGTGGGCTTGGGACACCCCATGGGCCATGTCCCACCTTTCCCTCCTGTGTGAGATCAGGGGGTGACTTGGGACACCTCAGGGGCCATGTCCCACCTTTCCCTCCTGTGTGAGATCAGGGGGTGACTTGGGACACCCCATGGGCCATGTCCCACCTTTTCCTCCTGTGTGACACCAGGGTGTTGGTGCTCCTGGTGGGGAGAACTCCACAGGAGCAGATCCCAGATCCTGTGTCACCTCTGGGCAGTGCAGGGGCTGTCACTCCTCTGCCACCTCAGGCCATGCAGAGGGGTGGGCACCTCCAGAGGCTGCTGCTACCCATCCTGGTGAGCTGATTGAGGCTCCTCTGCAAGCCCAGCTCTTTGCTGTCCATGGGCTCCTCCCCCAGGATCCCCACAGGATCCAGCCCATGGACAAGCACAGGAGCTCCCTGAGGAGCAGAGCCTGTCTGTCCCTGTGGGATGTGGGTCCTCCAGGCTCTCCAGCACCTTCTGAGCTTCACACAGGTTGTGCTTGATGCCTTCAGAAGGTGGGGACACCATGACAACAGTGAACATCCCCTGGTGATCTCTGTGGATCCATTCCAGCCCAGGATATTCCATGGTTTTGAGATGTGGCATCCATCAGAGCAAAGAGGTGATTTTTGGGTTGAAGAAAATGCACCCCAGGGAACAGGAGACCTGGAAGGACAGAGGGGAAGTGTCACTGATTTTTCATAATCACTTTGAGGAGCTCCAGTTTCACAGCATGGTTTCCAAAAGTCATCACAGGAAGTTCAGGTACGGGAGGAACAGGCAGAACCAATTTCTCCTGTACTTATCCCATGGAAAATCCTGCTGATGCCTCATATTCTGGGAGACTGAGCTGATCCCAGCTGGCCCAGCTTGTCTGGAGGTGTTTCTGCAAGCCTGGACTATTAATTTTTGTTTATTTGTTTGTTTATTGTTATTTCACAACAAATCCTTCCCTGTCTCCTGTGACAATGAGGCATTTGGGCACACAGGGAATGGAGAAGTTCCATGGAATTGTTTTCAGGTGGGCCAGGCAGAGACTTTTTACTGTCAGCTTTCACTTAATTAATCACCAGAAAAAAAAAAAACAACTTAGGAGAAATTATAATTCAACAGAAGCCCAGCCCAACAGCAGCAAAATTTCAAATATCCAGGTTCTCCAGTAGATTTAGAAAAAGAAATCAAGGGCCCTGTTTCCTTTAGTGAACATTTTTAAAATCTCTAGATCTCATGGGTTTTTAATGTGGGAATAACTCCTGAAGTACAGGGACACTTCTCTTTTTTCATCTCATCAACAATTCCAAGCACAGATTCATTCTGGGGAAATCTGAGAGGCTGCCTCAGGTTCAGATGAGTGATGGGGAGTTGGCATCTTTGTCCTGCTAAATTCATTCCCCAAACTCAACTCAGCCATGGAGACCCCATAAATTTTGATGGGGCTGATGAGAACCCAGGGGATGTTTCACAGGAGGAGGAATTCTGACTCCAACATTCCACCTCCAGGTCAGACAGAGCAGTGTCATAACAAAGAATAGCCCTAAAATTTTCCATCATTTAAGGATCATGTCAGCTCTGCTCAAATAGGAAACTTTTAAAGGGGTTTTTTTTTGTGTGTGTCCTAAATAGGTTTGACCAAATATATGTTGGCAACAGCAATGCTGCACTCACTGCAAGATTATTTCTGCTGATAACACTCTAAAATCTTCCCCACATAAACTCTTCTACAGGTTTGACTTTTAATAGAAAAAAAAAGTCATCATATTTCTAAATTTATTAAGAGATTCCTGAGTTTCATACTGGCTTTTTACAGGGTTAAAGGTTGATCAATATTTTAGACAACCTAAAGCCCATTTCAGCTTGAGTGTGTTTGGAATGACGAGTTCCAGAGTTAATGTGGGGTGAGGGTGAAGCTGGAAAGCTGCAAGTGAAGTTCAGCTTGTTATTAGAGGGCTGAAAATATATGGAGGGAAAAATCTATCATCTTCATTTTCCACATGATTTCAAAGAAAAAAAAAAAAAAAGAAAAAAAAAAA
>WEIU01022204.1:53588-96506 GCA_013389925.1 Aegithalos caudatus
AAAAATGGGAATTTCCCCACAGAACTGAGCTGGAGGTTAAAGACATTTTGCCTGCAGAGATGCTGGAGGTGCTGGTGATGCCAGAGCTCCCTGAGAGTCCTCCAAGCTCCAGTGCCTCCAGCCAGGAAAAGGCAGCAGCGTGGTGGCAGCTGAGTGTGTGGTGATTGAGGGCAGGACATGCCTTGGGATTGAGGATTTCTTAATTTTTTTTTTTTTTAAGTTCCTGTTTATAGGTTGACTGTGTTTCCCCAGTGTTTGAACTTCTTCCTCGTTCCGTCCCGCTGCTGCTGCCGCCCCTGAGGGAGAATTAAAAGAGAATTAAAAAGCTTCCTCTGAGCAAATCTCTTCATTTAAACGAGCTGCTGCTGTGCTGTGCAGGCACAAACCCACCAATAAATGTCATTTACCTAAAGGGAGGGTGCAGGAAAAGACCTTTCCTGGCATCACCACCAAAGGCTGGGATCTTCTGCTACTGCACCAGGGCAAAGCTGCCACGCAGAGCAAGAATTTGGGGATTTGATCCTTTTCCACAAGAGAAGGAGGCTGAGCATGACTGAAGTTTGGCTCCAGCTCCTGGTACTGCACACTCGACCTGAGATCTCCCAAATCTTCCCCAAAGCTCCCCAGCCCCAAACTCTTGTGAGCAGTGAGAGAGGGAGGAGTTGGCAGCTCTGGGGTTTTGTTTTTTTGCTTTTCCTGCATTGAGTTAGAGCACAGCCAAATCTCCAAACAGGACATTTATTTTGTTTTTTGGTTGTTTTTTTGATCAGACCTGAAGTGTTTGTTTTGCTGTCCAGAACCGGGGCTGGCTGTCCGTGGTATGTGTGGCATCTCCCGTATTTACTCACTCAGTTAAATCTGTTGATGTCCCAACAGATACCGCCACAAAAGCGGGAAGTCACGATGCTCTGCGAGCTAATTAATCAATCCCTTTGCTCTATTAGCAGCATTAAAGGAATTCTGAGGCAGCCCCAAAGCTCTGACCTGCCACACATTTGCAGCTGATCATATTTACATTGCCCCATTAACACTTAATTAAATTACTGCTGCTCAGGGAGATCCCCCGGGGTGGTTGGGATGTGCAGGGAGATCCTGGCAGTTCCTGCCTCAGGCCTGAGAGATGGAAACCAAAGTGAGCTGGGGGAGCAAACTGGGGGTCAATGACTTCATTCCCTGCAGCTGGAATTGGGAGATTTACCCCCAGTCTGCAAATGGACCAAAGTTATCCAAGTGTGCAACCCCTGACCTGTTGTCCATGTTGGGTGGGCTCCATCTGCCCTAAATGTACCTGCAGGCCCTTCCAGAAATAGAACTGCTTTTTATTGCCTTCACTTTGTCTGCCCTCTGGTTTTGGGTAGCCCCAAAAGGCATAATTGAAGCTTATAACAAATCCTTTATGCCAAATCTTTTATAAAAATCTCGTGTGGGAGGGTGGCAGGTGGCTGGAGGGCTGGCTGGGTGCTGTGCAGGTCAGAAGGCAAGGCAGCTTTGGGGTGAGGACAGGCTGGCTTTGCTCCACCCCACAGGGTCAGAGCATTGTCCCATTGTCCCATCCCATGCAGAAAGCCACCAGCCTCTGCTGCTTGTCCCTGAACCCCATCTGAGGGTGGATTTGGGATGGAGCCCAGCTCTGCCCAGCACTCAGGCTGATCCCTGGCAGCAGAGCTGTGCTGTGCCCTGCCTGCTCAGGGGACGAGCAGCGTGTCCCCACAGCCCCCAGTGGCCCTTGCAGTGTCACAGGGTGGGACATGCCCCCACCACCACGTCCAAAAATACCCTGCAGACATCCAGAGCCTCAGAGCAATGAGGAGAACAGGAGCCCCCATAAAGCCCAGGGTCTGAACGCTTCCCTCTGGAAAAGCCTCCCTGCCCTGTCCTTCACAAATGAGCACGAGCCTTTGTTTGCTCCACTCATTTCCAAGAACTGTTTCCGTTCCATGGAGGCTTGAGTGGTGCTTCAGCTTATTTTTACTGAGTGTCTCCAAGCCCTAGAGTGGCTCAGGCCTGCTCTGTGTTTGTCCTTCCTCCAGGCTTCAGGGCAGCAGATGCTTTGTAAAGGGCTCTAAAGGCAGATCCTCTGCCAGAGAAGGGTTTGAAAGCTGCAGAGCCCAGGCAGGGCTCACAGAACACCGTGTACCATTTCATCCCCTTTATCTTTTCTCCTTTATCTTTACCCCCATTGTTTCCCCCAGTTTGAGTAGTTTGGAGGTTTGGCTGTGAAGGGCAAAGCTGGGGCAGTGGGAGGGCAGAGCTCAGGGCCAGCTCATTCCTCTGGGAAAGGTCCAGGCTGTCACAGCACTGTCCCCCTCTGTGCCCTGCCTGTTTCCTCTCTGCCTGCCCAGCACCTTCCTGTCCTCTGGAAAAGGGGCTCATTTGGGGTGAAAAGGTGGTACAGAGCCCCTTGAAAGAAAGGAGACTTTTAATCCAAAGGGAAATAAAACCCATGGAATTGTGAGTTGCTGTTTTCCTCACCTCCTCCTCTCTTGTCCCTCCCCAATTATTTTCTGCCTGATGACTTCACAGCAGAGGCCCTGATGAGTTTTATTTGTCATTCCAAGACACTTCATTGGCATCAGCAGGGCTGGTGGCTTAATGAGCACCACAGTGAGCACAGGCTCCACACAGTCTCTTCAGTTTGCTGTTTCCCAACAGATTTATCCCATGGATTCGTGTCTGCCTGGGCACAGGGAGAGCTGGGCCAGACCCCAGGGCCAGGTGGGGATGGGAGGTGTTGGTGTCACTGGTACAGACAGGGGACAGCTCTGCCCAGGGGTGTTCCAGCAGCTGGGAAGTGAGTGAGGGAGTGAATGGAGCTGTTTTGGGAGAATCCCAGTGGAATCAGCAGTTTTCCATGGAGAAAGGAAGAGTTCATGCAGCACTGACATCCCTGCTCCTGTAAAACACCTCTGGGTGCTGCAGGTTGTTGGGAGCTTCCTTCAGTGACAGCAAAGGCCAGTAAGTGAGTGAGGGAGTGAGTGAGTGAATGAATGAATGGCTTTTTTATTTGCTGTGTGTGCCCCTGGGCTGGCTTAGATAACACACCAGTTTTCAGTCATATTCCTCATCCACACAATAAAACTTTAAGCCAGGCTTGGTGGAACTGCTCCTTCCAGGACAGGGATATCTGAGGTTTGCTCTTTTTTAATCCCTTGTGGTAAAACCAAGTTCTTTGGACATCTGCCCATCCTGACCCAGGTCAAGATGCCCCTCTGGAGATGGACCCCAGCCGCTGGTGGGATGTTTGCAGCTCACAGTCAGCAGGGCAGCACCCAAAAAGCTGAATTTGCATACATGTGCCATTAAAAGGCCATGGGGAATCTCCAGAACAGGGAAAAAATTTTTAAAAAAGCAAAGAAATGAGAAAAAGTGGAAAGAAAGGGCACCAAACTGCAGCAAAGCCTGGCATTGGTCTGAGGAGCGTTGTGCCAGGAGCTCCTGCCCAGCACCACCTGCAGATGGGAACAGGGTAGAATTTTTTTCCTGCTAAGGGCCATGTGAAAAGCTTGATTTTTGACTCTGCCAAAGACAGGATGGGAATCCTCTTATGAGGATTAAACTTTCAGGAAAAAAAAAAGATAGTTCTCTTCTAAGAAAAGCTGTGCACTTGGCTTGTAATGCTGGTAATTAGTTATAAAACACCAGGCAGCCAATTCCACTGCTGGGGTGAGAAGCAGATAGAGGCAAATTCAGTGAATTTGCTGTGATTTGGGTTCATACTTTCATACATAACTCCTGATTAAGTTCTACTTTCCTGATAGGATTATCAGTTTAGCCCTTTATTCTGCCACTGTGGACTGCTCAGCTCCTGATCCTGTGCATCACTTGCTGCTCAGCACAGAACATACTTTGGCCAGAGGCCTTTTCCCAGTGACAAGGGGGGAAATTTGGATTTCACCTCGATTACAAAATGTCTTTGCATTCTCTGATTTATTGCATAATGGAGATTTGATCCTCCTCTGGAGTCAGCTGAGCAATTTCCAAGGGATAACAGTTGGATCTCCTGCGTCTTTGGTTCTGCTTCCAAGAGGGAGAGGACTTTCATGGGGAATAAAACCCAAGCACCAGCTCCATCCTTTGGATTTTGCTGCACAGCCTTTCCTGTGCATTGGTGGGAGTGCTCTGTGAGGGGTTGGGAGCCTGGGGTGCCTTTTTGGGGATGGTAAAACCACGGTAAAAGAAGGGCTTGGGCATGGAGAGCCATGAGGGGGTGACACAGGGGTGGGACACAGCTGCTCCAAGCACCCTGAAAAGCAAGGGGCAGAGCCCAGCAGAGCTGGTGGCTCTAGTGAACACCTTGCTCTGTGCAGACACCACCTCCAGAGGTGGCAGATGGCCCTGCCAAGACACCCTGAGTGACAAGGACACGTCACCTGCAGGAGGAGGAGGAGGAGGAGGAACGAGTGCAGGCAGAGTGTGGCTCCTGCTCCGAGCCTGGGAGTGCTGAATCCATCTCATGCAAATGGAACCTGCACTCATTTATGTTAATGAGCTCATCAACAGAGCCCCCAGCTCTCCTTCAGAGCCAAGAACAGCAGGGACAGATGCAGTGGAGGGGTCTGGATGTGTCCTCCCTTTGCAGCCCCATGGAGCCCAGGATCTGCACTCTGGATCAAGTGCTTGGAGCAGAAATCCCATTTTTCACAGAACAAGCCACATCTGGAAGATAGGGAAGCCAGGTTCCTTTTCAAGGAATGGTGTCTGAAGTGAGGCTGCCTTGCCAAGGGATGTGTTCCTAACTCCAGGCCAGCACACCTTATCCTATCCCTGCCCTGCTGCCCTGAGCTTTTCCAGAGGTGGATCCAGAGGTGCCATTCAGGAGGGGCTGTATAACACAGCACAGCTCCGAGGTAAAGGATAGTGCCAAGCTAAAAAACCCTCCTGAGAACACCAAACTCCATCAAGCACTTCATGGGCAAGTCCACACAACCCTGGAAGTGAAAACTTCCTCCTGATGTGCCACAATTCCCTGAGTGCCCATCCCTGTGGCAGCCACTGGCGTCACAAGGCCCCCATCAGTCACCAGGAAGAGCTGAGCACTTGCTGGGGATACACAAACCATGACAGCAGATGCCCAGGGTGCTTTGATCCCTGCTCTGTGTTTAGTTTAGGGAGTTTATTCCTCAGCTCAGTGGCACTCAGGGAGGCCTGGCTGCTGCTGCTGGTGACACAGGAGCTGTGGGCACACGGCCCAGCCCAAGGACACGCAGTAAATAACCAGAGACTGTGCTGAAAACATTTCCTGCCTCAGCTCAGGGCTCTCAGAGTGACTGTCTGGGAGTTGTTTGGAGGAACTCTACCAGCAGAATCAGCATGTAACTCCTCCAGGCTGGGTTTGTGTTTAGTATCCAGCAGAAACCCTCGTCTCCTGGGAAATCTGCAGCCTGCACAGAGAATATGGCACAGTGAGGAGGTTTCCAAGGAATATCTGCCATTCACCAGCTCCCCAGTGCATCCCTTGGCACAGTGAGGAGGTTTCCAAGGAATATCTGCCATTCACCAGCTCCCCAGTGCATCAATTCATCCAGCAGCCAAAGCACCCCTCTAAACCCACAGCTGGGGGTCTCTAAGAGCCCTCATGGACTCCCTGTCCCAGGTTAAAAGCAATCACCCTGCTCTCAGTTCAGCAATTCCAGCTGAGTGACACGTTTCCAGCTTGGCAAAATGAGATGCTCAGCCCAGATTCGCTCTGCCTGTCTCATCTGCACCTATACACACACACGTATTTACCAGCTTTCATGTGCTAAACGCTTTCTAAACTCCTGCCTGTCAAGGAGCTGGCTGAGCTGCCAGCAGGATTCCTGTCTGATGGCTGCTTGGTGTGTGCCAACAGCTCCCTCTGGGTTTTTTGTCTAAGATTTACTTCGGTCGCAGGAAAAAAAAAAAAAAAAAAAATCATCAAGCAGCGCCTTTGTTCCCAGAAGAATTTTTTGGCAACGAGAGCTCTGAGCATGACCCATCCAGGCTTGCTCATCTTTATATCAGCCCTGGGGCCAGCACAACCTGGGGAGATGAGATGAGCTGAGTTCTGCCCTGGAAACTGCTGTGCCCCTGTGTCTGTGGCAGACTTTGGGACACAGAGGGGTTTTTGGGAAGGTGCATCGTGAGCAGAGATTCCTGCAGCTCTCCAGGGCTCCATGGAGCCTCCAGTTGTATAACCCTGAAAAGCTGGAAAGCTCCTCAAATTCCCTCCCCTGCTAAACACAAAGCATCAGTTACCTCAGTCCTTGGCTGTCCCATCCATCTCCAGCAGCAAATGTGAGAGGGAACAGCATCTCAGAACCCCTCCCATAATTTATGAACTACCACAGCTGAATTTACAGCTACTAAAACACAGCAAAGCTCCAAACAACAGCTGGGTGAGCTGGCTGAGTGGGGAATGGGAGCCAAAAGTAGGAGACACATGGGTTTGGACTGAGGTGAGCACCAGGCAGGGGCTGAGCTGCAGTCCTGCAGCCCAGATTTGAGGGCTGACACATTTATGCTGAATTTCACCAGCTGAGAATCTGCTGCTGTGGGCTTTTTACAGCCACCAGTGTTGATAGAATCAGATCTCTGATAAGAAGTGGCTGCTCCATGGCTTTGTTCACTGGAACTGGAAAGAAAGAGCTGCCCAGTCTGGAAAAACTCTGTGGAGTCTGGTAGAAATGGGACTGAGCAGCCATGGAAATTTAATAGAGTCATATGCAGAAATTACTGTAAATAGTTGTAGAATTTAATAAGTGCTTTTATGCTTCCTGTTGGGTTATTTTTAACACTCTGGTAGAATTCCGTACTGGGATATGGTTATGTATTAAATTTTAACAGTTGTTTAAAAAAAGAAGCTGTTGAACAGTATCATTTTCTATTAGGTTACATGGGATGCCTCCATTCGGAGTGTTTTTCTGCTTCCAAACAAAGCCTGAACAGATTTGAACACTGTACATGAGCAAAATAATCCCAGCTCAGGGAAGATATTAATGAAATCCAGGCTGGAAATATGTGCAGGAAGCTGCTGTAATGTTTCTATTTCCAACTTCAGTTCACACAGGTGAATTGAAGAGCAAACTAAGGTTCACCACATCCTAATTGTATTTGGGGGCACTGTCAAACCCCTGAACTCTGAGATTTCCCTTAAGGAAATCTTTTTGATTCCTATCTTCTTTTGTGATTAAGGAGAAGGTTTCCTGCAATTTGAGGAGGCTGGATACATTTCATGCCTTTTTTAATCTAACCCAATGTGGTCCAGATGAAAATCCTTCATGAAGTTCAGAGATGGAGCTGGGTGATCTTGCATTCTGCAGGATTTATCCTCCAGGAAAACATCTGAGTCTGCTGTGAAGATGTCCGTGGTTTCTGTGCCCTGCTTGTGTGATTAATCACTGTGGTTTCTGCAGGACTAACATGGTCATGTCTCATTAGCTCCCCTTGGCCACCACACATTCATTAGTCAGGCATCATCAGACCAGCTCTGGCTTTAAGGACTGCAGGAGCTTTGCACAAATCCTGCCCAGCTTTTCCCAGAGTGCTTGGGAATGGTGGTGGAGTTCAAGTCCCTCTGGAAAGGGGTGAATTGTTCTCTGAGCTGAGGGGGATGTGGTCACCTGCAGGGGTCCTGTGAGCTGCTCCCAGTGTTTGGGCTGGGTGAATTCTGGCAGGATTCAGGCAGGAGAAGATTTGCTAATGAAGGAGGAAAGCTGAGGAGAAGATCTCCAGGTGAAGGTGTCACCACACCTTCCAGGTGCCACCACACTGTCCCCAAGCCTTGACACATCAGGAGCTGAGCTTGTCCCCCATGGGAACTTCAACTTTGGGATTTCCCAGCCATTCCCTGGCCATGGGCAGGGCTGGTGCCTGGGCTGGAAGGGACAGGACACCATGGCAGAGATGGGCAAGCCCAGGGATCTGTGTCCAGAGAGCTCTGATTGCTCCAGGGAGCTGCTCCAATGCCATGCAGGCATTTTTCCAGCAGCAGATCCTGTCTCCATTCATTCCTCATGTTGGGAATATTCCTTCTGACTCCGCTCCCTTATCTAAACACGTTGCGTGCTGACCAATCCAGACAGGGTGTTCTCTTTTTTTAGCTGCAGAAGGAAAGGCTCATGAAATGTGTTGCCAGTCTAAATCATTCCATGACTTGCCTACATTTCAAATTAACTGGAGGAATATCAACAAACACAATGGCAATTCCTTTCCAATTCCATCTCCTTCAGCCAGTCTTTAACCCACTTATCAGACACTTGTTATTACAGAAATAATCAGGAGAAGAAAATACACCAGTGCTGAATCAACACTACTGGGCTGTTTTTTGCCCATTTTTCTTCCACTTTTTAAAAATTTTTGTGTGTGTGTGTGTGCTCGTGTAACTCCCTTGGTTTCTTTTGGACACACACCAGCCTGGAATTGCAAAAACACAGCTGGCTAAATCCATCACATCTTATTACAGGTTATCAATTCTCCAGTGCAATAAACACACCTGACAATTAGCAGGGAATTGATGAGTGATTCAGATTAGAGGAGACGATTTTTCCCTATTTTGTGCCTAACAGAGAAGTTTGTAATACAGGCTGGATTTGCAGAAAATGCAAAGTGCTGCAAAAGCCATTAGCATTTCTTATAACCAAAATGACAAATGGTCTTTACATTAATCTCAAATAACTTCTTTAAAGCAAGGATCAGGAAGGAATTTTCCTCAGAAGGATATTGCTGCTCAAATGGAGAGAGGCTTTCACGGGGCTTTCTCACCTTCTGTGGGATTGATGGGCTTGAAAAAACCATTGGTCTGACTTCCTTTGCTGATCCTTCTGCTAAAAAAAAAAAACCATAATATTGCAAAGTCTGCATAGACAAAGGGCTGAACCACGCTGTGACTCAGAGTGTCCAGTAAACCCTTTGGAGTAATAGAGCAGTAATTCAGATTTAACTTGTTCAGCTCCATATCTTGCTGCAATTAAACTGGGCTATTGTGGCCAGCTGGCTTTTTTCAATGTATTTGGTGGGGGGAGAGCTCCCAATGCCAAACACAACTCTAGAAAAGTCTGGAAATAAGTTCTGAAGGGATTTTGAGGAGGAAACTGTTTCTTCCCTCTCCCCCCTAGGTGAGACCTCCACTCACTGTAATCACAGAGAGTTCTGTCACAGAACTTGAGTTTTTCTGCTTGTTTCTATGGATTTGGGCTGGTTTGGGGGGATTTTTGGTGGGTATTTTTCCTAATCAAGAGGGTTTTTTTTCTCTTCATTCAAGCTAAATATTTTTCCACTAACAACCTTGTCCTGATTTTGCTTTTAAAGTGCATTTTTCCCTTTGCTTTAGTGCCCTTTGTCCCCAGCTGGGGCAGGAATTTGCTGTGACCCTGGAAGAGAAAGGTGCAGGTGACACTGAGGAAAGAAAACAGCAAAAGGAGTAGATTTGGTCCAAGCAGCAGCATGAAAATGCCCCACACATCCATAAATGAGTGAAAGAGATTTATTTGGCAAGCCTCCCAGCCCAAAATTCAGGTGGGTTGGGATTGGTTGGGGTTTTTTGCCCAAAAAACCACTCCTGGGTGGGCACAGGGGGCCAGGCCTGGTCAGGAAGCTCCAGCTGGAGCTTTAGGATGCAATAAATTGCAACAGAAATTTCTCTCTGCTGTTGGAGATAAAGAGTCACTGCCTCTGCTCATCAGTGCTGAATGTGCTGCTTCTCCTTGAGACCTCAGGGTGTGTTTCACTCTCCAAGCATGACATGCAGCCTCATTTCCCCATGGATTCCCATCCCTGGAAGTGTTCAAGGCCAGGCTGGGGTCCTGAGCAGCCTGATCCAGTCAGGTAATAATCCCTTAATGAGGTGGTCCTTCCAACCCAAACCATTCCATGATTAATGAGTTATTCCCACATTTTTAAGCCTGGTCTTCTTTTCCTTCGAGGTAACATTCAGCACACAGAAGCTTAAAACAGGATGCCTTGGTTTGCATTTGCCACAGATGCAGAAAACCAGGGGGAAAAAAGCACATGTGGAGATTTCCTACAGCTCAGCTGATGCACAGCCACTTGTTAAATCCCAGGAACTTGAAACTCTCTTCCTGGCAAATGAATTACAGCTCTGCCTGGGCTGGCAGGGCTTTAGCAGAACACAATGGCACTTCAGAGCACTTAGTGAGGGTTCATTAAAAAATAGGTCCAAATTATATCATGCAGGAAGTACGTAGGACGGAACAAAGAGGAGTGGGTGAAAAGCAGAGGTTCCCAAATCGATGTGTTTTGGGAAAATCATCTCCAGGTTCCAATCACCGTGTCAGCTGAATCGTTTGAGCTGCCTTTGTGTGCAAAATCATGCAGGAAATCCCAACAAAGCAGAATTTCTCGTAAGACTCCTGGTGCATCAGCCCCGTGGGCTGAGCCAGAAGGAAACCACAAAAACAACTGCTCTCCTTTCTGCGTGGCTACTGCGAGTCCCAGGTGGAAGCTGAAGATGAAATGTGTGTGTGAGAGTGTCCAAACACTGCAGGGCTTTCCAAAACCCTCCCTTTGGATGGAGAAACAAGCACATGACAGGGGCAGAGGGTCCATCTCTAAATTATGCACTGTTCTCTCATCAGCTTGGCTGGAACTGTCCCAGTGACTTCATTTATTTAAGGATATTTTCAAACATTTCCTACAGGTCTCGGATCAGGTATCACTTTGGAACATCTTTAGGGAAACTTTAGATCTTTTATACACTTCCCTGAACAATGGATTCATTTCTTCGTTGTTGCTGTGAAATGGGTTTCTGCTGAACCTGAAATGTATAAACAGTGAGAAAAATTGGCTCTAAAAGGTCTTTAAAAGTAATTTATATTCAAGGCTTGGTTAAGGAGTTGGATTGGCCTACCCTTACCTTTTAGAGGATTGTAATAATAAAGGTTAAAACCAACAACAGTAATACAAGAGGAATATTTCAGTCAAGACTAAATGTTACTGGTGTCTTCTCAATGTTTAGTGAACATAAATGAACAGTTGGACTCAATGATCTTAAAGCTCTTTTCCAGCCCACAGGATTCTGTGATTTTCAGGGCTCGCTCTCTCTTATGGGATTGTCTCACAAAGTCACAGCCTTCCCCTCCTGGGTGGTTTCTGTGCACACTTGAGGTTTTCCCATCACCAAGGATGGAAACCTCACCCTTTGACCTCCTGGATTCTCTGTCCCAGGGGAAAGCAGAGGGGGAACCATCAAAACCCTCAATTCTCCTGCCTGTGGTGTTCCCTCCACCGAGGAGGCTGAGGGCAAGCAGAGCTCCCACAAGGTGTCTCAGCACAGCAATTTCCCATTTTTGCAGTCACTTCTCCCTTTGCTGGATCCTGGTAAGTCCTTGGAAAAGGAGCACAGCACCCTAGAAGAATTTTTGGCAAAAGCTCCAGGAGAAGAGTTAATTTTTCTGGGAGTGAAGGATGTTCTAATTTGCCCACTACCTTTTGCTAGATGTGTTTCCAACTAGAAAATATTCTTGGTACAAATTATGTATGTATTTTTTTTTAAATTTCCTAAAATGCTATTGGGAAATAATTTTCTCAAATCTCCTCACTGAGGTTTGTTATCCTATTTTCACTGGATTATCAAAAAGAGAGATGCCTGCAATTTCTGATTTCTTTAGAGGCGAGTTTCATCTCTTTTGTGAAGTTTATAAACTGCCCAAGTCTGTTTTAAGTCCTGCCCTGTAGTTTTAAAAAAAAAATTAATGATTCTCATCCAGCAGCAAAATTTCTTGGAGAGAGGAATCAAAAATTCTCAAACATGAGAAGAAAAACGAATAAGAAAAAAGAGCTCTTTAGAGATGCAAAGTGGAGAAGTAGCACAAAAATTGGAGAGGGTTAAAAAAAATGCCTTCATGCCAAGGATCTTGTCTTGTTGTGTTGTTGTCTCCCTCTGCAAACTCTCCAGCAATCTGCTGGCACCACATGAAACTCTCCACGAGGCCGAGAGCGCCGAGGCTCCGCTGAAATTCAAGTCCTGCTCGAGGGGTTGTTTTTTTTTTTCCAGGGTTTGTGAGAGCGATTTCCCTTCCACCTGCTGAGCAAACAGGATAGCAGTAAAATATTTCCTCTGAGTGACTCACAAATCTGTCGGAGGTGATGAGGCCCGTTGGGAGCTGGATGATGTCTTAAATAACGATTTGCTTCTCTCCTCCTGGCCAGCGGCGCTCGCCGGGCTGCTAACACGAGCTGCATTCCCAGGCTCTGCAAAAAGGGAACCAGGGAATGCTCTGCTGGTGCTTGTTGTGCTCTCAGGTGTCCTGCAGGCATCTGCAGCTCCGTGGGATTTGAGATGCACGAAACAAATCACGGGGGACAGTTCAGGAGTTTAGAGATGTGCTGCTTTTACAGCCTTGAAAACGGAGTTAATAGCACGGAATTGCTGCTAGGGATGGGTTCTGCTGCATGGAACATGGAGTTTATCTGCTCAAAAGTTATTTTAGTGGGGGTTTTCTTCCCATTTCAAAGGATGAAAACTCCACACCCCTGGGAGCAGGCACCTCCCTACTGCTGGTCTGTAAGAACTACGTGATCCAATCTATTCCCAAAGGGAAAATCCAGGGTTTGTGTGGCCCAGCACAGCTCATTCCATGTCATTCCTGGGGTAGCTCCTCACTGACTGTCAGACCAAGCTGCTCCTCCTGCTGACAGCCAGAACCCCAGGAGGCTCCAGCACATCTCACCCGGAGCCCTTTTATTTTTATTTCACTTCCATCAAGGCAAGACACCAACGGAAGATTAAAGTGAATTATTGTGCGCTATGGGTTTCGGAAACATCCTTCTGCTTCCTTCCTAGGTCATGCTCAGCCCCGTGGGTTGGGACTGCAGGCTCTGCTCCCATTCCCAGCCCTTCCCATTCCCATTCCCATCGCTGCTCTTCCCAACATCTGACCCAACGTGTCGCCCGGTGCGTCTCCAAGGGGAAATGATGAACTCCAGCCATCAATAGGAAGAAATTCGTCCTATTTAAAGACAAAGCTTAGTGGGGGGAAAAGAAATGGCTGCATTTAAATAGGCTGCATTTGTTTTTTTTCCAAGAATGTTTTCGTCTTTTCCGTGAAGGATAAAGAGAAGTTTCTGCAGGAGAGGATCTGCCGTTGTGCTCACAATAATTGCTTTTGGAAATTAATATATCCACTGCTTCCCCACTTGAAATTAAATCCCATGTATCCACAATGGAAATATTGATTTCTAAATAGTCAGAGTGCGAAATTAAAGCAAAAACTGGAAGTGTAGTGAATTAAAGAAGAGGGATTTTTAGTTACACAGTAATTAATATTTGGACTTGTATTTAACTGATGATCTGAAAACAAGGTGACACCCATGAACAGTCAGGCTGAAAACAATTTGGGTTTATTTTCTTTTGTTTCAGAACTGTATTGAGGACTGAAACGTTCCTATCCTTCTCAATTTCCACTCCTGCTGAAGATTTTAAACCAAGGTTAAAGAAGAAAAGAAACAGCATAAGCAAATTTCAGGGGACAAGATTAATTACAAGGCATCTCTAGCTTATTTTTTCCCATTCTGTAATAATCTACCCTGGAATATTTCAGTGTTGTTTTCGCTATGCCAGCAGATTTCTCACTGAATTTATCCAAAGACATCTGAGTTCTTAACCCAGCACTGGCCTCAAGCTGGAGGCTGCCTCAAAAGCCAAATGGAACCAGTCCTGTGCCAGTGGGGTCAGGTTTGTTAGCAAACTTTAACTTTGAGATCCTGCTTTTCTTCCCCTGAAGTCATCACTTTGCCCCTGCCATAGGCCAGACTTGATGATCTCAAAGGTTCTTTTCCAACCTACTTAATTCTGGGATTCTGTGATAACACCTTTTTTTCAGACATCTGTTTGGGGGGATATTCAGGGGAAAGGCTCCAAACCCACAGCAGGAGGTTTCAAGGTTGATTCCCAACTTGAGGCCCTTGGGAAGTTGATGTCAGGGATGAAGCTGTTCCCATTCACACACAGAAAAATCTCTCTCTATAAAAAGAAATGCTTTCAGTTTACATATTTTCTTCCTGCACGGCATGGAAGGTGAATGTAGTGGGGGGGAAAAGAGGAAAACTGAATGAATTCCTATCAGGAACAGCTAAAGCTGTCAGGCTCTGGGCTGGGGAGGATGCTCCAGCTGACAAGTGAGACTGCAGAACTACAAAGATTTATTGTGCTCCAGAATAATTCCTGTGCTTGCTGAGCAGAACTGCTGCCCTGGAGTAGCTGTTGTCAGAAATATTTTCCATTGTGAACTCCAAGTCCCTTTCCTTGCCCAGATTTCATCAGAACAAAAAGCCCCAGGAATTATGTGCCTGTCATTTACCTTGGGGGATGATCTGGTTGCTTGAGGTACAGGTTTTGTGAAGACAAGAGTGAAGGGGTGCAGGGAAATTGGGGAAATGGGGGAAATTGGGAAAATGGAGGAAATTGGGGAAGTGGAAGAAATTGGGGAAATGGAGGAATTTGGAGAAATGGAGGAATTTGGGGAAATGGAGGAAACTGAGGAAATTGGGGAAATGGAGGAAATTGGGGAAATGGAGAAATTTGGGGAAATGGAGGAAATTGGGGAAATGGAGGAAATTGGGGAAATGGAGAAATTTGGGGAAATGGAGAAATTTGGGGAAATGGAGAAATTTGGGGAAATGGAGGAAATTGGAGAAGTGGAGGAAATTGGGGAAATGGAGAAATTTGGGGAAATGGAGGAATTTGGGATGCTCTCCTCAGGAGGACAGAGATGCCCAGGTGTGGTTGGTGTTGCCTCAGCCCTGGTCTGGTGCAAGAGCAGATCAAGGCCCTGCCTCACTCAGAGCTAACAGTGCCCAACCTCAACACCACCAGGGTTTTTTTCAGACAATTAAAGGTTTTTTCAGCAATGTTACATGACTTCCTCGATGTGAGGGATATGTTAAGGAACATTCCCTCCTTAAGCCTAAAAGCAGCAGATTTTGAGTAATGATGGGGAGATTCAAAATCCTAGTACAAAAAATGAATGAGAGACAATCTCAGCTTCAGAAAAAAACCTATTTATTTATTGTCAGGCAGTTCCTGACCTGCAGCTCAGCAGCTGGAGCTGATGTACCCAAAAGTCATCACTACCTTGTTTCACTTAAAAGTGAAATTCATCTTATCTGACTTCAGGGTGTCTCAAAGTTAAATGAGTAATCCTGAGCTCGTGCCCTGGCCTCCTTTTATATCCACTGAAGAAAACCAGACATCACCAAAACTTCCCTGTGTGCACGAGTCTGAGGATGGGACAAAAAACCTGGGCTATAAAGGGATCACAGATAACAAGCCCAGACTGTGCCAGTGGCTTATTTAAGGGATATCAGGGATAAATCAGGGAAATTATATTGTTGTGGCAGTAGAAAACTCCAAATAAAGTCTTTGTCCCACTGCCCATCACCTCCTGCTGCTGGCAGAGATGGCCTGGAGAGGACAGGAGGGACAGAGGATGGCATGGAAATGAGACAAGGGACAAATGGCAGAGGCTGCTGTGATGGACAGGGCTCAGAAATTCGTGAGTGGAAAAGGAAAACTGCATTAAAGACTGTGGGATAAATGAGTGTCAGGAGAGATGAAAATCCAGGTGGGAGAGGGAAGGTCCCTGCCTTGTGTGGGGCACCAGGAGCAGGAGCAGGTGCAGAGGAAGATGTGGGGCAATCAGGGAGGGGGAGGAGAAGCTAAAATAGCTTTGTTTAGGCTAGGAAAAGCAGGAAAGGGCTAGGAAAAGCAGGAAAAGGCTAGGAAAGGGATTGCTCTCTATTAATAGCCCAGGTAAACCCCCAGGGAAGGGAGAGAGTTATTTAAGCTAAAGGACAATGTTGGCCCCAAATCAAACTGGTTGTGAGTAAATAGGAGGGGGAAACATGCAGGAGGTTTCTGAGCATCACAGGAAAGATGTTCTGAAACAACTTTCCAGTCACAGCAGGAACCTGAGCACTTCTAAATCCGTCAGAGCAGGAAATTATCTCTGTGCCAAGATGACTTCCAGATCTCCATTCACATTTCTCAGGCTTGATTTAATCTTTATTTTGCCAGTGACAAATTTTTGCCCTGGCTGGGAAAATGGGAGTGGACAAAACTTAAGAGGCCATTGTTGAGAGCTTGTCCATTCCCAAGGATGGGAATTAGGCTGGCATCAGCTGGGACATCTACAAGTGATACCTTAGAGCTTTTTAGGCCTTCTTATTACCTCATTACTGCCTAATTCTGTTAATTGGTTGCTTGGTATTTTTGTTGTTGTTGTTATCTAACCTTATCTCCCTCCCTGCAGTCTAACTAGATCATTAAGTTAATAATGGCTAATGGACCTTTGCAATAATTGTGGGGTTGTTGTTTTTTTGTTGGTTTGTTTTTTTTGTTTTTTTTTTGGGGGGGGGCTTTTTTGTTTGTTTGTTTTCTGTTGTTGTTGTTTTGGGGTGGTTTTTTTTGTTGTTTTGGGTTTTTTTGTTTTTTTTTTGTTTGTTTGTTTGTTTGTTTGTTTTGTTTTGTTTTAGTTTGTTGTTTTTGTTTTATTTTATTTTGTTTTGTTTTTGTCCTGACTAAAAATGCCATGGGAAATCTCCTTGGGAGAAACTTCAGTCAGCAAAGAAACAAAACAAAAGCAGCACTGGGTTGAATATGAAAATTAAGCAAACAGGGAAACTGAGGAAACTCAATTCAGTTTTCCTGTCCTCTAATTATCCATTTCACATGGCCATAAACAGAGGAATTTGATAGGGACACAGAAAAAAGCTACATTCCCACAAAACCTTTGGTGCACATATTCCAGTAGCAGTGGGTGAGGATAAAGCAGGGTGGTCTCTCATTTTGGGATTAGCCTCATATGGGCTTTTGGCTTGGCTCTGAACACAGCAAAAAAAACCAAAGCTTTTCTAGCCCAGTTTGGAGAAAGTTGCATTCTCAGTGTTACAGTTTTACCAAACTGCTTTCTTTTTAAATCTTTTTACCTGAGGAAAATGGTGCAAGACACTCAACCCTTAAGTAGTTATTACTCCAGGAAAAGAATTTTTCTTGCCACATAGAAGAGATTCTACCTGAAACCAGTAAGTGATTTTATTAAAAATACTTCCATTTAAATAGGAATTCTAGATGCATTCTAAATGCATCATTTCCTTTTCATTCTCTGTTTCTGCTTGTCCAAAAGATCAGATTCACACTCACTGAAATCTCTAATTTAATCAGAGTAACCTTGAATCATTCACCACTGAATTGACCAAAGTACAGCAAAGCAAGAAAAGTGCTTTTTCCCAGCTGAAAATGAGTCCAGTGTCCACCTCAGCCCCTCAGATCAAGGGCAGGCAAGGCTGGCAGCCCTGGGGGGAGGAAGCAGCCAGGTTTTGTCCATTAGAGCAGAACATTGACCCCAGTGACAAAGAGCAATAACCCCATGCTCCTAATTAGGGGTAATGCCTTAATTTCAGCTTTCATATTCTCCAGATTCTGCACTGGTACAGAACTCTGCACCTCATATCAAGTGTGAGCAAGTTCTCCTCACAGCTCAGACAAAGCAATCCTTTCCCAGCCCAGAACCAAGGACACATGGCAGCCTCAGGCCCAGAAAGTGCAAACAGCAGGGAATTGAGGGGAGCAGTCTGGGAGGGTGGGACTGCATCCCCTGAAGTGTAACTGGACAATGAACCCCAATATGGAAATGGACCAAAACTTGTAAAAGTGTGATAACCTGTGACCCACTGTCCATCTTGGGTACATTTTGGGTCCATCTTGGGTGCAGCCCCAGCCAGGCTCTTGTACTGCCCAAGGTGGATCCTTTGAAGGCCTTTTAATAAATACCTGATTTATTCCTTTAAAACTGGCTAGTCTCTGTTCCAGGGCAAGCAGAACCTGTGCCAAGTTCATCATCATCATCCTCATCTTCCTCCCTCGTGGTTCACCCTGAGCNAAGGTGCATCCTTTGAAGGCCATTTAATAAATACCTGATTTATTCCTTTAAAACTGGCTAGTCTCTGTTCCAGGGCAAGCAGAACCTGTGCCAAGTTCATCATCATCATCCTCATCTTCCTCCCTCGTGGTTCACCCTGAGCCTTCACTCCCAACCATCCCACAACAGGTGATGACCAAGGGTTGATGAACAGCCTCCCTCCTCTAGAAATTCTGTATTTAACACAAGCTCCTGCTGTGTCCCAGCAGTTGCCCTGGGAGCCCTCTCCATCTCCCATATCCTAAATTAAAAAAAAAGAAAAAAAGCCATTTACGAGAGCAGGAGCTGAGTATACTTGGCCCCAGCTCCCAGCCAGTGCAGGAGAGCATTTCCAAACGGGGAGAAAAGTGCATCTGATTCTCCTGCTGAGGCGTCCAAGGAGGGCCACAAAATTATAGCTCCAACTATAAACAGAATGAGTACATTTTGTTCATTTTCCTGTTCTCTGCCTAATCGATGCAATATGAAGAGCTGCTATCAGTGCAGAGTTATACAATCAGATGGCAGCAATAAAAGGAACGTTAGCAAGTCTGGGCTATCATGGGAGGTTGACTGCAGGAAGCAGTTATAAAACAAGAGCGTTTAGATCTGTTTAGATGGGAACATCAGATTCGTGACAAAGTCGTTCTCATGTCTGTCTGCCCACTTAATACCCAGCTAATGGACATCTGCATGGAGATTTACAGGGGCTGCCTGGCCCAGGAGCAGTGCTGAGGGTTGTGGATGCACAGACAGGGCTCTTTGTGCACCTTAAATAAGATGTGTCTTACATCCAGCAGTAAAACATCCATATATCCACGAGTTCGTGTTATCTGCACAACATATCATGTGCAGAACTGGATAATTGTTGTCTGCTTTATTGTTTCCTCATTCTCTGAGACTCCTGGAAGGTTTTATTGTTGTTTTAGCACGAATCAGAGTGCAGGCTCACAGACTCACAAGCCTGTGGCATGAGGAACACAGTAGGAACACTGTGGAGGGATAAAGCACAAGCTGGGCACCTCCAGCAGCTGTCAGCAAGGAGCCTTTGCTCTAAAGTCTTTTGTTCTTTGGTATCTGAAAAGTTCCTGGCTCTCTGATGCTCCCCAGACTGGTTTTCTTCTCTTCCAGCCACCTCTCCTCTGGTATCTGCACAACGCACTTGGAAAACCCAGGGACTATCAAAAATGAGAGCTGTAAGGCTTTAAAAACAAACAGACATTTCACCTGTCTCCAATCAGCCCCTTCTCAGGGCTTGGCTTTGATTTCCCCAGCACAGAAAAGAAATGGAGAGGATTTTAATTTCCTTGGCTCCCCAGAGCAGCATGAATGAGGCTGCAGCCTTGCATTGGCCTTGTGTTATTAATGGGCTCCATGCTTGCAAATGTCTCATTCAATATATTTGCTCCAAGTGCTTCCAAAAAAAAGGGGGGAAAAAAAAAGAAGAAAGCAAACCTCAGGTTTCTGGGCCTAATGTATGTGACCTGACAGCATGAATACATTAGATCTTCCCCAGAAACACACAATTCCAGACTGTGCACTGGATCTCCAGCCTTTTTATCTTCATCTGGGCTCTAATCAATGTGCTGGCAAGGAGCCCTATTCTCCTGCCAGTCTGGCTCAGGCTTTGTCTCCCTCTGACAGGGTATGACATGCCTGCCTCCAGAGTGCCTGAGAGCTGGGAATGTCTGAGCCCCCTGCCCAGGCATCCCCAGCATCTTCCCAGCAGCAGTGATTGCTTTCCTGCCCAGTTTCTTGGCCCCTCTGTGCCAGAGCCAAGGCTCCCCCAGCCCTCTGCAGGCACCAGGAGCTGTGGCTCTGCTGAGGGCTCTGTGCTCCTGAGGAGCTCATCCATCATTCCCAGCCCTAAAGAAGGGCCTGGAATCCAAACCTGAGACCTAAGGGCTCTCAGGCAGGTGGTGGCAGTCCCCCACTCGCTGTCTGCTTTTCCCTTCCCAAGCTCTGGTTGTCTGCAAGCCTTTCAGTCCCTAAAAGGAAGAGCTGGTTTATATTATGTGCCTGGACAGTGTCTAACCCAGGAGGGCCCCACTTTGATTAGGGTCTCTTGTGACCACTGTAATACAAGCACTGCTAATAAAAATACATTTGAATCAGGGAAAAAAAAAAAAAAAAAAAAAAAAAAAAAAAAAAAAAAAAAAAAAAAAAACAAAAAACAGTGATTCTCCTTTTCCACTTAGTTCCTAACTTGGAAAAGTCTGGGACAGGTGGGATTTTCAGCCAGAGGTGGGGTGGCCCCATTTGACCCATCCCAAGCCTTTGAGCTGCCCTTGCAGTGCTGCAAGCTGAGCTTAGCAAGAGCTGTGCTCATCTCTGCAAAGCCTCCTGTGCACATCCAAATGTGCCACATATTTGCCTTCCCAAAGCTGGACCTGCTTCTGTTAACAGCAATTAATCACTTTAGAGCCAGTCTTTTTATTATTATGAACGCAGCAGATGTGTTTCCATTAATAGGTCCCCGAGTGAGCCTTATCCAGCATCACTGATACTTTAATGAAGGAGATTATGTGGCCTAAACAGACTTTTCATTTGCAGCATCCTCCCATTTCTATCTGCACCTCCCAGCGAGCAAACAAACCCGAGAGGGAATCTTGTTTCGGGCTCAGTTTCAGCACAGAAGATAAACCTGCTGCCAAATAATAAAATGTGTCCCCTGGTTTAATGTGATTTGTAAGAGCTAAACCTTGCCCTGCTCTGTTTGCAGGGCTCTGAAACCAAACATCAGCCCAAGCCCAGAGATGTCTGTGCCCTGCTGTGGGGACTCAGAGCTCTCTGCTGCCCCAATTAACCCCAATTTCTGAGCCAGGAGAGGGCAGGCACTCGGCTCCCCAGGGATGTCTCTGTCTCCACAGTATGGGAATTTTTCAAGCGTGCTGGTTGCCATTAAAAACTCATCACTTCCCACAGTGGCTCAGACCTAGGAAGTCTTTGGGTGCTTATAAAATAGTCTCTAATTAATGACAGTAATCCTGAGGGTCACCAAGCAGTGCCATGTGAGGTTTCTCAAGCCAAGAGGTTGTTTTATGTTTTTCCAATGTTTTTCCTTTGCAAGGTCAGACTCCGCAATTTCTTTTGTTCCCCTAAATCATTTCTAGAACCAGATCCCTTCACCCCACGTGGCTTCTTCGCCCATTTGCAGCTCAGCATTCTCTTTAACTTACTGAATTTTCATCTTAAACTTGGATACTAAAAGTAGAAATAAAGAGGCTGCACTGCTCCTTAGTAAACAGAGGAGGCAGTTCCTTCTGTAACACAGACAGAAAAATTCCTGTGCATTTAAACAAGTGCTCTGGGATTCCCGAGGAGCACCTCCATTGTACAAATGCATAATTTTAAAATCCAGAAGGATCATTGCAAAAAATCCATAGATCTGCCTTCTCCTGCTTTGTGCAATAAAGGATATTGAATGTGCTGTGTGTGCAGGAGGGAGTTCAGCCCCTCAGGATGGGGGATTTATCCACTGGACAGTGACAAAGTGACCTCAGTCCCAAAGGCAAGGTGGGAGTGCAGCCACGGTGAAATCCCAGGGGAATTGTTCTTCAACTCTGCAGCAGCTTTTGGGTCCCTGCACCAAATGCTTGAGCTCTGACAGAATGGAAAAAGGATGAACTTTCTTTCACACCCACATCCAAACAACTTTACCGTGAAAAAACAGAGATAACGAGGCGACGACTGCCCCCCAGCCTTGTCTCTTTCAACCAAACCAAAACAAAGCGCTGCCTTTTTAATTTGAGCCCAATTAATTTGAATAAAGTGAGGAAATCACATCTGGGCTGTGGCTGCTCGAGAGCTCCTAACCACAGCCTGCGTGAGGTTATGTCAAGGACTTGCTTGTCAGCTTTGCTTTAACTCACATATGGGACCGGGGAGGAAAGAAAACCCAAGAGTTTTTACTTTCTGCAGTAAAAGCCAAACTAACATAAAATGAGATTAATGGCAACAGCAGTGACTGCTTTCATTTCCCAGTGAACTGTCTCAATAGTACCAGTAATCAAGATCAGGTTGGCTTTTCATTCTTTTTTTTTTTTTTTTCTTTCTTTCTTCTTTTTGTTTTTGGATAAAAAAACCCCAACTTTTCATCAGAGAAAAGAAAAAGAGATACTTAAAATACATAGACACATCTGTTCTCCCATATTAACAGCATTACGTCTTTCTCCATGTGATGCATAATGAATCATCTCAGTGTGTTTTGCTTTATAGTTTTGTACAAATCCAATTCCTTGTGACTTTTACTGTAATAATAATATTTTCCAATTCAACAGTACCTTTCATTTTGAGTTTCTCAGCACTAACAAGAAGAGAAGTGTGCTGAACCCATTGAAACAGCTCAAAAAAGGGAGGCACAGATGCAATTACTAGAAATTGAATTTGTCTCCTAATGGGGAGAAGAGAAAAGCACTTACAGCTCTTTTCCTTAAGCAGACATATAATTTTCACTGCCTCCTGCTCACAGGAGCCGGAGTTGTCAGCTCCCTTTGGAATGCTTGGATGCACAAGGCTTGGAGCACCTTATAATTTGATTTTTTGTTACTTCTTATAATTTAAATTATGTGGATTGTGCAGTCTGGGTAGGTCACACTTCTCATTCAAGCCACTGCTGGGGCTGTGTGATGAGCATGGTGGGAGGTTCTGCTTCCATCCATCCATGGAACCATCCATGGAACTATCCATGGAACCATTCATCATCCATCCATCCATCCATCCATCCATCCATGCATCCATCCATCCATCCACCATCCATGCACCATCCATCCATCCATCCATCCCTCCATCCATCCCTCCATCCATCCCTCCATCCCTCCATCCATCCGTCCTTCTGTCCATCCATCCTTAGGGGAGACAGTGTTAAGGCACAGAAATGAAAATCCAGCCTCTCCTCCCTGCTCTGCTGCCCTTTGCATGCCCTCAAGCTCTGTGTGTTTCTTCATGGCCTCACTCAGAACAACTCTGGGATTTCCTGATGCTCCTCATGGGCCGAAATCAGATCCATTTTTTCTTTTCCTTCCCCATGGCCACTTGGGAAAGGTGATTTCCCCAATGAATCCATTAAACTGAGCTAATCCCCAGTTCAGACATACAGGATTAAAGGGGGCTGATGCTCCTAAAGAGGTACCAAACCCTTCCAGCCCATGGAAAACCTCAAAACTTGGACACCTACGTGGGGTTTATAGGAATTGTTAACCTCGTTTGGCAGCAGTAATTAGCATTTCCTTGAAAGACAAATCCTGAGACATCAGGCCACGTGTGTGAAATGCTGCTTGAGGACAAAAGTCTTGTTTGTGTTTGCTACCAAAATCCAACAGGAGAGAAGGAATGTTTTCCACAGCAAGGAATGGGAATGATGGCTCTTTTTAAAAATAAAAAACCAAAAGAGAGAGAGAAGAAAACGCAGAAATTCTTGATTCAATTAAGTTCTTAGTCATGTAAATAGTTGGGAGTTTCCAGAAAGTAATGTCTTCAGAGCAGGATGCCAATGCAGTATAATTAAAATGTAAAAAATGTAGGAAGTTGGCCAAACCTTTGATTACAAACAAGATTTTCCTAACCCACCCATGACTTGGCATTTTGATCGTGAAATTTATCAACAGGAAAAGGTGATGATTTCTTTTTCTGGACTGAAATGGAAAATAAGTTAGTTTGTCGAGAAATAAATCTCGTTCACAAACTTTATTTGCTCATTACAAAAGCTTTTAGAATTTGATCACACTTTAGAAAGAGAAGGATTTTCTGGAAAGGGGATTTATTTTCTTTGATTGGTTGCTTTATATAATAACTGCTTTCTATTGTATAATATGAAAGGCAAGGGAAAGCAAAGAGCTTTTACATAGCAACCATTTAATTAGAATAATTTAATTCAACTTTACCATGCTGTACCAAAATGATAAAAAGACTAAGCCTGACACTGGCAGCAAATACCAGTGTTGAGCACAGAGGAATCCCAAAATATCATGGAACACTCTCCAGTGTTTTAACCCCTAAGCAACTTCATTCCCAAACCTTGGACAGCTTTGCTATTATTTACACTCTTCCCTAAACTGAACATAAAATAAAATCCTTGACAGAAGGTGATTGAATGAGTTTATAAATGTAGTTTTGTGTTGTATAAATGCAGGATTATCAAGCAGGGTCAAACAGTGGGAACTCCACAATATCCCAACCCAGAACCTCTAAGTCCAGAGGTCCATAAACTTGAAGCACTGAATGAGGATGAATTAAAAAATTCAGTGTTGTCTTTTCCTGTATTACCTTTACCCTTGCATTAAAGCAGCCATTAATTGGAATGTTGTAAGCAGCAAATCTTCTTGCTCAAAGTAGAAAGGGTGAACAGCAAGGGAAGGCTTTTTAAACTCTAAATTTTGTTTATTGTGCAGTTCTTTTTTGGTATGGTCAGGTCTTAAGGAATTGCAGAAAGCTGAATCCATCTCTGAGCTCTCCAGTGTCCTTTCTCCATGGAACTTTTGCCAACATTTGCTAGTCAACCCCCTTTGAGCTGCAAGCTGGGAAAAGAGACCCAATCAAAAATAAAACCTACCCAGAGATGAACAGCTCGGCCTGTTGGGGAATTAATCCTCCAAATGGTCACTCCTGGTTCCCCTGCTGGGTCCTCCCACATGCAGGAACGAGGAAAAGTTGGGCACAAATCTCACCCTCCTCACTGCAGAGTGGCAAGGTTCAGCACCCCTAAAATGCCCCAAATTTATTTCAAATTTGAGCCTCCAAATCTGTGCTCTCTAGTGCAGAGTCTCAACTCAATGTCTTGTTGATCATCTATTTTGCTTTGTAGCACTCTGTAGAGTTCCAGGCTTTACATTTTCAGCCATAAATAGGGAAGATCAGTAAAAGTTCACATAGCATGTGGTCCCTGATTCGTCATTCCCAAACAGTTGGGGCTACAGATTTTCTCATCCAGGTGTCTTTAGTACGAGGCACATTCCTCTCCCTTTTTCTCACTGTGATTGCAACGCTTGAATTTTGCAAAACACAAGCTGTGCAATTTCATCAGAATTTATTTGGTATGAGGCAGCTGAAAAACAACGTTATGCCAAGAAAATGCAAGCAGGGAAGAATTCACAAGTCATATATTGTGCAGCTACACTTCTCAAAGGGTATTTGTGTGTTTTAGTGGAGCACCAAGCATGTTCGTGTCTTTTATGACAGAATAAAGCATTCAGCAGCCCATGATACAACTATTCAGACTTCTGGCAGCCACCAGCCAGTTTCCACTTCTTTGAGTGCAAGATTCAGGGTGTGGAAACTTTCTACTTCCTTGGAAACTCTTCTGAAAATGGGTTTTCACTCAATTCAGCCTCTAAGTGTTTAAGAGGTGACTGAAATTCTGAAAGTGGACAGGCTGTTTTAGTGCCATTGGCAGCCTCAGGAAGTTTCTCACTATGTGAAGGGAAAGGAGGGGAGAAAAGTGGGGGAGAATTCTGTGTTATTAAAAATCTAACTCAGGATTTTCAGCGAGTGCCTTCTTTCCCTCTCCTTCTCTCCCTTTGAAAAGTAGGAGGTGAAAATAGCAGGATACTTTTCACTTCCATGTATTATTCACCCCCTGCATCAAAATTTCTACCCCTGCACTTGGAGCTCCACTTTCTGCTGCTGATGCAGTGAGATTGGCCAAATGCTTGATTTAACCCAAAAAAATTACGCTTGAGAAAATTCCCACCACCATCCAAGGAGCAAGGAAGATTTTGCCTAAATATATATCATGACTTGAGGAGTATTCCCAAAGAAAGCAGTGATGGGACGTGCATAATGGATCTGGGATAGAAAATCCCACTGGATGGTTCTGATTTCACCCAAGTTTATCAATTTAAAGTTAAACACCTATTTAAAGCCCATTGCAAAGCCTCTGGAGTCCCTGGTGGTGGGAGCTGGCTGTGTCAGAGGGTGATTCATGCCTGGATGGGGTGAATCACCCTCTGGATGCTCCTGCCATTCCCTGCAGCCACGGGCAGAGCGGGAATGATCCGGGGTGGCTCTGGAATGGCTCTGCTGGGTGGGATGGGAGCGCAGGAGGAGCTGGGTCCTTGCTGGTGTGTCATAGAGCAAGGAGGTGACACAGAAATAACAGAGAATCATGGAATATCCCCAGCTGGATATCCACAGGGATCACTGACCCAGCTCCTGGCCCTGCACAGACCCCCAACAATCCCAGCCTGTGTGGGATGGGAGCTGGCCCAGGCTCCTCTCCCTGGTGTGAGCACAGGAGGAGCTGGGTCCTTGCTGATGTGTGCATCAAAGAGAGGACACAGAAATAACAGAGACAGTGACTCATGGAATATCCCCATCTGGATATCCACAGGGATCACTGATCCAGCTCCTGGCCCTGCACACACACCCCAACCATCCCACCCTGGCAGCGCTGTCCAAACCCTCCTGGAGCTCTGGAACCCCCAGGGCTGTGCCCATTCCCTGGGGAGCCTGGGCAGTGCCAGCACCCTCTGAGGGAAGAACCTTTTCTTACATCCATCCCAACACTTCTGACACTTATTATTCTCCCTGATGACAGAGAAAATTTGTGAAGCCCATGTTGAAATCCATATCTCTGTTGCTTCATGTACAACTGGATTGAGAAAGCTTCCATCAGTGACTTGATCTATTTTTGTGTAGTATTTAACAGGATGGTCATAAGCCTTTATGAACTTTCTGCCAGGATACAATAGTCCAATTTGTGTCTCCGCTTCTCTTTGTTCTCTAAATCTCGTCCTGATCTCACAATTTTTATTTTTTCCACTCCACTTTTAGATCTCAGCATTCCTTACCTTTGGGCAACCTTCACTGTGCAAGAAAAAATTAGGACTGAACAAACTAACCTTGGGGTGATTAAAGAAATAACTCTATTCCCAATGGAAATATCTGAAATTCCTCAGCAATACCATGAGAAACTAATCTTGAATGTGATCTGATTTCAGAGGATGATTCATGGTTTCTGACTCAAGAGAAGCTGTTGATTACGGTTTAGGTGCCTCATCTTAAACAAAGAGACACTTCTTATTTTGATACTTTCTAACTAAACAAACTCTTTTTTCTGCCCATATATTGTCAATATATTGTGAATATTCATAGCTGTGGACAGAGTAACACGTGGAAAATTAGCATTTCTCACCTAGCAGCCAAAGGAGATGAGGCAGGACCTAAAGCTCTGGGGGAGTTTGCCATGGAGCTCTTCCTGAGTGGATTTAGGGACAGCAAAGCCTCCTCTCAGCTGCACCCTCTGACCTTTGCTTTGTGTTTGCTACATCATTCTTTGCTGTTGTTGCTGTTTTCATGGAAGTTCTTGGAACAGCCTGTGCATTTCTCAGGGCAGGGCTCCTGCACGTGCCATAACAGAGCATTCCCAGTGTCCATGGGAGGGACAGGGCCATGGCACAGCATTCCCAGTGCCCAGGGGAGGAATGAGGCCATGGCACAGCATTCCCAGTGCCCAGGGGAGGGACAGGGCCATGGCACAGCATTCCCAGTGCCCAGGGGAGGGACACAGCCATGGCACAGCATTCCCAGTGCCCAGGGGAGGAATGAGGCCATGGCACAGCATTCCCAGTGCCCATGGGAGGGACAGGGCCATGGCACAGCATTCCCAGTGCCCAGGGGAGGGACAGGGCCATGGCACAGCATTCCCAGTGCCCAGGGGAGGGACAGAGCCATGGCACAGCATTCCCAGTGCCCAGGGGAGGGACAGGGCCATGGCACAGCATTCCCAGTGCCCAGGGGAGGGACAGAGCCATGGCACAGCATTCCCAGTGCCCATGGCAGGGACAGGGCCATGGCACAACATTCCCAGTACCCATGGGAGGAATGGGGCTGCTTTTCTATCCTGGAGGAGGTTCTTGATCCTCCCTGGGATTTATTCACCCACTGGGCAGGTCTGTGTGGGGAGCTAAGTGTGTGGCTGGTCACTTATCTCAATCCCAGTGCTGTGTTTGCTTTCCTATTCCCAGATGTCCATCAGCTGACAGATTTCCAAGATTCTCTTTTTGTTTTATCATTACAGGGACTTCCTTCATCACAATTCCCTCCAGGTGCTGGTGGCACTTGTGTCCTTTGGTGTGAGTGTGGCCAAACCAGGACACAGAGCAGGCAGAAAGCAAATGCAAACCCAATCCTACATTTATCCTCTTTCCCATTTATCCTGCAGGTTTTCAGCAGCGGATGGAAATGAGAGGGAACTGGTTTGTCCTTGGTGTGATGGCCCTGCCACAATGGGGACAAACTTTGTGAGCTCAGGCACCCAAAGCAGGGGATGTCTGAGCTGAGCTGAGCTGAGTTTTAAAGCAGATGCTGGGAGCCTGGGCTGCCTCTGCCTCACTGCTGGGAGAGAACAGGGATATTAAATTGTGAATATTTCACCATTGTTATCTACAACAGCACAGCCACGCTCACTGTTGTCAGAACGCTGCAGCAGGAGGAAAGACTTTTGAATTATTAATTCCTGAGGGCTAATTAATAGGAAGGATGCTGGGAAAGCCAGCAAGCACGAGTTCAAAGCCTTGGTGTTTGTAATTGTGAGCAGCCATAACCTGGCCTGGGATTTCAGGCAGCCAGTGACAGCCTTTGACATCACACCCACATGCAAACAATGCTCAAAGAATGACACAAACACACCAACCTGGCACTGCAGAGCCCTTGTTAGCAGCAGAAGACAGCTAAAAGAATTCGATTTATAATTGATTACCAAAAAAAAAAAAAAAAAAAAAAAAAAAAAAAAAAAAAAAAAAAAGAGATAGAAATAAAACAAAAGCTTCTTGCCAGCTGTTGCCTCTCCTGAGCCAACTCAGCACACGATACCGAGCAGATTGCCCAGGCTGAATTCCTGATCTCACACTTGTCTTTTTTCCCTGTCATGTGCAGCCAAAATCCAATTGAAGTGTTGCTCTAGAAGGTAGAGATGTTGCTGCAGCTCTCTGCTGCACTTTTTCCCTTTTGAACCTGCTGGTTCTCTGGCTCACCCTGCCCGTGCCGTGCCCTGCCTGCAGCATCCCCGGGATGCTGCTGAGGGATGGACTGATGGCATCCCCCTGCTGAGGGATGGACTGATGGCATCCCCCTTCCCACACTTCCCAACATCCCTCTGTAAGCCCTGACAGGGACAAATGCAGAGCAGCTGCCAACTGGCCTCACATTTGGAGGGCTGACATCCAGCTGGCACCCAGAGGGTTCCTTGTGCTGGAACTCCCTGCTGCAATTCCCCTCCAATTTCTGCTGTTTACCCCAGGAATAAACTCATTGCTGCTGTAAAACCCCCTCCCATCAGGTCCAGGAGGGAAGCATGGAAGGCAGGAATGTCAGCCAGTTGGTCAGTGGCCAAAGAACTGGCCAGTGGCCAACTGGCATCCCAGGTTTTACTCTCGGTGGAGGAGGGCTCGTGGGCCTGGCTGCAGATCACCTGCCTGGCATTTCCTCCTGTCCATCCTACAAAAAACCCCAAATGTCACACCCTAAATCAGTGTTTCCTTGGTGGCCTGGCAGAAACGTGGTGACCAGGAGAGTTCTTCATTCTCCCACTGAATATAGTCAATTTATTTGAGAGTTAGGAGCAGGGCCTGAAAGGGGAATGCCAGCAAGCTGGAGAAGGATCACCCCCATGGGGAGGCACAGGGGACCTCTCTCAGTGACTCAGCCCAAAGTGTCACGTGCCACTGTATATCTGGAGCCTTTTCCTTCTTCTTTTGTATTTGCTTGCAGGGAACACGGCAGGGGATGGTCCCAGCCCTGGGTCTGGGCCAAAGAGGATAAAAAATCTTGCAGTTCTTCAGCCCTGCCTTGGATTTGCTGCCACTGATTGTCTCAGAATCCTTTTGGGAAGGGGCAGACTGGTTGGTGATCCCAGCTGGGAGCAGAATCCTGCATCCCTCCAGCAGCTTTGCATCCATCCCATGCAGGGCAGGCAGCCTGGATGGAGCCAGCCCTCCTCTGGAGGAGGATCCTGAGGGCTGTCTATTAATTGCAATGCACTCCATGATCACCCCTCTATTTCTGTCTTGTCAAACCCCATTTTGGGCATGGCAGTAAATACCATTTGTTTTTCCCTCTCAGTGTTGCTATCCCAGCGAAGAGGAGTGACAAGGGTGAGTCACCAAGGCAAAACATCCTGGGAAAAGTGTTTGTCTGGAAAGCTGAGGAACCTTGACCCAGCAGAGGTGACAGGATCCCTGAGAGCTTCTCCAAACCTGTAGGAATGGAATATTCCAGCACGAGTGGACAGTGCTAAGCAGCAGAAAGCAGCTCACTTCTGAGCTGTGGAGTGCTCCACTCCTGCCTGAGAGATAGCAGCAGCTCTGTCAGGTTGCACTCCTGACTTTTTCCTCTTTTTTCCATGAGGAAAAAAGGAGTGAGGTTTAGCTCAGCAGCTCATGTCCCCACGCTCAGCCCAGCTCTAGGCTCAGCTTTGCCCTGGGGCTGCCTCACAGAGGGGTCCCTGTGCCCCTGGCCCCGTTTGTCCCCATGCCTGGGACAGAGAAGGACACACAGAGGGCAGCAGGGTGGCTCCTGGTGCAGCAGGGCTGCCCTGGGCTTAGGGGGGAGATGTTGGAGCCCTGGGCACTGGGAATTCCAGGCTTTCTGTACTCACAGGCACTGACCTCCAAGCAAACCCTGCACTGACCTGAGGCTGTGGAGAAGGCTCCAAAATTGAGTGACAGCCCTGGGATTGTGGCTGTGGGGTTTGGATAGAAGTGTGTGATAGCACAGGGGGGGAAACTCAGAGTTTAAGGGTTTAGAATACAGGAATAGAGATATAAAGCAAGGTGGGGGTTTTAGGGTGTAGGTTAAGTCCTTTTTTTTCACCTTCTTTTCCTGGTTTGGGTGGGATTTTGTAATTGGGTAGAAAAATCCACATTGCGGGCCAGGGGTGGTTGGTTATTGGGTTAAAAGTAAAAATAATTTAGGTGTCATTTCATAATTGGACAGTTTGTGCTTAAAAGGCCTTGTAGAGAGACAGAGACAGAGCCATTTTTCACTCTTTTAGCCAGAACTCACAGCCTGTGAGACTGTAACAGAGATAAGAATTAATAAACATCTGAGTCTGAACATGAACTGCATCTCTGGAGCATTTAATCCCAACTCTATCAAGAAAAGAAGATAAAACCCCCACAGTGAACTGGAGAGGTCTCTGAGTAAAACAGTGTGGAGAAGTGCAAGGATTCACCAGTTCTGTTTCTACAGAATATTTCCCCTTATCATCAGAGCTGGGATGATCAGTGAGGGAGGCAAAGGAGGGGAGAGCAGAGCCACAGCTCCTAAAGCCTCACCCTGTGCATGCAGCCACTCCAGGTAACCCCAGCACGTCATGGACAGGGACACAGAAACCTTGGAGCTGGGAAAAGGTAATTAGGAAAAAGAAAATTCTAACAAATCCTGATTTCCCAAGTTAATTAACCCCAAAAATGCATCTGCCTCCTTGTCTCACTGGTTCTCAAAGCTTGCAAACTCCTCCACCTGATACTTTCTCTTCATCAGATGTCTGTGTTCCACTTCACCCCCCAGGACCTGTGTGCAGGACTGGGAAGGGTAATAGCAAACAGATCACATACTCAGCAATAGACTAAGCACAATTAGGCCTCACATTCCTCTCACTCCTATAAATAACCCTCAGTTTCCTCTCCATGTCTGCAAATTTCATTAGTATGATGGAAAGAAAAGAAAAATACACACATACACACTCACACTCACATGCCCCAAGCTCACTTTTCTTGCAAAGCCCAGATCTCTCAATCAAAGGCTTTGTTCAGCCTGGGGGAGAAAAGGGAGTTAAACCCACCAAGCCTCCTGGCCATGAAGGGAAAATTCTCTGCAGATGACTGAGGAATTCACCTGCAAGAAACAACAGAGAGAAAATAAAATATCCCTCTCTTTGCTGGGCTGTGTGTGCAACCTGCAGCTGGGGCTGTGGGGTTTTGGGGCATCATCAGCCCTGCTTGTCCTGGATCCCAGCAGAAGGGTGGGTGTTATTCCCAGCTCAAAGCCATCCCTCAAACACCTCCAGAGTGTGTCCTCTTCAGGAGCTCTGCCTGGGTGAATGTTCCCAGTGCTGGGATTCAGGTGTGGATTTCAACAAGTAAAGATGGGAAATGGAGAGGATCCTAAAGGCAGTGAAATTGTGAATTTCAGTCTCTGTGAAGGACACAACTGTTCACTGAACATTCAAGGTTTGCAGGTGTTCATCACCTTCCCTTCCCTCAGTGGCATCCCCCCTGGTAACCTCTAAGTGCAGGTAAGTACAGGCTGCAATTGCAGGGGAACAAAATTCTTCTGTCCATAGGAACTCAGATAAGTTATTAAAGAAAAAATAATTATTATTAACTGCAGTGAGAACAGAAAATTAAAAAAAAAAAAAAAAAAAAAAAAAAAAAAAAAAAAAAAAAAGTCAGGCTCAGACAGGAGTGTAAAAACCCTTGGAAACTTGTTGTGGTCAACAGTGTGATTGAACTGATAAAAGCTGGAGGTGTTTCCCTGGGTCTCAGGGCTGGTCTGGATGCTTTGTCCAGGGTAGCTTCAGATATGGCAAAACCTGAGGAGCAGCAGCCTGGGCAGATGGAGCCCTGGCAGTGTGGGAAGGTGGGAACTCAGGGAATGTGTCCCATGAAAGGGACTGAAACTGCACTGACAGAAATGTTCATGGTTAATGGCTCTGTGTGGCACCAGAGACAGCTGGAGTTACACAGGAAAAAGCTCTTGAAAGGCAAAATTGTTTTTTCTGCTGGGCAGAAGCTCCCCCTGTGCAAGGATGAGCTGTGTGGAGCTGTGACCACAGGTGCCACTGCCAGCTGTGCCACACCATCCCTGCTCTGCAGCAGTGACAGCAATGGCACAGCCAGTGCCACCCCTCAGCCTGCACCTGCTCATCTGGCTCTGCTCTTCTGGGCATCCTCCTTCCTGAGCCACAGCAGGGATGGGAATGAAATGAGGTGCTGGGGGATTTTTCCCCTTGAGAGCAGAGACATCTCCATTTAATTTCTCTCTCTTCTCAGCTCACGTGTTAGTATGCCCAAGCATGGTGCATAAATAATAAAACCTGTGCAGTTCAATTAATTATTTTCTCTTTTATTCTAGAAAGGGTCCTTTCCCTTCCTTTCCCCTCCCTTCCCACACTCTTCTCCTTTCATCTTCCAAATAAAGATCCTATAAGAAATGATGGGCAGCCCTCCAGAAGTAATGAGACAAAGATGATAAAGTAAACCTCAGAAGAGAAAGAATTGGCTGTTGCAGCAGCCTTTTCTCACTTTCAGGGCCAATAGAAAAAAAAAAACAGGGCCTGTCAGACACGTAAAGCAATCCAGGAGACATTAAAAGAACCTGCACCAGCTGAATCTGAGGCCAGACAATTGTCTAATCTGCATTTAGGTGCTGAATTGTGGGCACCCCAAGCACCTGCAGGTAGATGCTGACAGACCCTTCAAGGTGTGTCAGTGTCTGAATTTCAGGCTCCTCCTAAAAGCAGTGCCAGCCCCAGAGGGGAGCAGCTGCTCACTGATCTTCTCCCACTTTGGTCTCCCACCTCAGAGCCTCAGCCACCCAATTTACTCCTGGTGCTCTTATCTGCCTCCTAACGGGAGAATTTCATTAAATTCCTGCTGAAGTGAATTAATTGCCTGGCTTTTCTCGCCGCCTTCAGCCCATTGTTGTTTCAGTCTCCAGCGGCCGGAGGATGCGGAGATGGAAAGATCCAGGTGAATCTAAGGAGTTAAAGGCTGGGAGAGCCCATTGTTCTGACATTTAATGAGTTCTGCCCCAACCCATTACTTTCGCCTCATCTCTTCATTGCTATCAGCAGAAAAGTGCCTGCAAATAATCGTGTCCCAGCCCTACAGCCCATAATGAGTTCAGGCCAATGCAAAAGAACTGTTATCTCTGATGTGCTAAAAAAGCCAAATTGCTGCCTACCTTTGAAGTGGTGTGAAGTCCCAATCAACAGCGTTAAGTGAATGAATCACTTGGGAAGCCACACTCCGAAAGTCTCCTTGTTATTATTAGAATGGAGGAGAAGAATTGAAGATAAAGTTTGATTCTACACAATGGAAATTTATTGTTGAGAGGGAGAGAGGCCTGCCTGCTAAAGAGAGAGCACCAGGCTCGATGAGGAAACACTTTATATTTCCTCTCCCTCGAAATCCAAGTGCACTTCTGCCAGGTTGGCTGGAAAGAAACAGGTTTGGAGCTGTCACCCAACACCTGTGGAGAAGAGCCCTCCCTTTTCCAGATGCAGAGCATCATGGAATGCTCATGATACTGGTTTTTATCCTAGGGTCATGGGATGGGCTGGGAGGAACCCCACAAATCCTCTTGTTCCTCTCCCTGCCGTGGGCAGAGGGACCTGGACCATTCACTGAGCTCTGGTGGCCACAGCTCCATCCTCACAAGGGGGAAAGGGCTTCCCAAAGGTCCCAGCTCCTGCTGACCACTGCTGGGAGAGCTTTTCTCTTTGCATGCCTTTGGGAAGCATGAAATGGGAAAAAACAGCCTAAGGTATGTGCACAGGCAATGGAGAGAGTTGGGAAACACAAAATACGGGAGCATTTCTCCTAGGAAAAAAGAGAAGGACGAGATCCCTGTCACCAAACTGTGTCATCAGCATTGTCCCTGCCCCGGGGCATCCCCTGAGTGTGACACACGTGTGGTCCTTGTCACCTCCCATGAGGATGGATGTTGGAGCTTATGGAACACAAAACACTTCCCTGTGAAGTCTTAAGCTGCCTCTGCCTGCAGCACTGCAATCAAAACAAAGGAAAAATAATACTTTTTGTTTTGCTAATCTTCTGTAGACTTGGTAAAATATATAATAGGTTCCATTAAGCCCGAGTTAGTTAATTACTAGGTAGGAAATCCAATATCTTCTCAGGGTTATTTTCCAGTTGTCATTTTGCAAGAGAATTTTTGCTTTGACGTCATTGCAAGACAAAAAACACTCTGTGGACAAAAGAAACCACAAATCGGGGGAAAAATACATCAATATTGTTTTTCTTATAGCCTGCCACTCATTGGGTGGAATTTTGTGCAATATTGAGAGCCTGCCTCTGGCAAAGCTCCCTTTCCAAGCCAAAAGTGTGCAATAATAGGAGACAGCTCCTGGAGCCATTCCTGGAAAAGCTTTGCAGACTTTGCAGGTCCTTTCAGGGCCACCTTCAGGTGCTGACCAACGCCTCAAGGATCACTCCTTGTTGAGGAAAAAATAAAAATTCACGTGGGCATTTCCATCTTGGAGTTCACCATCAGCATTTATTCAATTTTCTGTAAATTCCAGTGCATCCCCACACAGGTGTAAATCAGGTCCACGACCTTCCTTGGTTAACAAGGATATTACCATTACCAGCATGCCATCCTTGGGACAGAGAGGTAATTATGCTCATTAATATTAATCTGATAACCCACTGCATCTATGTTCCTGCTTCAGCAGGAGCTGAATTAAAAGGCAAACTGATTTAAGCAGGGTTTCTAATCTGATTAATTACTATCCAACTTATTTGCATACAAAGCCATAAAAACACCTATCAAAACAAAATACCTGGGCATTTCTTCTGCATGGTTTTGTGGCAGTGCTGTCTGCAAAGGTTTCTGCAAAAAATCCACTGTTCTGTTGGAATCTGCAAGGCTGAGGTGGAAGTTAAATATAATTTAATGTTGGGTTTTTTTTCCTCTGGAATTTTGTTTTGGAAGAGAACCTGAGGGGAAAAATTCTGACAATGTCAAAATATTCTGTTTTGACTATTTCAGAACAAAATGTTTAGAGTTTCCTGTTCAGGATGGATTTTGTTTTGAATTTTTTCGTTTCGTTATATTTTTTTAAATAATAAATACATTATATTGTGTTATAGAAAGAAAAGTTTGAGAGCCATAATGAAAATAAGTGAGTTTATCTACAGAAAACATTTTCTGGAGTCTTCCTGTGGAAAATGTGACTCTGGAGCTTTGCACAGACTCTGCTGGAGGCTGCATTGGCCTTGAGGGTGCAACAGAGAGAGCCTGGCCTCATCTTTCATAGTCCTGCTGAAGGACACATCAGATCATTTTTATCAGGCTCCCAGCTTGGATTCAAAGCTCCAGGTGCTGTTTTAGGAAGGATAAATCGATGGAGATTGGCACATTTGCTTTCCTTCCTTTTCCCACCAGATTCCTTCAGACTTTCAGGCAATTATGACAAATGATGGAGAAATAAACAAAGTTTATGGACTTGTTCCCAGTCCCATCATGGATCCTTCACCAGCCTGTCAGACATTTGTGACACAGGTCAAGGAGAAGGGAATTCCTTCCCAGGGAGACACATTACAATTAGAACAACTTTTCAAGGGCATTAATACAATCATGGAATGCTTTGGGTTGGAAGAGACCTCAAAATTCACCTCCTTCCACCACCTTCCACTATCCCAGGTTGCTCCAAGCCTCATCCAGCCTGGCCTTGGACACTTCCAGGGATGGGGCAGCCACAGCTGCTCTGTGCCAGGGCCAAACCACCCTCACAGGGAAGAATAAAATATTGAATTTCATTCCCTTTGGCTTCTCATTGCTGCTTATTTAAAGGGTTAAATGCCTCCTTTGGACCTGCTCCCTCTGGCAAACAAAATACCAGCACTCCTTGGGCTGAAAGAAGATGTGTTATATTAATAAAATTATTTCCCAAATGAAATTTAAGCATTAAAAAAAAAAAAAAAAAAAAAAAAAAAAACCCCCACACCCAAGAAGGTTTTTTCCATGGGAGGGGAAAATTTGTTTGCCATAATCTGCTTTGCTTCTCCCTGTGGTGATGGCTGCTGGGAGGAGTCTGGGAGGAAGGAGAGGAGCTCCTGAGCTGAAAAGTTATGGTCTGAAGGCATTAGTGATGAAGGCAGCTCATTTTTACACCCTTGCTGAATAATTAAATTGATAATGGGGCGTGACCTTGCTCTTGCTGTCCCCTCCCAGCTGAGGTCTCAACAGCCCCGGGCTGGATGCTCCCCCTGCCCAGCGATGCCAGCAGAGACCTGGAGCCTGCAGGTCCTGCCCGTGCCTGGCTGGAAAATGGGAATTGGGGAAGCTTTTTGCTGCAGTCTGTGGTTGTGATTCCCAGCCCTGCCAGCAGTGCCGGGAATCAAACCACAGCCTTTATTGTAATCCGATAAAACCTTAACAGCCTCTGCTCCTCCCCGAGGGCAAATTAAGGGCCTCGTTTACTCTTTGCCTTTTTGTTTAAGTCTCAGTGAGGCAGGAGTGATGCCTGGAGTTTTCCCTTCCCTGTATCCCAGGCTCTGCTGCCCAGGCTGCAGCTCTGAGCTCACAGTCAGGGGCACTCAGCTCTGCACACAGCAGGGACACAAAACAAATCCTTTTCCTGCTGCACCCCAAGGACAACTTCCAGCCCCAAAGCACAACCAAGGGGGGCTGCAGGCAGGAACAAGAAGGATGGGACCTCACAACCTGCAGCTGCACTGGGACAATTCAACCCCAAGCTGCAAATGCACCCAAACTCATCCAAGGGGGACACCTGGGGACCCTTTGCCCATTCTGGGACCATTTTGGCTCCCCCTTGGCTGCAGCCCTGCCCAGGCTCTTGTCCTGCCCAAGGGGTGCCCTAAAGGCTTTTTAATAAATCTCTGCTTTATTCCCTGCCTCTGCCCAGTCTCTGCTCCAGCTCAGCCTTCCCAAGGCATCAGGAACATGGGCAGGGAAAGCAGATCCCAGATTTCCCGATTCAGCTTTGAAGAACACAAACAAAAATCCAATTTTCCCAATAAATCCAGTTCCCAAGGGGTTCTTTGGCACCTTGGAGCTGGAAGCAGGCCCAGCTGTGGGGCTGCATGGGATGAACCTCAGTGCCCCCCCTCTGCAGCCCTGCCCAAGTATCCCTGGATTATTTCTGGGGAAATGCACTCAGCTGCCAATCTCTGGTTTCTCCCACTCTGGCAGGAGCGAGCTCCAGCCTCAAACTGGAAACCTTCCAGTGAAACTTGCAGCTGGGTTGGTTCTTCCCTGTGGAATTCTCCCAGTGCCAAGCACTCTGGGATGGAGCTGTGTGGATGCAGATAACTCATGGGAATTGCAGTTTGGGTTCTGTGCCCAAGGAGACATCATTTTAGTTTGTTTCAAGGAGTCCTGAGCACTTCAGGGATCCAACTCTCCCTGGGACACAGAGGGGCTCCCCAGGGATGCTGCTCCCCTGCAGGGAGAGTTTCCATAACTCCGGGGTAGTTGATGAAATTCCTCCTTGTTTTGGGCAGAGTTGTGCTCTGCACCCCACACCCACAGCTCACCCCCTGCCCCACTGCTGAGAGTCCATCTCTCAGCCCCACATCCCATCCCTCAGCCCCACATCCCATCCCTCAGCCCCACATCCCATCCTTCAGCCCCACATCCCATCCTTCAGCCCCATATCCCATCCCTCAGCCCCACATCCCTGAACACTCCACCTGCTCCAGGCCACCCCAGACCTCCATGGAATCCCTTGGATGTGGGATTGCCTCACTCACCTGGGAGTTTGGGCTTGCCTTTGCAGCACTCTTCCCTTAACTCCTCTCTTGCAGCCTTGTTGGGACTGAATCCCAAGAGGGAAATATTTGGGAATTGTCATTTTGGGCTGATTTATTCAGCTGTGGCCTCAAGAGCTGCCACCTCTGTGTAGTTGTGTCGGATTGAGGAGGGTTTGCCACATTCCACATTTCTTTGAATGATTCCATAAATAGGTCTCAGCCCCCTCACAGTATTAATAAGAAAGGAAAAATGTGTTTCAACCACATTTTTTTCTTCTTTCTCAATTATTTTAATGTATTTTCCCCTCAAAATTACAAAACAAACCAAAACAGAAAGCACAGTAGTTTTAACACTTAATAAAAAAGACATTAAGTTATCAGTTCCTTCAGATTGGAAAATAATGGGGAATTACAATTTGAATTTTGTGCCCCACAAGACATAATTTTAACTTGCTTAAAGGAGTCCTGAGCACTTTCATTTTCCGAGAGCATTTCTGAAAAGTCAGGCCTGAGAGAGGTCAGCCTGGATTTCCAAAACTGAAGAAATCTAAATGAGAAACCAGTTTATATCACTGCTCTGAAAGACCTCAGGCACCTTCCCTGCTTCTCTTCTTATTTCCTGAGCAAAAACTGGAGTGGAGCTCATTATCTGCCTTAATCACCCATAGAATCACAGAATCCTTTTAAAAGGCAGAACCAGCAAACAAAAGCAGCTGGAAAAGAAGAAGATTTCAGGCATCATAAAATGCTGAAAGTATCAATGATTTTCAATAAAGCCATCTTCATTCAGGATTTCTCTTTCAAAAAACTGCACATCTTGATTATTCCTGGGATATATTTAAAAACAAAATGAAACAAAACAAAACAAAGCAACCAATCTTGGAGATACTCTTGTCAAATATTTCCATTCTTTTTCCAAAGGAAATGGTTGATTTTATAACTGCAGATGCCTCTTGGTGAGCTGTTCAAGAAAAATCCCAATATTTTTCCATCTATTAGCCAATCCAGGCTCACTCTTGCATCCACAGAAAGGTGTTGCCATCATAAAACTGGGCCACAGTGTTTACATTTTTATGATGTTCTCATAATTAGCAACTTTCTTCTCTGTCCCTCTGGTGACTAATTAAAAAGCAGCTGATCCTCGATGGAAACTTTAAGAACATCCTGTTTGGAGCTTATTCTGCTGCTGTGGCCCATAGTTTCTGCTTTTTAATTTATTTTTTTTTTTAATAGCTGAGGGTAATTGTACAAAAATAAGCTCGTTGTTGTGTCAGGTGGGACGTGGTGCTTGTGAATTCTGGTGTTGCCGTGTTCTGCATGGCATCATAATGTCACCTACAGCCACAGCTGCAGCAGCATTTCTGCACTCAGGACATCTCTGTGTGTAAAAAAGTGAAAATCATCAAAATACAGCTCTGAGAACGTCCCACTCCAGGCAGGCTGGCTAAAATAATAGCAAGAAATGGGTATTTTTTTGTGTTCCCCCATGAGTGGGGATTAATTTGATACAAAAATGTTTCCTCCAACAGGTGCCTCTTGTTCCCCAAGGCTGGAGTCTCTTTAATGCTTTTATCCCCAACTGCCTGTTCTGTTTATGCCATATATTAAATTCTCCATCTCCAGAGGAGCTTTCTGCCAGCTCAGGTTGGGTGTTTACCCCCCAAGCCCAGGCCTGCACTGCAGATCTGGGGGAAGCTGCTCACCCCCAACCCCACATCCCTGGAGAGGATCCCTGCTCGGCTGGAAACGAATTTGTCACAAATTTGGATGCTCTCCACAGAAATGCTTCCATGGGAATGAGAGGAGAGCTGGTGAATCCATCTGTGAGGAGCAGGGGGAATTTGTGCCTTCTGCTCTGCCTGGATTCAGCTCCTCTGCCTGCCAAAACAACAACAGAGACCAAACCAACCACCCCAGAGGAGCTGTGGGGTCACTGCAGAGCCCTTGGGCTGGGAGGTGACTCGGAAATAAATGAAGAGCCCAACCCTGCCAGGTGCCACCCACAGCCCTTTGCCTTTGCTCTCCTGGTGGATTCTTCACTCCTCAGAGCTGATGGCATCCCCAGGTTACACCTGATGCTAAATTGCTCCAAAATTGAGTTAATGTCACCTTTTAGCTCTGCAATTCTCCTGCAATTCACCCCTTTAGCTGGGATTATCCATCTGTTTGCCAGGCAGAAAACAAGGTGTGGGCAGAGAGTTTGTTTTCCCTGCTGGGTGACAAATTTCCAAGTTTGACTCCACCACTTCTCCTTCCCCTCTGTTTGCTTCTCCAGCTATTTTTGGATCCACTGGTGTGGCTGTTGCTGCCTCCTGGCCGAAGCTGCTTTGCCAATGACCATTTCCCCGTGTGTTTGCTGAGTGTAAACATCTTGCAAAACACAACTTGTGCTTCCAGGAGCTCTGGGGAGAGAGCAGCAGAGGAAAGGGGAGTTGCTCAGAGCCCGTCTGGTCTTGTAAGCAACAGCCACCAGTTTCTCAAATTAGAAATCTGGCTGCAAGATTCCAGTGTCTCGGGCTGCTGGAGCCGTCAATGAGTGAGGAAATAAAGGAGAGGTGGAAAAAACAAGCCCTGCAAACACACAAGGAACACTTCAGCACTGCACTGAGCATCGTGGTGGGATGTCTCCTGTTTTATAGGATAAGGAAACATTGGTGTCCCCCTTGTAGCAGCTCTCTGGGGAGGGGGATCCCAAATTCACCCTCCTGGGCTGCAGGTAAAAGCCAGAAGAAGCCTCAGGTCAGTCCTTCCTCACAGCCAGCCTGGATTTTCTGGATCTGCAGCAGCAGCACTGCCTTTGCCCAGCAGACATCTCGCCTTTCCCACCTGCCAGGGCAGAGTTTGCTTTCCTGCTTTTGCAAGTACTTTGAGAGAATCCTTAAAAATACTTGGAATTTAAAAATAAAAGGCAGGTTCTGCCAAGAGGACAGGTGTCCCCTCATGAATTCCTCATCAGAGGGATTTTACAGCGAGTGACAGGACAATGAACACATGGGAAAACACAGTGCTCTGCTCCTGCATTGTTTCTTACATTTTTATATCGATAAACACTGACTCACCTTCAACAACGTAATCCAGAGACAATCAAGGGAAGTACGTGGGGATCTCGTGGTCTTTGCTGACTTTGTTTTGTTTATGACCCCAAAGCACCACAACAGATATATCCATGAGCGTGTCCCATGTCGGCAAAGCATGGGCTACAAATGGAAAAGAGATGAAAAATCAGGGAGAGCCTCTTTCCTGACACAGGAGCTGCAAATTGTGGAGTCAGAGCTCAACATTTCAAGTTTGCACACAGTGTCCACTTTTTGTGGCTATGACTTCTTGCAGAGAGCGAAAAAACACATTTTTCCCAGATGTCTTTTCCTTTCCCACCAAAATGTCTCCTAACATTTGAAATGCTGGGAAAACACATTTCCAAATTTAAAGGGGACCATGCATGGAATCAGCTCCAAAAGGGCCCAGCAATGCCCACAACTGATCAGCACCAAAGGGAACATCCTTCTCCTGGCACTGCTTGCTGTAAAGACACCAATATTCTGAATTTTCAGTGGATCTCTGGGCATTAGAAATGTTTCCTGAACAGCATTTTGATAAAAGTCAACAGAGAAATGACCCTACAAATACTGTGCAACCACGTGTCCTAAGAAAATGGAGATGGGGTCTCAAGCTCCACAGGTTTTGCAGGGAGTCAGGGAGGATGTGAGAGCTGCCAGAGCAGCAAAGGCTGGGAGATCATTCCTACAAGGTGTAGACATGGGCAGGGGTGCCCCACATGGCAAATCCTTCCTTGCAGAAGTATTGCTGGGTGTGAAAACTCTCCTAGATCCCCTAAAAACTCAGTGGGAATTCCTTGTTATTCTCACTGAGAGCTGGATATTACCTTACATGGCCTAAAGCTCCCACAAAAAAACTCATTAGAAGTGTTCTCATTAAAAAGGAAAGAGGGAAAAAGGCAGAGCTTGTCCCGTGGGCAGCATGGCTTGTGCTGTGTGAAATCTGCCAGGATTTCATCCCTGAGGAGCCTCAGTGGAGCTCAGATCCCCACATTCCCACGAGGCTCAGGGTGGTGAGATGGAAGCACTTGGACTGCACAGCCCTGAGGGGGATTTTAGGTGACAGCAAGGCCTGGATGAGATGTGAGGATGAGGAGGAGTCAGAGCAGGGGCTCCCAGCCCATTTTATTGCAAACCACAGGGCAGGGATGCTCTGATCCTGGAACCCCTGTGCCAGTCCATGACCTCCACAGAGTGCTCCATGTCCCCTGTGACTCAAACCCAGCTGCAGCCAGCTCTGCCACCAAGAGCACAGGACACTTCTCTTGGCTCTGCTCTTCCCTGCAAGCTTGTCCTTGCTCAGGGCCTGCCTCTCCCTGTGCAGGCAGAAGGACCCCAGTGAACCCATGGAATGTTTACCTGATCTCAGAAAGCAGCTCAGCTGCTAAAGCTGAGCCCTCATCCTCCCTGTGACAGCTGCTTTTCTGTTCCTACTTTTACCTGCTCTTCCAAGAAAAGTGACTTCTCTCTTTCCCTTTATTTTCCTTCTGTCACGCACAAACATCCCACCCAAATTTCTTTTTTTTTTTTTTT
>WEIU01022204.1:111164-122578 GCA_013389925.1 Aegithalos caudatus
GGGTGGGTGAGTGGTGGGATGGGTGGGTGAGTGGTGGGATGGGTGGGCAAATGTTGGGATGGGTGGGAACCACAACCTCATTCCCAGCTGTGCCAGTGGCCCTGCAACACCTGCACAGTTGAGGGGCCTTCAAACAGCTGTGGCAGTTCACAGAGGGATTTGGGAAAGCAAAACCTTGTGGCCACAGGTTGACCTGAATGTCCCCACCATGTCCCCTCCCACAACAGTGCATGATCCCACCACGCCACTCACAGGGAATCCCTAAATTTAGACCCACCAGCTGTGAGAGGCATGAGAGGTATTTAAGGGGCTATAATTTTAGACAAAGCATAATTGTGAGATATATTTAATTGTGTTCTGTGGGGGGCAGAGCCACGCCAAGTATTTTCCATGGTTATTCCTGTCCATCCTGACGTGAGTTAGCAGCAGCCACGGCGATCCCTGTGCACTCTGTAGCACCAGGGACAGGAGGCAAAGCTGAATTTTGAGTTTCACCCCAGCTGGGCTTTGTGAGGGAAGCACTCAGGCATCCACTGGAGCAGGGAAAATAAAAATCCCTTCTGCAAAGGCCAGGTGTGAATCCTGGGCGAGGCTTCAGCTCCCAGCACTTCCCAAATCCCCTCACCTTGTGCGGGATGAACAGGGCGGGCACTGGAGTGCCAGAGCTCCAAGCTGCCCTTCCTGAGCTGTCCCCATCCCCTCCTCTTGTCCCCCTCCCTCCTTCTCATCTTCTTGCATTTCAGGAGGGAGAGGAGGAGGAGGAGGGAGGGAAGGGTAATTTTGACTGATGATGAGGAAACGATTTGGTGTAACTCGAGCCAGTTTTTTGTCAAACACTCAGCACCCAGCATCATTTTCCCCAGCCTGGGGAGGCTCATCTTACCCAACTACCTGGAGGGTGTTTAACCTCCCTCCATCCCCCCTGCAGGTCAGAGTTTTCCAGACATCCAAGGAAGGGGGAAATTTGTGGTTTTTTTTTTTTCATTTGCCTGTTTTCCAACACCACTTGTCCCCTCTGCCTTCGGGCAGGCTGGGGAGGAGCTCCTGAGCTGACCCCACTCTGGCCCCCTCTAAGAAAAAAAAAAAAAATCCCAACAGATGGAGAGCGTTGAAAATTGCCATTTTGGCTTTTGTGGTGAGTTACCTTCAGCAGGGTACAGAAGAGGGAACGTAGGCCTGAGTATTTGTGCTGACAGGAGAAGACCAAAGTGGAGAGAGGAAAAGGCTGGAGAGCCACAGCTGCACAGGAGGGAGTTGGTGCAGCTCTAGGAATGGGTTTAATAAAAGGCAGGACAGAGGGAACAGAGATCAGGAGCTGGGCCAGCCCACAGGGTCAGAAAATTCCTTTTTTTTTCTCTGAGGGGGACTGAACCTGAATTTTGGCACCTGTGGCCCCTCCAGTTCAGCTCCTGGGGCTCCCCCTGAACTCAGAAGTGTTTTGTTTCCACAGCATTTTCTCAGAGGTGGTGGCCAAGGCTGGCAGCTCCCCCAGCCCCTCTCTGGCCATCCACAGCCCTCACTCCATGTCCACAGAGCTGCATGGGAACAATCCTGGCTGACAAAATCTCCTTCAGGAAGGTCTGGACAGAAAGGTGAAGCAGCTCAGAGGAAGGACAGCAGGAAGAGAAGAGTCACTGCCAGCTCCTGAGTCACAGGTCCAGGCAAGACATTTGCCTGCATTGTGAGTAACACCCCTTCCTTGGCTGACTAAAAAAAGGATTAATTTTTAAAAAGCCAACTTATTTTCATTATTAATGTCCTACCTGGCTGCCTCACGCTTGCAAATAAAATGAATTTGGGTTGGTTTCACATTTATCTTCAAGTGGCTTCACAGAGATAAAAAGTGGCCTGCAAAGAAAACAGAAGTTTTTTTAATGTGTTTGCCATCAGACGGTTTCATGGACATGTTGTTCTCAACCCATAGAATCTTACTAATTTCAGTTTTTATATCTGATGTCTGTTTTGAATAAAAAAAATTTGGAATTTGCTTGGAGTTTTTAAATTATTTGGGACAAACAGAAGTACACAGCATCTGGTAAAGTTGTGTGGGCATGTGGTTCCAACCTGCCTCGGAGCAGTTGCAAATGTGTTCTGAATATTTATCAGGTATTCTAACACAATTATTCACTACTAGTCAATAAAAAAGGAATTATCCCAACAGCTTCCCCGTCACGCATGGGATCACAGCGAAATTAGGAAGAAGAGCCCACAGTTAATCACTCCAAATGTTTCCTGGGTGTTTTACAAGGCACCTTTTCCAGGGAGAAGTGACATCCTGAGGGTGCTGTGGCTCAGGCCAAGGAAAAGGTGCCAGGATCCAGGCAGTGTCACCTTCCTGCAGCGCTGGCAGGGACACGAGCCTGCCACACTCTCCTGCCCCTTTGTCACAGAACCCACGGGGAAAGGACACAGCCCAGAGGATTTAGGGCCTGAACGACTTCTGCAGGTCTGGGCAGACGTGCTCCTGTCTCACAGCCAACACACAGGAAAAATGAAGCCGGATCCCGCGCGTTAATCCCGCGACGGAAAAAGGGAAAGCAGGGAAAGCAGAGAGGGGCTGAGGGTTTAACTGGAGCACAGAGGGCCAGAAAGGATGGTGCCTTTTGGGGCTACCCAAAACCAGAGGGCAGACAAAGAGAAGGCAATAAAAAGCAGTTCTATTTCTGGAAGGGCCTGCAGGTACATTTAGGGCAGATGGAGCCCACCCAACATGGACAACAGGTCACGGGTTGCACACTTGGATAACTTTGGTCCATTTGCAGACTGGGGGTAAATCTCCCAATTCCAGCTGCAGGGAATGAAGTCATTGACCCCCAGTTTGCTCCCCCAGCTCACTTTGGTTTCCATCTCTCAGGCCTGAGGCAGTGAGGGCTCCTTGATCCCCAGGCCTGGACAGGAATTGTTGTGTCTGCCCAACGTGGGGAAGCAGCAGCTCCCACTGTGTGGAGTTCAGAGTTGTTCAGAACTCTGTGTATATATATATATATATATATATATATACAGAGTTATAAAGAACTGCAGGACTACAAAGAGATGAAAAATATAAAAGCTAAAATCCTGAGGCATCAGGGATGACCCGGACAATGGCACAGAGCTGCTCCCTGTCCCTGCAGGGCTCGGGGGGTGACAGCAGTGCCAGGAAAGGCAGCGATTCCCAAAGAGGTGCAGGGGAAGCTCAGCGAGGGGCTGCAGGCTCATTATCCCTGTGGGATGCTGGGGTGGCTGTGGGAGAACCCCTCTGTCATCACCCAGCTCCGTTTCCTCCTTCCCTGCCCATCCCCAGCGCCGGGATCGCTGTCGGAGCTGCCGCTGGCCCGGGGGCCGCTGCTCAGGCCCCTTCCAAGCACAATAAAAGCCTGGACCACCAGCCCCAGAAGTCTCTCCCAATTAAAGGCTTCAGGGATGGATGTTCCAGGAGCCGCCGGGATCCGGTGGAAGCGGGACAATGTAAACACCTCGGGAAACGCCTGGGCTTCCAGACGAGCTCCCCGCACAAGGGCCTGAGCCCCAGGGCACACCAGCAGGGAAGGCCGTGCATTGGCCCCCGTGTGCTCAGACAGCAGAGAAATGGAAAAACTCCTTCGCTCCTGATCCTTCCCGATCAGCGCAGGGCCAGAAATTTGGCAGCTGGGAGCTTTTTTCCCTCAGCTTTTGTGTGTGTCTATTACTGTTACTCATACCCCTCCTAAGGTACCAAATTCCCTGCTCTGGGATGGGTTAAAGCACCTAAAAAGCAAAAGCTTTTCTTGACCTGTGGGCAGCAGGGATTGGAAAAGTTTGAACTACATTTTCAGTGTTGTCCATGTATTTTCCTCCCCCTGGAGAGGGAGGCTGTGACCTTGGGCATCAGGGGTAGTCCATGACATTATCTTCCATCAGAGAACACTGAGGCTGTTTTTACACTCATTAATTAAACCCCATGTGCTGCCTGCAAGGTGGATAAAGGGAATCAACCCCAAATTAACCTGGAAAAGGTTAATTGGCTCCTTGGACCTTCCCAGCTCCCAGATAACCTGGGACCAGGTTATTCATGATGGTGCCATGCCTTTGAATCTATCACAGACCACACAGGGGAATCAAGTGAGCAACACCAAAAAAAAACCAAAACCTCCTGCCTATATCCATCATCTCCTGCTTCCCCTCTTGCTTTTCTTAGCATCCAGAAGAAAGAAAGGAAAAAAAAAATTTAAGGGCAACCTGAAACCACTCCACACTCCCAATGAGAAAATAAAAATGGATGTTGCAGGCTCATGTGTTCTATACGTTTCCAAATATTTCCATCTGCTCCTGAAATTTCCATTAGGAGTTGCCAAAAACTCTTACAGAATTGTTAACACGATGGTAAATTTAGATTCTTTTTATGGAGAGACGTTTCCCCACCCTCATAAAAGTCTGGTATCAATTTGTCCTGTCACTGATAAGCCAGAGGTATTGCTGGATTTGCCCTTTTGCTCCCTGGGATGGGATCAGGGAAGAGAGGCAGCACCCCTGATAGCTTGGGAAGGCTGAGCTGGAGCAGAGACTGGGCAGAGGCAGGGAATAAAGCAGAGATTTATTAAAAGGCCTTTAGGGCACCCCTTGGGCAGGACAAGAGCCTGGGCAGGGCTGCAGCCAAGGGGGAGCCAAAATGGTCCCAGAATGGGCAAAGGGTCCCCAGGTGTCCCCCTTGGATGAGTTTGGGTGCATTTGCAGCTTGGGGTTGAATTGTCCCAGTGCAGCTGCAGGTTGTGAGGTCCCATCCTTCTTGTTCCTGCCTGCAGCCCCCCTTGGTTGTGCTTTGGGGCTGGAAGTTGTCCTTGGGGTGCAGCAGGAAAAGGATTTGTTTTGTGTCCCTGCTGTGTGCAGAGCTGAGTGCCCCTGACTGTGAGCTCAGAGCTGCAGCCTGGGCAGCACAGAGTCTGAAACTGGAAGACAAAATTGAAGGCATCACCCACACTTTGAATGAGGGTCTGTCCCCTCCATCCTCCTGGTGTCAGAACAGAAATACCTTCCAAGGAAATCACCATCCCCAGCTGCTCTCCTCAGGTTGTTCTTCAGTTTGGAAGCTCCCAATGGAAGGTGGGAGGCTGTTGAGGTGTCCTGCCCATCCAGCACCCAGACCTGATTAACACCTTGGCATTAATGAGCAGGCTGCACACTTCAGAAGGATGCAGGGCAGGAGTGTGAGTGACAGGCAGAGGATATGGCTTCAGACTCACAGAAGGCAGGGATGGATGGGATATTGGGGAGGAATTCCTCCCTGTGAGGGTGGTGAGGGGCTGGAATGGAGTTCCCAGAGCAGCTGTGGCTGCCCCTGTATCCCAAGGCCAGGCTGGATGGAGCTTGGAGCAGCCTGGGACAGGGAAGGTGTGGGTGGACCTGGGTGATCTCTAAGGTCTCTTCCAACCCAGGTGAGCCTGTGAGGGCAGATCATCGCTCAAGGGTGATAGAAATTCCCCCCAAAAAAACCCTTAGGGTGAAGTGGAGAAAACAGAGAGAGGCCTCAGCATGCAGGGAATGCTCTCATGACTATTTCCAGTTGCAGTGACACATCCCTGACGGAGCAGCCAGAGTTGTGTCACTGGGTTGCTTCACCAAGAGTGCTTTGGTTCAAACACCATTTTTTCAGAGGAACAGGGCATTCTTTGCTGTCAGAAAGGGCCTTTTTGGGCTGGCTCCTGTGCGTGCTCCATCTGGTGAATTACCAGTGGCATCACTCAGGGCTGATCAAGCTGTTGTTGGAGTTACTGAGCGAGAGCACAGCGAGTGCTCTGCTCTATTATTTTAAAGCACTTACTCCCTGCAACCATTTAATAATAATCCTGTTCCCACAGCAGAGCAAATAAGGGCCATTTTCCAGAGGAGGCACTCAGTAGAGATTAAAGATTCAGAGCCCACACAAAGAGGCAGAAAGCACCAGACCCTCCTGTGGGCTGATGTGAAGAACCCATGGAGCCTGAGCCTTTCCCAGCCTCACTTTTACCTCCAGACAAAGCCCCTGGCTCAGCCAGGTGAAATCCCTGCTCTGCCCAAGCTCCTGGGTGACATCAGAGCCTTTCCCTGCACTCCTGGCAAAGCTGCCCCGTTTTCATCACAGGCATTTCTCCACATAGCAAGGGATTTTCCTCCCCTCCAGTATTCCCAGGCTGTTCTGCCATGCTGGCCCCCTCCATCTCCCAGGGTTAAAAATGCTTCCCCAGAGCTGATCAGCAAAGCCCCAGCAGAGAATGAGATGCCCTTCAGAGATGCCCTTAGTGGTGAGGAAGCCCTGCTGGAGCACCCAGAGGAGTGGGATTGCTGCATGGGCACTGTGAGGGCTCTCTAAGGCACTCAGGGATGTTATAAATCATCACCTAATTAATATGAGTTTTACTCTGCCTTATCTTCCTCGAGGAAGAAGGGAGAGCTGCGAGTCTGGATTCTTGCTCCTGGGGAAACAACACAACATTAGGGTCAGGGAAGGGGAATTAAAGATGCCTCATTTCATTTTTTTTTCACTTCCAGGATATTCCCTGATGCCCCCCAGGGGTTTGCCCATCTCCCAGCTGGTTTCTCCACTCAGCTCCTGCCACCACAGAATTCCAGGGGCTGGGGACAGGCTAGGGGGGTTGGCAGGGAGAAAGGAGCCCTTCCCACCGAAGGAAAACCCATCTGATCTCCTCCTGACCCCTTCCCTGCAGTCACATTTCCCTGCTGCTGGATTCCTTCTTCGAGAGCAACCTCCTCCTGCCGGCTCCCGGGGTTTTCAGGCAGAGACACCATCAGGAATAAATGTATTGCCACCTGCAGCCTGCTTGGAAAAGAGCTGCTGCAATCAGCCCTGCAGGCTGCTCTGACAACCTGCTGCTTCCAGACCCCTCGGTTTTTCAGGGAAGATGGGCAACAAGCCTTGTTTCTTCCCTGTAGAAGTTAATGAGTTTATTTTATTTCTAATTTTATAGCTTGATCCTCCTCCAGAAGTGCGAGCTCGGGTGAAACAGGGGAGTTTCCATCTGGTGATGTTATTTACAACCTGAGGTGGTGTTATTCAAACCTCTATGTGAAAAAATGGGGTTAAAATCTGCCTGAATTTTAATATTCCTTTTTATTTTGAGACCAAAACTTCCCTGTTTTCAGTGTTAAATTCAGTCACGGATCCACAGCAGCCTCCTCAGTTCTGCAGAGATGAGAGTGAATGTGTTTATATGCATTTGAAGTAATTTTACCTTTAAAAAATGCAATGTTATGAAACATTAACAGTTAAAGTATTAGTGACTGTGCTCTTAGCCAGATCTGCTTTGTTGGTTTTTTTAATACATGTAGGAAAAAAAAAAAAAAATCGTATTTTCCTGAAGAACACGTCAGAACTTGAACAGATGGGAGTTTTTACCAAAAGGAGATTGTTTTGCTCAGACATCATTCCCTTTCCAAAACCTCAAGTAAAGTTTCATATCTTTCAGCAAATCTTGGAGTGGGATTGTAAATTCAAAAATAAAAATACAGAAATTTCCTATGGCGAGCTTATAAATGCCAGTTTACAACATTTTCTGGTGTCTTAATGAGAGCCATGTGACCAAAGCTATATATTCTAGGAAATAGCCAAAAGGCACATATGCTTTTACAAGCCCATGTTTAAATGTAGAGGACTGATTTTCACAGCTTTAACACAAGAGGTTATTATCCTTTTTTAATTAAGAAATTACTGGGTTGTTTTATTTTATTTTATTTTCCATTTTCAACAAGCTCTGCACTGCTGGAGAGAACTGAGTCCTGTCTCCAGAGACCCAGTGCAGTGCAGGGATGTTGATATTCCCCTGGCAGTTCCCAAAATCCCAAAGTCACTCATTTTCCATGTTTATATATCCCTGGCAGCTCCCAAAATCTCAAAGTCACCAATTTTCCATGTTTATATATCCCTGGCACTCCCAAAATCTCAGCCTCACCCATTTTCCATGCTGATTTACCCCTGGCAGCTCCAAAAATCCCATATTCACCCATTTTCCATGCTGATTTACCCCTGGCAGATCCCAAATTTCCATTACCCATTTTCCCCTCAGTGTTGCTTTGGTTGTGTGAGTGTAGCATCCATGATGATTTTGGACTGCAGCAGCATCATTAAACCATATTTATTTTACTTAAACCCTGCAAAATAAGACAGTGACCCTAATGGCATATAATGGTATCCGTGGGGGAAGACTCGAGGCTGTCCCTAAACCTCTCCAGTTGAAAATTGTCACTTTTGGTGTCACAGCAGGGCTGAGCTCTCTGCTCCTCACAGCCTGCCCCGGTAATTGCCCCCAGCCCCATTTCTGTTGTCAATGGGGATGTTCGTCCCTATTGAGTGACCCATAATGGGTTGTAGCCTCCAGCCATCCTCCCTCCCCATTCCCAGCTCCGGGAAAACACCGCAGATGAGACCAGGCACTAAAAGGGTGGGAGGCTGTGGGAAATCAAGAAAATTCTCAAAACCTCATTTTGGTCATGCAGGCTCAAATACAGCAGAGAATACAGGGTTCAACCTGAGACTTTGGAAGAGGTTTCCAGCTTTAGAGACCATAAGCAAGAATGTGGGTGTGAAGTTTAGATAGAAACATGTTAAGCTAGCTAGTGGAGAGTTTTCAGGTTTTAAAGTGTGGATATAGAAGTAGTTACAAAGGTAATAAGAAGATGTAGTTCTGTAGGATTATGTGTCACTATAGAATTGGATAAAATTGCAGCAGGACGGGTGATACAGTTTAATTAGCCATTGGTGTGAAAGTTAAAACAATCAGTGTGGCAGTAGATTATTGGCTAATTAACCTTTAAAACCCCTGGGACCTCTGGTCTTGTGACCACTGACCACAAACTCCTGTGAATGTGGTGAAGATGTTCTCACCTTTCATGATGATGGCTTGGGAAGGCTGAGCTGGAGCAGAGACTGGGCAGAGGCAGAGAATAAAGCAGAGATTTATTAAAAGGCCTTTAGGGCACCCCTTGGGCTGGACAAGAGCCTGGGCAGGGCTGCAGCCAAGGGGGAGCCAAAATGGTCCCAGAATGGGCAAAGGGTCCCCAGGTGTCCCCCTTGGATGAGTTTGGGTGCATTTGCAGCTTGGGGTTGAATTGTCCCAGTGCAGCTGCAGGTTGTGAGGTCCCATCCTTCTTGTTCCTGCCTGCAGCCCCCCTTGGTTGTGCTTTGGGGCTGGAAGTTGTCCTTGGGGTGCAGCAGGAAAAGGATTTGTTTTGTGTCCCTGCTGTGTGCAGAGCTGAGTGCCCCTGACTGTGAGCTCAGAGCTGCAGCCTGGACAGCAGAGCCTGGGATACAGGGAAGGGAAAACTCCAGGCATCAATGAGACTGTAGAAGAAGGCTCAGGAGAGCGCAGGGATTTCCTTCAGCCCAGGATGGCTCCTTGGTGGACTGGGTCTGACTGGGATGGAGCTGATTTTCTGCCCAGTAGCCACCAAGGGGCTGTTTGGCTTTGTGCTGAACACAGTGTTGATAACCTGGGGGTGTTTTTGTTATTGCTGAGCTGTGCTTGCACAGTCAAGGCTTTTTCTGCTCCTCACCCCTCCAGTGAGGAGCCTGGGGGGCACAAGGAGCTGGGAAGGGACACAGCCAGGACAGCTGACCCCAGGGACATCCAGGCCATCCAGTGTCAGGCTCAGGGGATAAAGGAGGGGAAAGAAGGAAGGGGAGGGCATTTGGAGTGATGGCCTTTGTCTCCCACTCCCTGCTGTGTGATGCAGTCCTGCTGTCCTGAGGATGGCTGAGCCCCTGCCTGCCATGGGAAGTGGGAAATGAATTCCTTGTTTTGCTTTGCTTGCATGTGTAGCTTTTGCTGTAATTATTAAACTGCCTTTATCTCAGCCCATGAGTTTTCTCAGATTTACCCCTCTGGTTCTCTGTGGGGCCGAGCTGCTGGGGCTGGGGTTAAACCAGCACAGCTGGGAAGGAGCCACAGCTGGAATCTGTGCTGGCACCTGGAATCTCCGAGTGCGACCACGAGACCAGCACGTGACCCCCAGACTGTCCATAGCAGCCTTCAGTGGCACCAATTTAATTGTCAAATGCTTGCCTGTTTCCAGTTAGAGCAGAGCCCAGGAGACTCTGCAGGCCTGGGATGGGCCAGGGATGTGTCCTGTGCTCCCCTCCAGCACTGCCTGGTGGGCCAGGGAAGCACTGGCTGTGCAAGAGTTAAGGGCTGGGAATTAATTAACATCTTCCATCTCCATCTGATCTCAGGTGGATATTTAATGTTTTTGTCTGCGGAGGTTTATTTTCCTCCAGATTGATTGGATGAATTGTGTTCCCAGAGATCAGAGAGTTCAGATGGCAGAGGATCCTCTTACCAGAAGATGAAAGCCAACATAATCAACTGCACAACTTCAAAACATGCAGCTTGTTCTTGTTGGCTGTGCCTAAGTTTTCCCTGCAGAGAAGCTGTCGACAATGATTTGATATCAATCCAGTAACAATCCCTGGTTTCTAATAATAATTTGCACTTCAGTAGAAATGTTCATGTGAGGCTCTGAGAGCATTTAGCAGATGGCCATTAGCGAAGCTCCCCGGTTCTCCTGCGAGGAAGAGATAACAATTATGAGCCTTGTTTTACAGATGGTGACACTGAGGTGAGGCACTGAAAGGTGAAATAACTCTCCTAATTTTCCCTAATGAGCCAGTGGCAACAGATCCATGAATGAAACCCAGGCATCCTGCTGAGATTACTCCACAAACCCCATATCCTTATCTTTCACAGGAAAACATGGTCAAAGAGGTGAGCCTGGAAAGCAAAAAGCAAATGACTCAAAGGCAAGATTCATGACACATTTCTGGAAATCAGGAATTAGGTCTGGGTCAATAAATAACTGGGAAACCGGGGGGATGCAACCCGAGAGGCATGTGAAACGAGGATGGATGGAAAAGAAAGAAGATAATGGAAGGGAGGGGAAGGAAAACAGAGCAGCTCTGACATTTTATTTCCACTCTTGGTTTCAATCAGCCTTGTAAAATTAAAGGTTAGGCTCTGAGAGAAAGGGGAAAGCTCCCGTGGGGATACATCCAACGGGTGAGGCTTCAAATGGGAACTGCTGGAAACAAACCCCTCTGGTGGCACGTCACCCTGCAGCCAAGTGCCAGCTGTGGGGACATTGCTTGTGTTTGGGTACCTCAGAGACACCCTGGGGAGGGCAGGGAAAGGGGCTGGAGCTCTGGGAACACCGGCTGGAGCTCTGGGAACACCGGCTGGAGCTCTGGGAACTCCGGTTCTGCCCTGCAGCATCACCCACCAAACCGCGGTGGGGCTGGAGGTGAGAGGGCTGGAGGTGCAAGGGCTGGAGGTGCAAGGACTGGAGGTGAGAGGGCTGCAGGTGAGAGGGCTGGAGCTCCAAGGGCTGCAGGTGAGAGGGCTGGAGCTCCAAGGGCTGGAGCTCCAAGGGCTGGAGGTGCAAGGACTGGAGGTGCAAGGGCTGGAGCTCCAAGG
>WEIU01022204.1:122849-148789 GCA_013389925.1 Aegithalos caudatus
CAAGGGCTGGAGCTCCAAGGACTGGAGGTGCAAGGACTGGAGGTGAGAGGGCTGGAGCTCCAAGGGCTGCAGGTGAGAGGGCTGGAGCTGCAAGGGCTGGAGCTGCAAGGGCTGGAGGTGCAAGGACTGTAGGTCCAAGGGCTGGAGCTGCAAGGGCTGGAGGTGAGAGGGCTGGAGCTGCAAGGGCTGGAGCTCCAAGGGCTAATTTTAGCCTGCACTTGCCGTGCCTGTGCCTTTCTCAGCCAGCAGGGCTGCCCTGGCAGCGCTGAGGCACTGGCGGGTGCCCCGAGCCGCCCCGCACACGCCCAGGGGAACGCGGCCCGGCTGTGCAGTTTATAAAACAGCCAAGTGGAAGCCAAAAGACTTGAGTCTAATCCCTCCAGTTAAGTCATCTAGATTCCTTCTCGCCACCAGCCATCTGATCTCAATCAGCAAATCTTGGCCTTCCTCTCCTGACCCAGCGGAGAGTCGCGGTGCTGAGGCCTGAAGTAATCTGCATGCAGAATGCTTTAGTAATGATTCCTCCAGGAGGGGCTGCTTTGAGTCTTATTTCCCAAAAGCCCTCCCATATGAAAGGGGTAGGCAAACAACAAAGGTGCCTTGGTAATGTTTGCCATCAATAATTTGTCAATGTTCTGAAATGTTCCTCCATTTATTTCCAGTCCCTGTGGTTAATAGAAGCCTATTGAAAGAGACCTATTTATATGTATGCCTTAAAAGCAATCACTGGGTATTAAATGAGATGTGCTTTTAGTCTGAAGGTGCTTCCAATTGTCTATTAGTAGGATTCTGCAAGTAAATGCAACAGAACTGAACATCTGTGCTTTACCATCAATAAACTGTATCACCTCAAGGTGCAGTGTATGCTTCAAAAACCTTGCAGTATCTTTACAGATTTATAAACTCACAGAGTGGTTTGGGTTGGGAGGGACCTTAAAGATCATCCAGTTCATCCAGGACACCTTCCACTGTCCCAGGCTGCTCCAAACCCCAATGTCCAACCTGGCCTTGGGCACTGCCAGGGATCCAGGGGCAGCCACAGCTGCTCTGGGCACCCTGTGCCAGGGCCTGCCCACCCTCCCAGGGAACAATTCCTTCCCAATATCCCATCTAACCCTGCTCTCTGTGAGTCTGAAGCCATTCCCACTTGTCTAATCACAATTATATTGATTTCACCACTACTCCAAGCACTTCCAGCACCAGAGAGCCAGAACTGGAACCAAACTTGTGTTGGACTGGGAACACCAGGAAAATCTGGGAGAGCAGCAATGATGTCTGATGGACAAGATCTTGACTGGAAAGACTTGGAGAGCCTCAACCATGAACACACCCATGGGTGCTCCTGTTGCAGGTGCCCCTCAGGGGCACAGGAGCTGCTCAGAGGCAGCTGGGTGGTGTGAGAATTGGGATGTGGATTCTGGAATGCTTCACTGGCAGGTTTGCACTTTGGAAGCCAATAGCATCTCCCATCCAGGAGGGCTCCCAAAGGAGAGGAGAAAAGAGAAGATGAAGAAGGGCAGTTCTGTTCAGCTCCAAGGGACCCCAACTTTCCCTCTTCTTTTCCTCACTTCCCTGTGATGTTAGTTGGGATAATGCAGGAATTACTTCACAATGTCATACATGGAACAGGCAGGGGAGGCAGAGGAAACAGGACCTGCCATTTTCAACCCAGATAATTGCATTACAAAGCTCAGCACGGTTTTCATTATTGTGCCGTGTTCAATCAACCTCCATCCCAAAGGTGCACACAGATCTCAGGCTATTCCAGGCCTTGGCAGCTGCTTTGCTGTACTTGCTCCTTTTTATTTTTTTTTTTTTTTTCATGTTGGGGCTTTTAAAATTGATGGGAGGCTGAAGGCAAGAGCTGATGCATTGTAGATGACAACAAAAGAGGCTCCATAAAATTGCTTTTGGCATCTCGTGTGCGTTCCGTCTAGATCTTATAAATTACTGCTGCATTACAGCGATAAAAATAGGTTAGTATTTGGAATTGATTACAGTGAGATAAAGCCTTAATAAAAAAAAAAAAAAAAGCACTGATGCATAAATATTCTGAGCATACAGGGGTAATTTGATTTGATAAAATAAAAGTATGGCTCTTAATTTCTTCCTTTTAAACAGAACACACACGCACGGGCAGCGCAGGGAGAACTTCAGCAGCCGTTCAGTTTAGGATTCTCAGAAATGGGTCTGTGCCTCTTGCAGCTCTTCCCTTCAGACATTTTTATGGCAATCTCTGCATCATCAGCATTCCCACTGCTGGGTAACATTCCTGCTGCAATCCCAAAGCGTTCAGCCAAGACTTCTGTGCTTCTTCCAGGTGATAAACACCGATTTTCCTCACACCTCAACTTTTCCCATTCTCTTCACTTCCATGTGACATAAATTGTGACAATGCAGGAATTACTTCACACTTTCACATGTGAAACAGGCAGGGGAGGCAGAGGGAACAGGATCTGCCATTTCATCACCCCAAAAAATTGCATTACAAAGCTCAGCATGGGTTTAAAACCTGTGGCCCCAAAGCTCTTTTATTAACCGGGCTGTTCTCTGGAGTTCTGTGCAGCACATCAGCTCTGCAGCCAGTGCTCTCACCTTCACTGGGACTGCAGCATCAGCAGAGGGAGCTGGGATATTGTTTTCTGCAGTTCTAATATAAATGGAAGGATAATTTTATTTACACAAGGAGGGAAGCAGCGATTCATGTTTCAGCAGGACCGGCCCTACACACTTCACTCCAGCAAAGCGCTGTGGCTCCCACAATAAATTCAGGGTGAACACTGGCCTTGCATCAGGACAAAAGCACGACCTGAGGGTCTCCCTTTAAAGAAAGGCAGGTAGCAGCAATGGGGCTGGGAGGAGAATGCAGGACCTGGGGAAACAGAGCAAAGCACCACATGTGTTCTGCAGCCCAGCAGCTGCACCCCAGCCCTGCAGCCACATCTCAGGGATGTGCTGAGCCTGAGAGCCCAGCAGAGCCCAGCCCCAGGACAAGCACCCAGAGCAATGCTGGGCACGGGGCTGTGTCCCCTTGAACCCCTGCAAAAGCTGGTTTTTGGGAGGGTTGGGGGCAGGAAGCCGCTGCTCCCATCCCTCTGGGCCGTGCCTTTGATGTGGGCTGGACGGGATGTGGCTGCGCCTGCTCCCGCCAGCCCGAGCAGGGAAAGGGAAACCAGCGGCAGCAGGGCTGACAATTATCCCTGTGGAGCAGCTTGAGCAGTCCTGAGCTCTCGGATGATCCCCAAAAACCTCCCACAGCAATGGCAAAAGCAGCCTAAAGCCTGCCCCGACACAACTGGTAGCAATTCCACTGAGGGAAACACAGGTAGGCGGAGAGAACGTTACTTTTAAATTTCATTTATTTATTTTTGTGTACATTTTCCATAATTCGACTGACATACCATTGCTATAAAGATGCCCTGCTCTTTGAATATTTCCATCCAAGACCACTAGTTTCAAGTGTGGTTATGAAAAGTCACGGCAAACATATGACTGGAAAGAGGTGGTTGGTTTTTGACTTCCAGGCAGTTGTTTGAAGCATTTCAGAGATGCACACGATATTCAGCAGAACACACGCACGCACAGTGCTGGGTTACACACACACACACGCACACACACACATCTGGAAAACTGTTACAGTGGTTGAAGTCTCCAAAAAGGTCTATGTCCCCTCTCAGCAGCAGTGAAAAACCTCTGGGTATCCTGAGAAATCAAATCAAAGCGCAGTAAAGTGGAGTAACTTATCCCATCAGCAGGGCTGGGGGTTGTTTGGGTTGGTTTTTTTCTCAAGTCAAATGTATTTTGCCAATCTGTATGAAGTGAAGAGCGTGGGGAGAAAGAATCTGTGGCAGTGAAGGTTAAAGAAAACCAGTTCAGCATGGATCCTAAAAGCATCTCATTAAAACAACACGGAGTAAAAGCCTCTCAGACGCTCCACACACCGTCCTACTGTCACTGCTACTGCTGCTCACCTCCAGAGCAGGAGAACAGCACTGAGATGGGGGAAGACATCACAGGGGAGGCTGCAGGTGAGCCAGGGGAGGGGATGTGCAGGTGGGCAGCCAGGTGACCACGGAAGGGAGAAGCCTGTGAGCTTGGCAGTACCTGACCGAGGAACTGGGCAGAGCCTGCACCTGGCTGGGAATGGGAGCTCATCCAGCAGGGCAGCTCCAAACCCTGGGCAGAGCCCCCAGGACCCTGACAACCACCCAGTGCCACCCTGTCAGCACCTCTCTCCTCTGCAGTGACACCCTGCAAGCTGCTCTGTCTGGCCAATCCACCCTCCCCAAGGCTGTGACTCGGGGTGCTGCCTTAGGGTCTGGCACTTTGGATTCTCCCAAGGAAAGAACTCCCTCAACAAGGCTAAAAATTGAGAATCAGCCAGGCTGCACTGTGCTGCCTTTACCCCATCACCACCTTTGCCTTTGCTTGCAGGCCAGGGGCTCTCCTGAGGGGCTGGAGCTGCCCTGTGCCCTGGCTGGGACAGGGGTTGTGTGAGGTGACGGCTGCGAGAGCCCCGCCGAGGAAACCAGCAAAGCCTGAGACAACACAAACAAACACCAAGCAATTAAAAGAAGGATGGGAGATGTGGTCTGATGTACTTCTGCCAAGAAATAAATATTTTACGCTGCCTCTTTTTTTTTTTTTTTTTTTTTTTAAGCACTTGCATTGTGGTTTTATTTTTTTTGAAATCTCAAAATGGTCGAGTTACCCCCTGCACCCCCCAAGCACAGCACGTGCTCACACACACACACACACACACACACACACACACCTCACACCCTCTAATGCACATAATTCCAGCTTTATAGAGCTACTGGATTTGCTTTGAGACAAGTTCCTTGTGCATTTGGACAATTTACTTCGAGACAAGTTATTTGCAAGAAGGCAAAGTTCATGCATGGCTTTGACAGCTCCACTTTCTCATAAATGGTTTTTGAAAAGCAGAAAGCAAATGAGGGCCAAAGCTCCATTTAAAGTTCACCTCGGATGCCTGAAAAGCATTTATACCCACATCCTTCTGAGGTCCCTGCTTTATGAACTCCTAATCAATTCCACATTCTGCTACCCAACATTTCTTATACGTTGGGGAAAGAAAACAAACCAGAAAAGCAGCATGAGCTGTCTGAAAACAGCTGCACCACAGCGCCCAGGCTGCCCAGGGAAGGGCCTGAGTCCCCTCCCTGCAAGGGTTTACAATGTGTGCATGTGGCACTTGGGGACAGGGGTCAGTGGTGGCCTTGGCAGTGCTGGGTTTTTGGTTGGACTCGATGATTTTGAAGGTTTTTCCACCCTAAAAGGACTCTGTGGTTCTCTGATTCTATTACTCTTTATCAGAAAGGCTTTTGGAGCACCTTTCCAAGGGGAGAAAGGGAATAAAAAGAACAAAACCTGGTGGGTTTTGAGCCCCCAGTCCTGACTCCTTCCCACACTTCAAGGAATTCCCCCCCAACATCCCCTACAGAGCAAGAGGCTGCTCATGAATTCTCCATTATTTCTGCATGTCCTCCACCCCCAGAGGTGACACTTGGCTGTCCCCAGCCCTGCGCTGGCCAACCCTGAGCACCCAGGGCTCCAGCAAACCCTATGGAAATGTGACAGAGAAAAGCCTGGCACCAGCCTCGGATAATCCAGGTTTGTCAGCGACCAGATTCGAATTTTCAGGTGGGAAGTGGTTTTCTTAGAATTCAGGGTGACTTTAATGATGTGACACAGAGCATTTTACAGCTAAACTGAACCCTGGTGCTACTCAATCCCTCCCAAAGGAACAACTGAAACCCACCTCGTGCTTCCCCATAAAAACATGAAAGTGAGCAGGTTTCTTCAGAAGCCCCCCAAGATGTTAAAAGAAAACTCAAAAAAAGCCATTTTTACAAAAAAGATTCTTTATCCCCATCCCTAATTCTAGAGCAAACCGGGACACTAAAAAAAATAATAATCTAAGTTGCTATCAATATAATTTAAAATCATAATTAGCTGTCCACTGCCGTGCCAGCTGTTAGGAGATATCACAGGGATTCCACATGGGAAATACCTTCAGCACCTCTTGGATAGTACCAGAAAGGGATAAATAATAAATAAGAAGAACATGAGGAAGAATAATCAGCCTTCCACAGGGATGGAAAAGCAAAGACTTTCACAGTTAAGAAACCAAATGATGTTACTGTAAAAAAAAATCCTAAAAGGAAAGTAAAATAAGGACTTGCCTTACAGCAGGCTGGAAAGTCTTCTCCTTCCTAACATGTTCATGTGCCCCCTTCAACACCAGAGACCACTGGGAACCGGGTGCTTTTCCATTTTTTGCTCATTTTGTTGTTTTGTTGGTTTTTTTTCCCAGCCAAAATTATGTAGGAATATCCTTGGTACAGATTTCCCACCATCTCCAGAAAAAGCAGGCTTCACACCTTAAGACAGAAAGTCTAGAAATCCCATATACTAATGCTAAACATGGATGTTTGCCAATAAAACTGTAATTCTTTAAATTGAAGATTTTAGACAATTTTAGAGAGTCGTTTCCTTTTTTTTTTTTCCTACAAGGAACAACAAATTTTACTCCAACACATTTCCAGCTTACAAGAAGCTACATTTAGCAGCTTCCCCTCGTTGCATTGCTATTAAAAAATGCAGAATTCCAGCTATTTTGGATGTTGTGACTACTTCCAGCAGCCCCTGGCACAGGGACAGCTCTCACCAAGCACAAACCACTCGATTCACCAAAATAAAAACAGCGGCCAAGCCCTGGAAATTCACTTTACACATGGATTTTAAAGGGAATATTCACAGCCAAATCCTGGGTTGGGGGATATTGGATTTTGAGCCCCAACCTGCCAGAAGCCCCCCAGAAGGCACAGTCCATGCTGTGGGTGTTCATGAAGGATTTGTGACTAAATTTGGGCTAAATATGGATGGAGAGCTCTGCAGCTGTACCTGGATTGGGGAAAATTTGATCCTGGCTCAACAGCTCTGACAGAGACTGGGTTTTATCTTTAAACACATCATTTTTTGGCTTTTACCAGGCACTTAATCCACATTTCTTAACCCTGCCTGTGCAAATCAAGGACACCTGGCCCTTCCTGACTTTTCACAGTATCCATCCTGAAAAAAAGCCCAAAACCATAAAAATGCTGAAGGCTTTTGGGTGTTCTGGGACACTCCCAGGTGGCTGAATGTTCTCTCCTAGAGGGAAAAAATCCCAAGAAATGGCAGAATCCAACACTTCCATCCCACAATTCCTGGGGAAACTGTGTCTGTGAATTTTTGGAGGCCATGGATACTCCAGGCTGCTCTTCCAGCCTCCAGACCTTGGCCCCTCTCACTGGAGCATTTACCTCCATCCACCTCCTGGAATGGTTTGGTGTCTCAGGTCACAGCCTTTTGGAAAGATCCTGCTCTGCTCTCTTTATTTCCTCAAAAAGCAGCATTATCTAGGGGCAAAACCAGACTGAACTAAAGCCTGAGCTGGCCTGAATTATTCCTGGAAGATAAAGCAGGAATCAGCAGCTTTCCTGATCGCTTCAGGAATACTTGGGGTGCGTTCAGTCTTTATTCAAAAATTACACCACTCCGAGTTTCCTGGATTTAGCTAAGCCCAAAAGCGAAAGTAACAGATCAAAACACCCTGAAATAAAACTTCTAAGAAGGGTTTTCAGGTCTGGCTAAAACCAGATAGCTCTGGAAATCGCTGAAGGATGTCTGATCTTCTGAGGTTTCCATCTCCACTTCCAGCGCGCTCCAGGCGCTTCCAAGCCTTTCCCGCCTGTCCCCGCAGAACCTCCCGGCCCTGGATGCTCTCCCTGTCCTCCAAAGCCCAGGAGCCTCTGGAGGGAGGGAGGGAGGGAGGGTGGCCCATCCTGGCTGCTGCCTGGGCTGAGGCACCTGGGAGCAGGGCTGCTGCAGCCCCAGAGCTGCCCGGAGTTCCCAAAGGGAATTTCAGCGGAACGGCAGCACAGGAAGGGATGAACTCGTGCTGGAGAGCTGCAGGGTGGCTGTTCAGGTGATGCCCAGCTGTGGAATTAGGGAGCAGGGAACTGGAGAGGACAGGCAGCTCCTTCCTGTCCCAAAGCACTCCATGGACAGCTGGCTGCAGGTCCCTTCCCCTTCCCGCTGGCTGCCAGGAAAATCCCAGACATGGAAATAAAAATGTGAAGGTGCCTGGGATGTCAGGTGTCCACGGAGGCCAAGAGCTCTCCTGCACCCCAGGGCCCAACCATCCTGCAGCCCCAAGGCTCCCTGGGGAATTCCCTCCTCCTGGTGGCCTGAAAATTGGGTATTTCCAGCATTCAACTGCTTACAGAGCACCTGGAACATTTCCCCTCTTCTCTCTCAGGCTTTCCCAGGTTTATCCCATCGTTTAAGGCCCTGCAGTGTGCCTTGGGGTCACCTGCAGGTTCTTCCCTGCAGGTTTATTCTGGGTTTTAGATTTTGCTGCCCTTGCTGGAACTGGGGATGCAGCAGCAACCTGGGACCCATGGATGTGGGCCTGAAGGAAATGCAGGGAGGGAAAGGGCAGCCAGGCTGCCCTCAGGCTGTGCCCTCCATGGACCTGTGGCTGTGTCCTGCCTCTCTTGCTGCTCCAGACCCTCCCTGGCAGAGGGCTGACACCAGCTGCCAGCAGAGATCTCATCTTGTCCCTATGCCATTAAATCCCCCCTGAAGTTCACTGCACTCTCAGAGTCCTTTTCCTTTATCCAGCAATGGACCTTTGTGCCTGCAGCACTGGCACCACCAGCTCCTGGCTGTGTTTATTCATCTGCAAACACCTCAAAAGTGAGATGCAGCTTTTCCTGGCCCTATTTATTCACAAAAGCCACTGTTTTTATGGAGTGGGGTTGTGTGAAGGAGCAGAGTCCTTTCAGCCTTCAACAGAGCTGCCACTCCTCCAGCCACGCTCCTGGGGGGAATCTCCCAGCTCTGCAGAGCACAGGGCAAATTTCACATTCTCCACCTGCTCCAGCAAAGGCTGAGCTGAAATATTAATGAGGAGATCTGATCCCTTCTCACCAGAAACAATCTGGGTTTTATAGCCCAGGCAGAGGCCAGAGGAGCAGGCAAAGCTCTGGGATCCATCCTCTGCTGCTGGTTAAGGGCTTCCAAGGAAACAAGGAAGCTGGGGGAGCACAGAGTGTGAAACATGTGGACATCTGGTGAGTTCTGTGTGCTCTGTCCACCCTTCATCTGCCAGGCTCAGCCCCCTCCTCTGTGCACATCCAGAGCAGAGAGGAGACTGCTCTGACATCAACAACCACAACATGGCAATAAAGATTAATGAGCAAAACTTGCCATTTTCTGTCTAATCCGTGGGGATTTACCATCATTAATCTTTATTAGTGTGCAATAACTGTTTAGACATTAAGGACAGATTCTCAGCTGGACAAACCTGGCTTCATTCCAGCCAAGCCAGTGGAGCAGTGCCAGTTTACACCTCCACGACCCCAGCCCTACATGAGACCCATCCCATCTGGAGGAATCACATCACTGACAGTATTTCCCCAGCAGCAGGGGCACAGAAGTGAAGGCAACTATTTGTCTTTCCCTGTATCCCAAAAAAGAGAGCTGCATGTGTCCAGGAAGCTCAACAATAGACATGTCAATAAACACGAGGAAATTCAATGAAAAAGCAACAGCAACAAAAGGAACCCCAAGGAGCAGGGAAGTGGATGGTTTTAGAGGCAAGACTGTAAGATCTGGTTTGGCAGGAGCATGACTAAGAGGGATCTTTGGCATGTGAAAGAGTGAAAGCACCAAGACAGGCTCCCAGTGTTCCTCTAACAGGAACAAGATGGAAGGGAAAAAAAAAATTTAAAAAAAAGGAGCATCTTGGCTGGCTGTTCTGAGAGAGGAGTTTGGGGGTTGTTTTGAATAAAAAAAGATTTATTAAACACGGGAGCTGGTGGGAACCTTGTCTGAACTACACCAGAGCAGCCACTGGAGCAATGCTGTGTTGACCAAGCAGGATTTCCTCTTGCAGAAGGTGCAGGGAAGAAGGGAAATGTGCAGGTACACACCTGGCTGGCAGCAAGCATGGAGAAATCCCAGCTGAGGCTCTGCCCTCAGCCCCTTCCCACCAGGACACTGCAGCAGCACTGACCCAGCAGCACCTGCTCAACAACAGGGAGATGAATTGAGATTTTTTAGAGATTTTTCCAAGTAGGGACCCGCCAACTGCCTCCTGTGTGACATCTGCCTCCAGAAATGAAGTTCCACCTCTTTAACAAGTCAGAGTTGCCTCTTTGTCAGCAGTAAACTCACCAAAAGTCAGGGGAAACCACAGAAATACAGTACAGAGATATCTGTGTCAAGGTTTGTACACCTGGAAGAACTCCAGGAAAGATGGGCATTGCACCCAGTGCAGCAGCATGAACCTGGTGGTGAAAAACAGTCACCAGAAAATGCCCTCCAACTCCTCCTTCAGACTGAAGGGCCCAAAGGGCTCCTGGAGAGCCAGAAAATGCATTTCCTGCCAGTCACACCTCAGAGCTCCAGCAGTGGCAAAGCCTCCAGCATCCTGGAGGTTGCAGGAGCATCAGGAGCTGCATGGTGGGGGCAGGAGAGGATGGACATCACCCCTGGGGATCCCTGGGGATGGGCTGTGCCTGTGGCAGCTGGAGAGGCCCTCCCTGCCCTGCAAACCCACCCACAGCTGGTGGGCTCAGTGCTCAGCTCCCAGCAGCTTTGCTCTCTCTCTGCTCCCTGCCTTTGGGGCTCTTGCAGGTTTATGGCATTTGAGACCTGCTGCTCTAAAAATCCCAGTTTGGGGCAATCCCAAGCCCTGTGCTGTGTGAACACAGAACACCTTTGTGCAGAACATCCCTAAACCTCAGCACTTCAGGGGGCCAGGAAAGGTTTCATGTCCCAGAGCCTGTGTCTGTCCCTGTGCTCTGTCCCAGCAAAGCTCTGAGCAGCAGCCCAAGGCTTTTCACCTTCACAGAGGTTACAGCTGAGCAGGGCCTGGCTCTCCCCCTGCAGCCCAGCAGCTCTGCAGGGTTTGAGGCACACAGGAGTGCCTGGCTCTCCTCCCTGAGCTGAAGCCACCAAGCTCAGGCTTCTCTCTAAGGAATTCCTGGGTCAGGAATCCTTTTGTGAGGGATGCAGGGACAGCCCCAGAGCCCTGAGGTGCCACAGCTGCCCTCAGCACCGGGCATCTCTCCCAGCACGTTCCTCCCCATGCTCAGACAGCTCCACACTTACTCTGGGCTGACACAAGTGGCTTTAAAAGGAACAAAGTCACGGAGAAGGAGCAGGGAAGTGATTTGTTACGTGCCCTATTGTAATGCCATTAAAACAAAGGGATTAGAGCAGAGAGCACAAAAGCAAGCCCTGTGTGGAGGAATCCTTTCAGAGGGTTACTAGCTGCAGACAACACTGCCATTAATTCTCTACTGGAAAACGCTGGTGACATTAATATCTGCTATTAATACTGAGCTTTGACAGTATCTCATAAATTCAACCTGTCAATTACAATGGCACTGAACTGAAGGTGCTCTGAGGTCAAGGGGATGCGGTGTCCAAACGAGACTTATATGGCAGGGGAAAAGCAGCAAAAACAATCTTTAACAAAAGCATCAGATCCATATGTAGGAAAACCAGAGGGTGGTTTTAAATGTCATGTTTTTCAAAGTGAGAATTGATGCTGGAACCAAGTCTATAAACTGGCTGGCTGGACTTTCAGCTGCAGCTGAGGACAATCAATCAAAACAGCTCTGTGACTCTGAGAAAGTGAGAGAGAGAAAACACACACACACACACAGCATGGAATATGAGAGGGCAGATCATGAGCCATGAGAGGCCTCTTAAAATTACCCTGTGGAGTAAAACATCCTCGTGTTTCATCTGCCACAAAAGACCTGAAAGGTTCCCCTTGGAGCAGGGTGTGGAGCTGATCCCTTCCCCAGGGCTGGGCAGGCTCCTGGCACAGGGCTGAGCAAGGGGAACCTGCTCCCCAAAGCCTGAACCCCACCTGACTGCTGCCAGCCCTCTGTCAGCCCCCTGCTCACAGGTAAACCCCATAAAGGCTCCCCTGTCTCTGCCACTGCCGGCCCCAGGGCACGGCTGCAGCGTGCCAGGCTCGGTGCCACCCCGTGGTGGCAGTGGCAGTGCCAGCCCAGGCACTGGCGGTGTCTTTGTGCGCCTCTTTGAAGTGGTGGCATGTCCCCACAGCCCTGCCCTGAGCACTGCCCTCCCCAGCAGCCCTGCAGGGCTCACTGCCCAAAACAGGCTGGCCAGCCTGCACCAGCACAGGCTGCAGCTGCTCACCTGGCACAGCAAGGAGGATGTACCTGCACAGGGACAGTGACACCTGCACTGGGACAGTGGCACCTGCACAGGGACAGTGACACCTGCACAGGGACAGTGACACCTGCACAGGGACAGTGACATTCTGTACAGGGACAGTGACATTCTGTACAGGGACAGTGACACCTGCACAGGGACAGTGACACCTGCACAGCTCCAGCACTGCAGAGCAGGGTTCAGTGACACCTGCACAGCTCCAGCACTGCAGAGCAGGCTGTGTTTCTGCTGAGCCCTGGCTCTGAGGGGCTGTGCCAAGCCAGGGGTGGGGATGGAAGCCCGTGCAGGGCACGAGGCACTTGTGCAGCCTCCCCAGAACGCCCAGGCAGGCCCCGTTGCAGGGCTGGGGAAGGAGCCAGGGGCACAGGCAGAGCAGCTGGGCTCAGAGCAGGGTTAAGGTGGAGCCCCCTGGCTCAGCAGCACTCACAGACAGTGCCTGAGCCCAGGGCAGAATGATCTCCAGCTCCTGTCCCACCTCAGCAGCCCTTCCCCTGGCCCTGGCTTGCAGCCTGTGCCCCAGCAGCAGGGAGCTCTGCTCAGGGTGGGCTGTGGTGTCCCTGCATGGTTCCCCAGGCTGCAGCTCCCCCCTGCAGCCCAGGGCAGAGGCAGTGCTCCTGCTGCCTGCAGCATCCCAGCTGGCACACAGCCCATCCATGCCAGGCTCTGTGGGCAAGCACAAGGGACTGCTGCCAATGCAGTGCCACCAGCCCAACACAAATCCATCCCCTTTTCCAGGGGTGTCCTGCTGTGCCTCCTGCGATCCTGTCTCACCCCCAGGAGGAGAGAGGAGCTCCCTCTGAGGCCCAAAGCAGCTCATCCCCAGCCCAAAGGAACCTCGGGCACTGCAACGCTGCTGGGCAGGCGGGCACTGCCCGGGGCAGCCTCCTCCTCTTCTTTGTGCAACTTCTCTGACAGCCTCCTTCCCTCTGGGCCTTCTGTCCCTGGCATTGTCCCAGCAGCTCCCAGAGCCCCCAGCTGCCCTCTCAGCAGAGCAGGGCACTGGGACAGGGCTGGCCCTGCTCGGAGCTCGGTGTCCAGAGGTGACCACAGGGGACACCGGGGCTGCCTCCCTGACACAGCTCCAGCAGCTGAGCTGCAAGTCTTGCTCATCAGTTCCTTCCATGATGCACATTAAATATATTCCACAACAGAGACACTTCTCCTCTCCTCTCTCCTCTCCCTGGACACCTTCTCCCCAGCAAAGCCCTACAAGTGCTGTTTGCTGTGGCCTCATTTTGCATCATCATCATCACCACCACGCACTCATCCTCATATAAAACAGAAATCTATTCCATCAAGCACTTAACATAAATATTAAAATAATGGAAGGGACAAAATATAAATCTACATACAACTTCATGACTACCATAGCACCTATTACCATGACAAAGCAAATTCTGGTTCAAGGGGAAGGGAAGGGGGATGAGGAGCAAGTTAGGAAGAGGAACTTCGACTGTCATTAAATATGTAAATCACTCTTTCAAAAAAAAAAAAAATTATTTTGTTGTTTTGTTTTTGTTTTAAGGTTACCAACCTTATTAAAATTCATTCCACTAACCAGCTCGTTCTATGTCACTATGGATACCAAAGAACCCTTTAAAAAAACTCGGGCGAGGCGGGGGTTTCTCAGAATAAAAACAAAACAAAACAAAACACGGCGACTTTCTGTTGGTGCTTCCATGACAAGTCCTGCCACGAGCCCCTCCCCTGCACCCACCAGTCCACAGAAGGGCAATTCTTTTACAAGTCCAGTTCTCAGTCTCCCAGGATGAGCTTGACAAAAGAGGCGACGTCTGTCTCTTTGGATTCGTGCAGGGTGAAGAAAGGATGTTGCTGGGAAAGCAAAGAGAGAAAAAACAGCAAAGTTCATTATTCACCATGCTCAGCAAAAAGCTTTTCACACAGTCCTCTAGAGTGGAGAAGGTTTTCTCCTTAGCATCATAATATTGGGCTTTTACAGCTGAGGCAAGCTGGGGAGCACAAGGGCTGCTCCATGAAATTGTGATGCCCTCCTGGATTCCCCCTAAACCCTGCCCAGGCTGGGAGGGCTGAGCTGGGCAGCTCTGGAGGCAAGGGGAAGGCTCAGAAAACCCTCTCCTCTGCCCCATAACACCTCCCAGACCACAGTCACCCATCCCACGTGCTCCAGCTGGAGCAGGGAAAGCCTTGCTGGCTGCAGTGTTTCAGCTTTATCTGTGTGTTTGCCCTCTGCTGACTCCTGAGTCTCATTTCTTCCCTGAACTGCCCCTCCTCGCAGCAGGAGTGGCTCCTTCACCCCAGCCACCACACAGGAAAGCCATCCCCACTGGAAAACCATCCCCACTTGTGTGTTTAACCACTCCATCCTGACCACCATGGGGAGACAGCTGCCAGAAAACCCTGCTGGCACTTCAGCACGGATGGAAAAACACAGGGAAGGAGAAAAAACACACCCAAACCCCCAAACAGCAACAAAACCCCCTCCCCACCAGCACCAGCAACACCCCAAGCTGAGGCCCCACCTGAAAAGCCCCCAAGCCCTGTTTGACACCCACTGTCCTGGCAGATAATCAGATTTATTTGTATGGAGGTGTCAGAGAGAACCAAAAGGCAGCCAGGGCCCTGCAGGGCCCACAGTGATCCCTGCCCTGTACAAGGCTGGGGTTTGATTTCCAGCCCTCTCGTTTCAAGTTGGATTTTTAAAGACATTTTGGGCTTTCCAGGGTTTTTCCAAGCTGCCCCTCACCTCAGTCCCTGAGCATTGGCTGTTGCCATGATCTTTAAATGGCAGTGGCCAAGTGGAGGGAGAAGAAGAGCAAAGCAAAGAAACTTTTCAAGGTGGGCTTGAGTGGAAAGTCACCCAGGGAATGAGAAGAGGCAGCTCTGAGTGGCTGGGAAGTGATCCAGAGACACACCAGTAAGGAAGAGGAAGCACAATTATGTGGGAAACAGGGCTGGGGTGGGTTGAGGCAAAGATCCAGGCAAAACTTAAGGTCTCCCTAGGTCAGACACTCACAGGAGCTGAAGTGTCCTGGGTAACTCAGAGAGGTGACCCCAAAGTTTTGTTATTACCCCAGCACCACGTCCCTGCTCTCACATCCCACTGAAGTGACAGCCAAAGCACAGCTCCCACAGCCTGCAGGCACCCAAAAACGTGCCAGGGGTGGCAGCAATGCCCTCCAGCCCTGTGCCCCAGGGCAGCCAAGCCCTTTGCAGGGTCTGAGGCTGGCACAGAGCTCCTGAGGCTGGCACAGAGCCCCTGAGCCTGGCACACAGCCCCCATGCCAGGCAGGGTGTGCAGACCACCACTCCTGCAGTAGTTTCATGCTCCACTTCACCTGGGGAAGTGGGGTTTTAAATTAAATAAAGCACCCCTATCAGCTTTCCTGATGCTCAAGATAGCACAGAGTCATACTTTCCATGAGAAACCTCAATTCCACAGGAAAGCAAGGGAGCAGCCTTGGTCTGAATGACAAGTCCAATCCAGCACCACAACTTAATGCCATAAGAGAGAGGAAAAAACCCCAACAAAACAGCAACCCTCAGCCACAGGACCTCACAACATCCATGTCAGCCATAAAATACCACAGCATTGAGGTACTCTGCAGGGGTGATCCAAGAACCTAATTCAATAGAAATGCACTCCCTTGCCAATGGGTATTAATGTTGCAGCAGACAGAGCTGCTCCAGTGAAGCTTTTTTGATAAAAGTACATTTGGCAAAGTTCAGAAATTTGTTTAAAATATACAGATGGATTTATGTAATAATATACCCCCCCTCAAAAAAAAAAAAAAAAAAAAAAGCCAAAAATCTCAGGCCTCACTTAGTCTGAAACCAGTCTGGGGGTAAGCTGTGTGTCAATCAGATTTATTTATAGTTTAATTGCATTACAGGGCCCAGCACCAAATGTCATGGGAATTATTCACTGCTTACAGCTCAGGGTTGTGGATTTCCAGCATGACTTGCAGGTAAAAATCACCTTAAACCTGGCACCTTCTCACCTCTGAGCAGAAGGTGTGAGGTGGTGATGGGTCTGACCCTCTGGTAGCAAAATGTATATCCCAAAAATTGTGGGGTAGGGAATACCAGTGCCTAAAGAAATCCTGCAGCACTTTCCACCCTAAATGCAAGTGATCTTGACACTGAAATAACAAATTTAGGCACCTTCCTGCCTTTAGAAAGCTGAGAATTGTGTGAGAGTAAAAAAGGATTAAATGTCTGCAGGAGTGAAACACCAATTCCTGAGCTCTCCTACTTTTTCCCAGCTTTTAGGAGCACCAGGATCAATATCAGAAAGTCAGGAGAGAGAGAGCATGAAACTGTGGAGGCCAAGCAGAAAAATCTGTTCTTGTCAGCTGCAGCCCAGAGCTGTGGCTGGGCACAGACCAGTGCCTGCATTTCCCCTGTTACCAACCTTTATTGGCATTTTCCTCCTTCATTATCCCTCAGTTATCCCTCCCAGTACAGTCCCTAGGCAGAAGATGAAATCTAATAACTGGAATTATTAGTCAGACTCATCTCTGTCCCCAACATCCAGGAATTACTCTGCCCAAAAATCCTGCACTGAGCATCTGTGGCCAGCTGAGGTGTTTGAATTATCACACAAACCCCAGAGGAGCATTTGAGCCTCACCAACTGATTTTTCACAAGCTCATTCCTGCCCATTACCTGCTTTAACATTTATTTTCTCCCTTGATCTGACTGGAAATCTCACCTGGCTGAGATTTCAAAGAGCATCTCTGATTTGCAGCCACCTTCCCAGGACTCTGAAGTGTCACAGTTCTCCCATCTGGTATGAAAAGAAGAGATGCAAAGCATCCCCAAACCCCATCACTGTTGGAATCCCTGCCTTCAGCACCTCAGTGTGACCCATTTCAGCTCTGAACACACTGCTGGATGCAGCCACACTCACCATAAGCTCTGGGTATGTTGGCCGTTCTTTGGAATTCTTCTTCAAGCTTTAATTGGGAGAAAAAAAGAAAAAAAAAATAGAATTTACATTCTGTCAGCAATTTAAGTAAGGCCACAAAACCATACCATGACAAAGGTAAGGTTTAAAGACTCTGCAGAAGTTCAGCTTCTCATCCAAGCTGAGGAAACAATTCAGGCCTCGAGGACAGCTCCAGCCAACAGCGCTGGGCACAAGAACTCAACCAAGGGATCTGGAGCCACCAAAAACACCACTTCAAACACTGCCCCTTGCTGGGGGCCAGGTACAACTGGGAGTTTGGGTGCTCTCCAAGAGGCCAGTGACTCAGGGAAGGGACTGAGCCTCCAAGCTGTGCCTGGGAGCAGTGCCTGAGTGGCTCCAGAGCACGTGTACAACTGTTTGTTTATCACCGCGCCGTTATCAGCGGGGACGCTTCCATGGGACATCCTTTTTTTCTCCTCTCCTACAACAGATGGCCCTGGAGGGTTGTAACTGGAAGTTATTTTGGTTTCCCTCCAGCAGAAAATAGCTTTTAAAAGACAGGACGTAATCTCTACTCACTTCCTGGCAGTGTATTTAGGGGAAAGACACTTGGAGCAACTTGAAAAGATCTTCACACACGTACGCGGCGGTGGCGGGGAAAAGGTGTCACACTGAGCAAAACAAAAGTGAGAACCTCTGCTGGGATTTGCTGGGGCCCAGAGGAAGCAGAGGACACACACTGAATAGATATTTCCTGCTTGCTGTGTGTAGAGGGCTCGTGTTTAGTGTCATGTTGTGAATGAACAGAGGAACCCGGGGCCCATACGTGCCAATATCGCCGGCCCGAAGGCACGGGATGTGTCACATCCTCCCAGCACAGCAGCAGCCCCAGCCAAGATGACAAGGTGAATCTGAAGGTTAGCTGTGTCCAGACTGGGTGTAATTCTCTTAATTTAGACCCTCTACAAAACAAAGTCATCCCCAGGTTACTAATAGCAGGAAATCTGGTGATAAGTTACTGAAATCAATGTAAATTTTCAGGAATGAGGAGTTATATTGGGATGTGATCCTGACTCAGATATCCCAGGAAGCTTCCTGCAGTGCCTACAGGTGATCAGACCTCACTGCCCCAGGCAGCAGAGGGATAAACACAGTCCTAAGGCAGGCTTGATACAGAGTGGCTGTGAGCTGGTTCGGTGTCAGAAGGAATTCCCAGACCCCAATAACACAAACTGGTGCAAAGTTCACCATCCCAAGTCCTTTGCACAAAACTGGTGCAAAGTTCACCCTCCAAGTCCATGCCACTCTGCTGGCAGTGAGGGATCTTCAGTGACCCTGGAGGATTTCCAAAGACAGGAATCACCACCAGGTGCTCCCCAAAGTGGCTGTGGATGTAACTCCTAAAGCAGCCACGGCCTCAGCTGCAAGGCACAGGGCTTGGAAGAGCAAATCCCTGTGAGAGGAACAGCCTGCCTGGCACAGCAGGCAGCTGGGGAACAGCAGAGCCAGCAGCAGTGTTTGCAGGAACAGCAGCTGCTCCAAAACCTCAGTGTGGGCCTTGCAAGAACGGGGGGCATCTCGTGTGAGGGCTTTTCTGGGGCAGCTCCCCCCTCTCCCAGAGCCAGGGCACAGTGGGCATGGCAGGTATTCCCCAGCCTGGCTCAGGAGCTGGGCAGCTGGACCACAGGGACATGAGTACATGTTAGAGCAAGACTCTGAAGAATCTAAACATGGTACTGAGAGTCCCAGGCAGGAGCAGCTGTTAATGCCCCTCCTGGGTCAGCAGAGTCTCACATTTCTCTGTTTGTCCATCTGCCACCCCTGGTGGGCACCACACACACCCAGCTGCCACCCTGGCAGGCGGGTGGGTGGTACTGCAGAGCCTGGAGAATCAAATCCTGCTGGCTCTGAGGGGAGCTGGGGAGCCACAGTGAGGGCAGGCTGTGCTCAGGGCTGCCTGAGCTCTCTGTGCAGCCTGCAGACAGCAGCAGGGCTGCTCCAGCCCTTTTCCTACAGCACAGCCAAATGCTCCTGCTGCTCCCAGGGAGGCAGAGCAGCATCCCCAGGGCCCCAGGAGAGGGACAGACACTGGACAGAGGGACCACCACAGGGACAAATCTGCCCTCAGGGGACAGAGCCATGTTCCCTGAGAGAGGATGCAGCCCTTCCATACCCTGCTGCCCCTCCCAGACTCAGGGACATGAGCTCCCTGGCTGCTCACAGCGTCCCTGTGCTGCTGGCATGGGGCAATCAGGGTGAGGAGCCTCCTAACTCCTGTGTGTCCCCTCAAAACAGGCCAGCCTGAACCTCAGAGCCCCACAGCTGCCACCAGCACTGCTGTGCCAGGCACCTGCACAGGGCTCAGTGAGGGCACAGAGGCCCAGCCCTTCCCAAAGGGAACGTTCTGCCCAAAAGTGGGGGTTGAGAGCTCCTGCAGCAGCCTCCTTATTAAAGGATAAAAATGAGCTGAGGCACAGACTTCTTGTTAAACACAGCATAAAAAGGGTCCTGGTTCATTCATTCCTCTTCACAGCTCAGTCACCTTAACTCCAACCATTCCCTGGCTGCAGCAGCTCCTGCTGTGGGTTTCCCTTGCAGCCTCTGACTGCAGGGATCAGTTTGCAGACTCTGAAGGAAGGCTTTTACCCTGCTAGGCTGTGATTACAGGGATCAGTTTGCAGACTCTGAAGGAAGGCTTTTCCCAGCTAGGTTGTGATTACAGGGATTAGTTTGCAGACCCTGACTGCAAGCTTTTACCTAGCTAGACTGTAACTGCAGGCTCCAGTAACAGGTTCTAGCTGCAGACCCAGATGGGCCTCACAGCAGGATTCTCTCTCCCCAGGATCCTGCTTCATGATTCCCTCCATCACACTCCTCAAGGCCCCCTCTCCATGATGATGCTTCCCTCAGCAGCTCACCCCCTCTTTTCTCTCACCCTTTCTGGCCATAGCTGTAACTCATCAGGGCCAGGCTGCACAGTGTAATTAACACAGCTATTACTGATCAGGGGCCAGGCCACCTCTATTCCCTCCCCCTACAGTGGGGTCAGGCAGCAGCAGGGGAAGGAAGGAGAGAGGGGAAAAGAGGGATTTTTACCATTGCGAGGTAAAATCGACGAACTCTGCTGAGAACTTGTCTGCGGGGAGCTGCGGCGAGGGCTCCTCCACCACCTGCTTGAGCTGCTGGAAGGGCGTGCCCCAGGAGTCGTAGGGGAAGCGCAGGATGGCCAGCTCGATCTGGGGACACACAGCCCAGCTCAGCACACACACACACACAGCCCACCCATGGGTTTGGGGTGGCCACAGGGGTCTGGGGAGGCTCCACACAAATGGGGCTGTTCAGGAGTCATAGGGAAGCACAGGATGGCCAGCTCGATCTGGGGGGACACAGCCAGCCTCAGCACACACACAGAGACCACCCATGGGTTTGGGGTGGCCACGGGGGTCTGGGGAGCCTCCACACAAATGGGGTTGTTCAGCCTGCATGGGGGAATGTTCCAAGGGGATCTTAGAGCTCCCTGCAGTACATGAAGGGGCTTTCCAGAAAGGGAGAGTGACTTTTTACAGGGTTAAACAGTGCTACAACAAAGGGGATTGGTTTTGATTTAAAAGAGGAGAGATACAGATTAGATATTAGGAGGGAACTCTTCCCTGGGAGGGTGGGGAGGCACAGGGTGCCCAGAGCAGCTGTGGCTGCCCCTGGATCCCTGGAAGTGTCCAAGGCCAGGCTGGACAGGGCTTGGAGCACCCTTGGACAGGTGAAGGTGTCCCTGTCCTGGTAGGGGAGGAATGAGATCATCTTTAAAGCCCCTTCCAACCCAAATGCTGGGATTCTATGATTTCCTCACCCCACCTGGCCACAACACATTGCTGGGGCTGGAGGAGACCCAGCCAGCTCCACAAGCAATCCCCTTTGTCAAACACCTCCTGGGAAAGGCTGGGAGGTAAAACCAGCCCCACCCTGCACAGGGTAACTGCGGGAGCAGATGGATTCCCCAAAAACACTGCGTGGGAGCCGCCCCCATCCCCGCCGTCCCGAGGGAGCTGGGGAATGGCTGTGCTGGGAGGACTTTGTGTGCCAGAATCCAGCAGCTCCACGTGCCGTGCCTGAGCCCATGCTGCCATCTCCTGGCAGCTGCTGCCACATCCCACAGCAGCCCCGAGCCACGGAGCAGCTCCCTCCTCCTCCCCTCCAGCCCCGGGGAGCTCAGGACTGCTGCACACCAACCAACGTGATGGAGCAGGAGGCCACTGATTGTTTACATTAAGCTACTTTTGTGCATTTTAACTCTACTTGTTTAGGTGATTCTGCATTAATTGATTGGTGCTTCTATTTTCAGTAGGCATTTTTCAGGAAACATGATTGGTCACAGTCTATCATTACGTTGGGTCTCTTTTAGCTATTCCTTACATTTTTAGTATTCTGTTTCTTAAGCTCTTCTTTCTTAATTTAAAACCGCTTATATCTCAGTAACCTTGATAAATTTCTGAGGGTTTGATAAAAATAACTACAAGCAGTTTAACTAGAGCACACTGTAGTCTAAGTTATTTAAATACTACACTGTGGCATATTCCCTGTGCCCTCCTGAGCTCTTCCTGTCCCCACCAGGTGCCCCCAGTATCACTTTGGGGAGCAGAATGAAGCCCCCAGCCCCCCAGGCTGTGCTGGCAGCCCCCAGGTGACCCTACCATGGTGATCCCCAGGCTCCAGATGTCGGATTTGACGCTGTACCCCTTCTGGTTCAGCTCCGGGTTGATTCTCTCAGGCTGCCAACAGACACAAAGGTGGGTGAGGAGCAGGGACAGCCCCAGTGCCCTGCCCACACCCAGGGGGGCAGCCCAGCACCCCTCAGCCCACAGCTCGCCCTCCTGGGCACAGCTGCTTCCCCAGTCTCACCAGTAAGGGTGGAGCCTTAATTTCAGCTTTCATATTCTCCAGATTCTGCACTGGTACAGAACTCTGCACTTCATATCAAGTGTGAGCAAGTTCTCCTCACAGCTCAGTCAGACAAAGCAATCCTTTCCCAGCCCAGAACCAAGGACACATGGCAGCCTCAGGCCCAGAAAGTGCAAACAGCAGGGAATTGAGGGGAGCAGTCTGGGAGGGTGGGACTGCATCCCCTGAAGTGTAATTGGACAATGAACCCCAATATGGAAATGGACCAAAACTTGTAAAAGTGTGAAAACCTGTGACCCACTGTCCATCTTGGGTGCATTTTGTGTCCATCTTGGGTGCAGCCCCAGCCAGGCTCTTGTACTGCCCAAAGTACATCCTTTGAAGGCCTTTTAATAAATCCCTACTTTATTCCTTTAACTCTGTCCAGCCTCTGTTCCTCAAGGCATCAGTGACATGGGTCACCAGAAACAGGTGGCACCTGCACAGGGGCTGGGATGGTGGCTCTGGCCTGGCACAGCTGGCACAGAGGGGCTGACAAGCCTCAGCTCTCCAGGAGTTTGCCCCCTGTTCAGGTGCTCCCAAAGGGTGAACCCTGCACAGCAGCTCCCAGGAGAGGGACCCAGTCCTTGGGGACTGTTTTTTCTGTTTTTTCTCCCCATGCTAAGTGCTGTCCCCACAGGGCAGATGGCAAACAGGGAGAGGGAGCAGCTCCAGAGCCTTTTCCAAGGTCACAGGCAGGGGAGAAGGCAGCAGGAGGCCGTGCCCAGGAGATGTGAGCTGAGCCACGAGATCTGCCTTCACTCCCAAGGGGATCGGATCCCTTAACTTCAGGGCTGCATCTTCCCAAAGGAGTCCCCAGGACAGACAGAGGCTGATCCTTCCCCCTGGGCTCATGTTCCTTTGGCTGCCCCCACGCAGCTTCTCCACTTACAGCCATGTAGGGTTTGCATCCTGCATCCATGGTTTTAGCAACAGAGTCGACGAGGTAACCGCTAATCCCAAAATCGCACATTTTCACCTGCCCCTGCGTATTGATCAACACGTTAGAGGGCTTTACATCTGCAAGAAGGAACACAGACCACAGTCACTGTCACGTGGGGGTGGCTGGGCCAAGCCACGAGCAGCCACCGAGGGTCCCAGCAGCAGAGGGCAGCCAAGGAGCCCGGCAGAGCCCGGCAGAGCCCGGCAGAGCCCGGCAGAGCCCCGAGCTCCAGGCGTGCCAAAAACCCGCTGGCTGCGGCTGTGGCTCGTTCAGGTGACAGCCTCATGGGCCTGTCATGTGTCCTGCCAGTGTCCCTTCCCTCACACACCCCCCTCTCTGACTCAGGGCAGCAGGAGGTGACTCTGCACAGCACCATCACGTCTCACTGCTCAGGGAATGCTCAGGGAATGCTCAGGGAGCTCGCAGGGAGCGGCTCCGCAGGGCTGGGGGAGATTCCGTGGGGTGTCTGCAAAGGGCTGCAGCTCCAGCAAGGCCCTGTGGGTCTGCAATCATGCCAGCAAAAGGAAAAACCCACGGGGGAAGGATGTGGGGCAGGAAAAAGTGAAAAGGCTGCAGGGGAAGGAGACAGCAATAAAGTGAGCCAAGGATCAAAGGTTCAGAAATGGCCTCTGGTTTTCAGGGTACAAAGCCCGACTGCAGCCTGAGCAGCAGGACAGTGGGAGCTCCACAGCCCATGGAAATCAGGCCAGAGTCTCATCTACCTACTGCCAGATTTATCTCTGCCCATTGTGGCTGTACAAATCTCTGGTGTGTTCATCAGGCTCGTGAGGGCAGCTACAACCCCCAGCAGAAAGGGAAATTAAAGCACCCAGAGATGCCAGGAAGTGATACCCAGGAGAGCCTGCAGGTGTTCTCCTGCACAGCAGGCATTGCTCTGTGAGGCTGATCCCAAATGGACCCTGCTTTCCCTGGGATGCTCCAAAGGGAGCAAGCCTTTCCCTGCTGCCACCCAGAATTAACAGCTCACTTCCTGAAGATGATAAAAAATTAAAGACAAGAGCTGAAACATCCTTTGAAGGATGCCAGAAGCTCTGTTTGAGTCCTGCTTATTAGAATTGTGGGTTTTACAGCTCGTTAACATCTGCTCTCTAATCAGCGTTCTGCAATCAAAAGCCTCAGGTATCCAAAATCCTCACCCATCTGTTACTACGCTGAAATCAGGCAATTTTCAGAGGAAATCAAACAAGTACACACAGAAACCCAGCAGCCAAGAAGGGCTTTCCACCTCCTACAGAAGGCAGAAACTCAACCCCCAGCCACAGGAAGAACACAGCCAGTGCCACTGCCTGTTCCAACTGAACTCTGCTGCTTCCCAGGCACTCACACAATCCAGGGAGGGCACTTTCCTCCTCATCACAAATTGAAAACGACCCCTTAAAAATAAAGGTGTCAAGCAGCAACTGCAAATTCGTTTCTGAGTGTGCTCACAGCAGCTTTGAGATGCTCCAGAGGGGAAAACGTCAGAGGAGTTTAAGGAGGGAATTTCTGCCTTCATTTGAGGCTGGTTTAGGTGTCAGACTGCTCTGCTGCACTGGTGCCCAGGGAAGCTCATGGAAGGGCTGAGGATGGTGGAGCAGAGCAGGATGAGGCTGGCAGGAGATCCCTGGAAGGGCCGGGGATGGCTGGAGCAGAGCAGGATGGGGCTGGCAGGAGATCCCTGGAAGGGCTGAGGATGGCTGGAGCAGAGCAGGATGAGGCTGGCAAGGAGATCCCTCTCACTGCACAGCAGCACAGAGCCATGGAGCTGGGACACACCTGGGAAAAGCCTGCTCCACAGCTTCCCAAGGTCAGGGGGAGAAGCCTGGCTGCATTTCAGCCAGGTGATGAAGCAGACCATGGGTTTAGGGGAAAGCAACCCCAGGGGAACAGCCCTTCCTCTGCCAGCCCTTTCTCCTGCACTTCACTGGGAGCAGCAGGCAGATTTTAAGGAGCAAACAGCAGCCACCTCCTCTGCCTGGGTTTTGCTACAAGTCATGAGATGCTGGGGAGTATTTCTGCTGTCAAAGGCTCACTTTATCTGGGGTGTGTTGGGATTTTGGGAGCCCTTGCCAGGCTGGGAGCAGGGCAGTGTGTGCCTGGCACTCACCTCTGTGGATCACGGAGAGCTTACTGTGGAGATGCTCCAGAGCTTTCACAATCTGAAACAACAAACCCAGAGTCAATCACAGCTGCAGCACCACGAGCAGCAGGAAATGAGTCCTGGCTTCACCCCCAGAGCTGCCTGCAGGGCAGGAAAACCACATCCCCCACGAGCCCTGCACCCTGCCAGCAGCCTGAGGTGCTGGTGGGCACCCAGGGATCCTCCTGGGGCTCTGGGATCCCGATGAGAAGGGAAAGGAGCTGTAGGAGCCAGCCCACACCTCACACTGGGCCATCTCTCCATCATGGGTATGGATGGGCACATTTATGGCTTATAAAGAACATCCCATAATAACCCCCTGATATATATAATATAAATTATACAATAATACAATTTATTATGTTTATTATATAAATATATTTATATTAAATCAATAATTAAAATAATTAAAATTAAATAAAATCGTTAATATTCTTTTGTGGTTTAATATCATTATTAATATTCTATTATTATAATTATTGTTATTTATAACCATTTATTAAATATAATCATTATATAAATAATGTAATTTATTATTCTAAATAACACAGAGACACGAAGCCACCTGTGGGCATGGCCACGTGGGCTGGCACATGGAGCACCCTCCTCCTGGTGCACAGGCAGCAGGGAGCTTGGATCAGGGAGGACTTGGCTGAGAAGAGAAACCCTCTCCCCTCCCCATGCTGCTGCTACTCACAGAGACTGCAATTTTCCCCAGGCTGTCCTCACGAATTGTCTGGCCT
>WEIU01022204.1:149078-166695 GCA_013389925.1 Aegithalos caudatus
CCTTCCCTTCCCTTCCCTTCCCTTCCCTTCCTTCCCTATCTTTTAAAACCCATTCAGCAAAGCTGTCCTGGGCTTTCTTTTCCCTGCTCAGGAATTCTGTGCTGCTCACATTCCCTACCATTTAGGGTGTACTCTTCCCAAAGCAGAGCCATGGTGATTTAGGAGCCCAGAAAGTTATAAGGAACTGAGGCTCCCAATGCCCAGCCAGGAAAAGTTCAGCTCTGCAGAGCTGTGCTTAAAGCTCTTCAATAAATCCTGCTTTTCAGAGCTTTCCACACTTTTCCTCCACATGGATGACACCAAGGCAGGGTGATTTTAATGCTGTGAGCTGGTGGCTGTCCCACAGAAAGTGACACATCCTTAGGCCAGGCCTGAGCAAACCACCATGAGCAGGGGCAGATTAAATCCCTGGCACTTGGAGGAAGTGCAGGAGTGGGGATTCAGTCCCAGGAAGCCTCACCTCTCGGAAGAGTGCCCCGTAGAAGGTGACAGTGAAGGGACAATCCACCGTCCTCATGGAGATGTCCAGATCCATCAGCAGCCTCTTCTGCTCCTGGCTGTTCACCGTGGCTCGGATCCTCTGCAACACAGAGCCTGTCAGGGCTGCTGCCCCAGCCTTGGCACTGCCCCTGCACCCTGCCAGCCCCTGCTGCCACCCCTTTGTCACCACCTTTGTCATCCCCAGCCCAGCACCCACGGCAGGAGCGCCCCGGGGTCTCTGCTCACCACTGGTGGCTTTGCTCTTCCCTGCAAACACCGCTCTTGGTGCAAGGGCCAAAAGGAAGAAGTGGCTTGGGAGAGGAGAAAGGAGCAGGAAAATTGAATTCCAGGCTGGTGGAAAGCTGGGGTTTTTGGAGTGGACATCTGTTATATCAGCAGGTTTGGGGCACGAGGGGGCTCCAGCCCTGCACCAGAGGAAAAGGGGCATTCCCCAGGCTCCCAGGAAGAAATGTCCTTGATGTCAAATGCCTGGAGACCCTTGGCTGCCAAACACCACAACAGGGCAGACACAGGTGACACACAGGCTCCTGTGCCAGAGCCACTCAAGGTCAGTTATGGGACAGAATTAAACTGCTCAGCATCACAGAGAGCCTGGACGCTCCTGCCATGCCCAGCTGGGATCTTCCATCACCCTCAGAGAGGGCTTGGGCAGTTTGGTGAACACCAAAGCAAACAAAAACACCAAAAACACAGGGGCAGTGGGACCTGGCCCAGCCAGCACCCACAGCAAATTCCACCCATAACTGAGGAGCAAAGAGTTTCCTCAGAGCTCCCAGATCTTTTACTCTGAAAGGAAACTAAAATTCAGCCAAGCAAAAACTGGTCTTTCCCAAACTACAATTTTTCCCATGACCATTTCCCTAATCTCCAAATTTATGAGTCTAAGCTGTTGTTATGAAAACTTTTCATGATAGTATCTACAAGCCTGCCATGAGTCAAGATCCCACTGTGGCAGGCAAAACGTAAAAATCCCAACAAAAAACTTCCTGTTCCAAGGGGACTAAAAAAGTCCCAGATGGAGAAGAGTCTCTGGTGCAATTAGATTTATTCTCCTTTAAAATTATGAAGTGAATCTGAGGGGCTACAGCAGAAAAAAAACATGTCAAGTTATATGTACATGTACATTTTAAAAGTGAGGGTATATTGAATCCTGGGCAAACAGGAATAAAGGTGAACAATGTGACTGATGCACTACAATGCTGGAGATGCCACTTTTACAACAGCCCCCTTTCCTTGGTGAAATAACCCAAATAACCCTTGGTGAAATAACCCAAATAACCCTTGGTGAAATAACCCAAATAACCCTTGGTGAAATAACCCAAATAACCCTTGGTGAAATAACCCAAATAACCCTTGGTCAAATAACCCAAACAGCCCTTGGTCAAATAACCCAAACAGCCCTTGGTCAAATAACCCAAACAGCCCTTGGTCAAATAACCCAAATCTGAGGCCCTGTGTGGAAAGAGGATTTCATGAGGAAAGCAGCAAGGGTGAGGAAGGAAGCAGGGGATGGGTTCCAGGTGTCCCCAGCCCCCCAGAGAGGACAGGGCCCCAGGCTGCCCCTACCTTCACTGCCATGATCTGCCCGCTGGGCACGTGCCGCATCTTCTCCACCACCCCGTACGCACCTCGGCCCAGCTCCGAGATGGGCTCCAGGTCATCGGCCTTCACCTCAAAGTTCTGGGGGACAAAAGCACACACAGGCCCCGGGGTGTTTGCTGTGTGCTGTGCCCACAGAGTGTGGCACATCCTCCCCCTCCCTGGCTGAGGGATGCAGACACGACAGGGAGCACACAGGGAGCACACAGGGAGCACACACAGGGAGCACACAGGGAGCACACACAGGGAGCACACACAGGGCACACACAGGGAGCACACACAGGGAGCACACACAGGGAGCACACACAGGGAGCACACACAGGGCACACACAGGGAGCACACACAGGGAGCACACACAGGGAGCACACACAGGGAGCACACACAGGGCACACACAGGGAGCACACACAGGGAGCACACACAGGGAGCACACACAGGGAGCACACACAGGGAGCACACACAGGGAGCACACACAGGGAGCACACACAGGGAGCACACACAGGGAGCACACACAGGGAGCACACACAGGGAGCACACACAGGGAGCACACACAGGGAGCACACACAGGGAGCACACACAGGGAGCACACACAGGGAGCACACACAGGGAGCACACACAGGGAGCACACACAGGGAGCACACACAGGGAGCACACACAGGGAGCACACACAGGGAGCACACACAGGGAGCACACACAGGGAGCACACACAGGGAGCACACACAGGGAGCACACACAGGGAGCACACACAGGGAGCACACACAGGGAGCACACACAGGGAGCACACACAGGGAGCACACACAGGGAGCACACACAGGGAGCACACACAGGGAGCACACACAGGGAGCACACACAGGGAGCACACACAGGGAGCACACACAGGGAGCACACACAGGGCACACACAGGGCACACACAGGGAGCACACACAGGGAGCACACACAGGGAGCACACACAGGGCACACACAGGGAGCACACACAGGGAGCACACACAGGGAGCACACACAGGGAGCACACACAGGGAGCACACACAGGGCACACACAGGGCACACACAGGGAGCACACACAGGGAGCACACACAGGGAGCACACACAGGGCACACACAGGGAGCACACACAGGGAACACACACAGGGAGCACACAGGGAGCACACACATGGCACACACAACTCCCAGGCTCCTGGGACAAAGGCACTGCCGTCAGCTGTGGGACAGAATTCCACTGCTCAGCATCACAGAGAGCTGCAGAGGATCAGCCACCACCACCCTGGTCACACAGCTCTGAGGGGACGTGTCTGTGTCACAAAATCACAGCCACAGCGTGGGGAAGGGTGGAAGGGGGAACAGCAAAAAGCCAAATTAACTTCTGCCATCCCAGAAGTGGAAGAGACCAGAGAGGTCACTTCACTCATTCTGCATTGCATAGGAAGCAGTGGGAGAAACATCCATGGAGCAGTGAGTGTGCATTTGGGGTCCAGAGATGTCAGTCTGGCAGGTTTCCTTCTGGAGCAGTCCTCAGCTGCAGTCCTGCTCCTGCACTGAACTGTGTCAGTGACAGCAGCAGCTGTCCTGTGTGCTCAGTACCCAACCCTGGGCTCCTCACTGCAGCACCAAGAGGCACTGAGTGACTCACAAGCATCAGTTGTGTCCCTGTCCCCTCCTGGGGCCACCTGGGGCCACCTGCTCCATCCTCCCTGCCCAGGCTGTGTGGAGGAGCCCCCTGAGCAGGGCAGGCACAGCAGGACCATTCCTTCCATGGGATGCTCTGCCTGACAGCCACCCACATCCCAGAGCCATGGAATCGTGGATCACAGGATCACAGAGCCCCCTGAGCTGCAATCATGGAATGGTTTGTGTAGGAGGGACCTTAAAGATCAGCTCATTTCATCCTCCTGCCATGGCAGGGACACCTTCCACTGTCCCAGGCTGCTCCAAACCCTGTCCAACCTGGCCTTGGGCACTGCCAGGGATCCAGGGGCAGCCACAGCTGCTCTGGGCACCCTGTGCCAGGGCCTGCCCACCCTCACAGGGAAGAATTTCCTCCTCATTTCAGTCTAACCCTACTCTTTTTCCTTTTGAATCTACTTCCCCTTGTCCTGTCACTCCATGCTCTTGTCCTGTCCCTCCCAGTCACCTTCAGCTGGCAGCACTTTCAGCCTCTCCATCCTGTGAGGGCTGGGATAGAAACACCTCAGCAGCTTTTCCCCAAGGAATCACCTTTGCTCTTACTTCATTTTATTGTCCTTCCATCCTCTTCTTCCCCCAAACAATCACAGAAACATCTCCAGGCTTTTTTAAAGCTTATTTATCCAGACCTGCAAATAGGCCAGCCACCAGCTCAATGTGCCCTCTTTTCAAATCAGGGAGGATTTCTTTTGTCCATCATCATTTTCTCCTACTTTTACACAAGGGGTGAATTTTTATGGACCCTGCATCCCTGCCCTTCACTTTTCTGCCACAACATCGTGCAGCCACTCTAATAATAATAATAATAATAATAATTGTTATTATTATTATTACTACAGTTTTTGGATGTTTCAAACCTGCCTCTGCCACTACACCCAGGCACTCTGCTTGCTGCAAGCACAACCCCAGCAGTCAATCACCCTGCAGTGGGTGAGGATGAGCTGATTCCCAGGGAATAATTTGGGTTGGGAGGATCTTTGCTGGCACAGCAGAAAAAACCCTGCAGCCTGCAGTGAGCCAGCTGGGGATGCCACAGAGAGCAGGGAGATGCTCTGGGAATGTGCACAAGGAGCCCTGATGAACATTTGGGAGTCACAGCAGGGACTGAGGCATCTCTGAGTGCCTGACACTGCTCCTGCTGCTCACCAGGAGCCTCTCCAAAAACAGGCTTGGAGTGCTCTCCTCAAAGGAGCAGCAGAGTTTAAGGGGAGAGGAGGGAAGGGGCTTCCCCCTGGGATCAGGGGCTGTGGGAATGCTGCTGCCCATCCTAAGGGAACCTGGCTGGATAAAGAGGTCACAGATCCATGGGAAATGCAAGCCAAGGCGTGGCAGTCCCTGTGAGGCAGCCACAGATCCAGGCCTGGATAATTCTGGGGGCTGTGGTTGTGGCTCCCCTTGCACTGAGCCTGGCCTCACTGCTCCTGCATGGAGCATTTCTGGAGCCCTGAGCCTGCCCTCATCCCTGGGGCTGCTGGGGAGGTGATTTCCTTGGAGCAGGCATTCCCTGCCTCCCTGCTGCACCATTTTGCATCTCACACTGTTGCCACCTCCCAGCCCCTGCTCCAAACCAGGGGAAATACAAAATGCAAAATGAAAGGAAAAGCCTCCAAAATCAGGTATTTTAAACCACTTCTGGATTAGCATTTTACTGCATAAATTACCTCACTGACACCAAGGCTTATCTTTTACACCTCATAAATTTATTGTCCAGCTTTAAAGTGCTTTTCTGAATTCTGCTCTGCCTTTTTCTCCTATCAAAGTAACTGTCCTGGGGTTTGGTTTTTTTCATATTCTGGTGTTTTTTTTCATTCAGGTGGACTGGTTTCCACGCTGTCAGAAGGATTTGCTTCCAGGGCAGGAACATCTATCCTGAGTTCAACTCCTGAGGAGATAACCTTCAACATTAGCAGAGAGAAATACTTGGGGTGAAGGCTTTAAACTGCACAGGAGAGCAAAACAACTCTGTTAGCAACCCCCTTGCTTTATAATGGTTATTTCCAGGGGATTAGCTGCACCTTAGTGCAGCAAGGAAGGAATTTCCATGGTGGAAAATATGAAGGGAGCCCACGTGTCATGGGAGGCCAAGGGTGAGTGCTGGGGCAGGTTCAGCAGGGCAGTGCCAGCCCAGGCTGGGCACGGGGGCACCCTGGGCTCCCACCCACACAGCCCTGGCTGCAGGAGCACAAACACCAGCACCACTGGGATATTTATGGCTGGATGTGCCCCCAGAGCTCACCAGCTCCCAGGCTGGATCCTCTCAGATTTATTCACACAGCTCTTGTCTTGCAGGTAAAATGGGCTGCCATTATTTATAATAGCTGGTATTTAATGATCTGTCCTTTTTTTGGGGAGTGTGGGGGCTGAAGTGAAGCAATCCCACAAGCAGCCAGCATGGTCATGGTGCCACTCTTACCTCCTCACCAATAGAGATGCAGGCTTTGGAGTCCAGGTCTCTGGGTGGCCTGCAGGGAAGGGAAAAGATCTGAAATATTCCCTCCAAAGATCAATCTTCCCTCAGTGAGTGAATCCAAGCCCCAAGTCACCCCTTCACCCCCCTGCATCCCTGAGCATCCTCCTGGCTTTGCAGGATCAACACATGCACAAAGCCACCCCAAAAAGGGCTCAGGAAAAAAGCAGCTGGAACTGGTATTTCTCACAGCCAGCCTGCCCCTGCAGGAGCCATGGGGGATTCACTGTGAAATCCAGGCAGGTGCAAGCACCAAATCTCTGCCAGCCTGTGGGAAAAATGGATTAAAAGGGCAGGAACATCTAAACCTGCTATAAATCATCACCTCAGCACAGGTTAACAGGCTAAAAACTCAATCCCCACAGAAGCAAAGAAAGCCAGACAGGCTGGAATTGCACAAAGTGCCTTGAAAACAGAGGGATTCCCCCTGCAAGGCTGAGCAGGTAGGGCAGGGGATGAGCTTTTATGCCTTGACCAAATAAATGCCTGTTACTCAAACTGGTGGCCAAAGTGCCACAGCAGCCAAAACTGGGGCCCATGCTGGTTTTTACCTTCTCCTGCATCATTAAGCAGCACATGAGACACAGATGGGTAAAAGGTGATGGGCTGAGACCCCTGGGAAATGCAAGGGCTGTGAAATTATCCCAGAATCCCAGAATGGTTTGGGTTGGGAGGGACAATAAAGATCATTTAATTCCACTATCCCAGGGTGCTCCAAACCCCATCCAGCCTGGCCTTGGACACTTCCAGGAGCCAGCCAAGGGCTGGGAGGCAGCTGGGCTTGGTGGTTTGCTTTTCATTCTGCCTCAGTGTTTGCAGACTTACGTGGAGCTTGTCTGTGGTTGCTCAAATGCTTCCTTAGGAATTTTCAGCCCAGGGTTTCTCTTCTTGCCTGTGAAACAAGAAAGAGGCAGGGTTAAAGAAAGGCACTTTTTTGTTGTTGTTATGATTTCTTTGGGGTTAATTTGCAAAACACAGCTTGTCTGTATTTGTGGGCCTTATTTAACAGAAGTGCCCAGCCAGGCTGGTGGGGCAGACTCAGGGCACAGAGTTCAAACATAAAGTGCCTTTGTTCAGCAAGGTTTCACTTAGACCTGCGAGCTCTGGCTGCAAACCTGGTCCAGAAAACAGGCAAGAGCTCTGGCAAAGGCAGGCCATGAGAACATGCAAAGGGAAAGGTATTTCTCCTCCATCCCTTCAAACACTTCCCAGATTTAAAACCATTCCAGACACATAACTTCAAACCCTGGCAGGATGAAACATCTCCTTAAAATTGCATCTGAAAGTGCAGATTCTGATTCTGTTTAACTGCATGTTTCATCTCCTGCTCATTCAAGTTATGCAAACCCAGCAAAAATAAAGCAGAATTCAAGTTTGCAGGCTTCAAAGCCATTTGTTTCTATTCACACTGACCAGCCAAGCTTTTCTGAGCTGGATGCAGCTCAAGATGTGAGGCAGCTCAGCTGCAGCTCTCCTGGAAAGGGGGGTCCAAACCAGCAGCCACAAGAGCCAGGCAGGGCAGAGAAACACAAGAACCTTTTCATGGCTGCACAGATCCAGCCCCATTGCAGCCCAGGGGCTCAAATTCGTGGAGAAAATAACCTGGAAGCATCAGTCATGTCAGCAAAGCCCAAGGTAAACATCTGGCTGCTTGGCTGGGGAATGAAATCCCTGCTCCATCCCTCCCAAAAAGGCACAAGCATCTCATTTAGGTATTCAGCATTTTTAATCTAACAGTTTCTATCAATTACTCTTTATTTTAAGGATGAGTTTTATTCTCTGTTCCCAATCCTCCCTCTCTAACTTCACCTATACATGTCTGAATTTGTTTTTCCTTTTGACACATCAATAGATGCCTGTGCATCCCAGTGCCAGAGAGGTGCTGGATCAAAGGGCAGGCACCCAGAATGGAAAATGACTTTATGAATCAATTAATCAATTCAGATTAGCAATTTTTTTTTTTTAGGATTTTGGTTTTTGTTTTTTTTTTTCTTGTTGTTGGGAGGGGTAGTTTGTTTTTGTTTGGGTTTTTAAAAGTTTTGTTTGTATGGGTTTGGGTTTTTTTTTGGTTTTTTGGTTTTTTGGTTTTTTGGTTTTTTGGTTTTTTGGTTTTTTGGTTTTTTGGTTTTTTGGTTTTTTGGTTTTTTGGTTTTTTGGTTTTTTGGTTTTTTGGTTTTTTGGTTTTTTGGTTTTTTGGTTTTTTGGTTTTTTTTTTTTTGGGTTTTTTTGTTTTGTGTTTGTTTTTAGTGAGGTTTTTGTGGTTTTTTAGTATTTTTTTTTCCTTGTCTGCTCCAAAAGATGGGATCATGCTCTCTCCTGACAAAGTCATTCCAGGATGGGGCAGGCTGCAGGAACCCAGCTGACACCTGGTGAGAACAGCATTTATTGGAAACCCCTGTGCACACTCACTGCTGGGATTAGAAATCAACAGAGCTGTGAATGTACACAGGGAAGAAAAATTGAAAAAAAAAAAAGCCAATTCTCTGCTCCCAGGAGCTCCCAAGCTCACACAGTCAAAGCAAAATAAAAGCAGCAAGGTCATGGAGAGCACAAAGAACAGCTCTGAATTTTCCCAAAAAGTAAAAGCTGGTGTGTAAGGAAGCAAAAACACTTCTAAAATCCAGTGGAGGAATTCCTGCAGTGGGCAGAGCTGCTCTTTGCCCCTTTTCCTCCCAGTTTTTCAGTGTATCCAGAAGGCAGAGGTGAGGAGCAAGCCCTGCTGTGCTGGATGTTCCAGATTCCCTTTCCTGCCCAGGCTGTGCCAAGTGGGATGTTAAAATGGGAGAGGTGTTCTGGATGTTGGCACATCACCCAAACAAAGGAATCTCAAAAAGACAGGTCTGGCAGTGCAGGCACACAAAATCCCTGCTCCTCTGGCATTTTCCAAGCTGCCATCCCATCTCTGCCTCCTGCCTGCATCCTCAAGGAAATGAGACTGGCACAGGAAAAGCAGCTTCAAACTGATTGTGCACGTGGAAAAGAGACAAAAATCCACCAAACTGCCCATGGAGGAGCTGCTTTTGGGGCTGAACTGTTCCTGTGAACACTCAGCAGCTGTCTCCTGACAAATCCCAAGGATCTGCCCTTCACTCTGCTGCAGCCACGCTGGCACAGCCAAAATCAAACAAGAAACAGGCACAAATTTGCTCTGTTATTCCCCTTTTTTTTTTTCCATTTTATCCTTCATGGCTTTGCTTGCACCACTCCATGTGCTGTCCCTGAGCCTCAGGAACCTGCTCTGGGATGTAGAAAATGAACCTACTGGGAATGAAGCTGATTTGGACTGGACCCAGAGCAGAACCTTATCGTGCTTCACAAGTGGTGTCAGCAGAACCAAGGACCAAAATGCCAAACCCAAATAAACACTAAAAGCCCTTCCTCCTGAGGAAATAAAATCTGCACTTTGGGGAATTTATTTTCCTTGTCTCTTCTTCACAGAACACAATATTTTGAAACTTTGCCATTTTTTTGAAGCACAATCTGTCTGTGCCTTCGAGCTGCCAAGGCACAGGCAGAGTTTAACATTCTTTGGGGTTTTCTTTTCAAGAAAGCAGAAAGCAACAACAGTAGCTTGAAGAAGACATGGATTTCATGATGGCACCAGGAGGAGGGATGGGAAATGGGAATTGCCACGGCCAGGATTTGCACCTGCAGCACCCAGAGATGCTGACTCTGTGGTTATTTAATGAATCCTGGGCTGAAATCAGGCGATTTCACGGCTTTTAACTGGATCAGGCCAAATTTCTGAGCTCCTTTTGTTCCAACATGCAAAGCACTCATCTTTCCAAGCCTCTGGGGCCAATGTCTGCAAGTGGTTTGGAGGAAGCCTCAGCAATCCTGAACGTGGCACTGCTTTGAAGGCAGAATTTAAGCAGCAGAATGTCCCCAGCAGGCAGCAGTGGGATGCAGGAACCAGGATCCCCAGCTCCACAATCCAACAGCCCAGCTCACACACAACTGACTTTCTCCCCAAACACAAACATACTTAAAATGGCTTTTTTTTTTTTTTAAAGGAAAAGAATAATTGGAAGTGTCAAGCTCAGTTCTGTTCAATAGGAACTGCCAAGCAAGTGTCTGGCTGTCAAAATAAAATCCTCCAGCCTGCCAGAGCAGCCGTCGGCTTGGGGAGATGATTCCGTATTAAAATCATGGCACAGGAGCTCCAAATGTGGGGGCAGCTTAATAACACACAAAATTGGATGGTAGCTGTTCCATCCACCCCAAAGCCCAGCATTTTCCACGGAGTTTTTATGGATCATTGCTATTTTTAGCTTTGTTTCCTGGACAAAACCACCTGATGTGTTTATGTGCCCGTCTGTGTCGCTTGTGGCAAGTGCAAAGCCACGGGCCTGTGTCAGCCCCATCTGACAGAGAAACTGAGCTTTTGGAGACTGCACATCTGAGAAAAGCAGCTGGTTAAATAAAGGAGTCCCCAGCTCAGGGATTGAAACATAAAAGCCACCCATGGCAGGAATCAGGTATCCACAACAGGCTCCAGGTGCCTCGGAAATCAAAGTAACAGCACAGGGCTCCATCCTGAGGCACACACCAGGAGGGTTTTCACTGCAATCCCCTGGGATTTGCAATAAGGAAAGCCCCAGTGAAGCACCACAAACAGCACAAAGTCTAAATGTGGCTCCTTCTGCAGAAGGTTCTGCTGGTGGCTCAGCAGATGGGATGGTACATCTCCTCCCCAGCACCCAAAAAAACATGAATTTTCTGTGTAAACAACCCCTGGAGCCTTGCTGGTCCCTGAGCCTGCGAGCTAAAGCTCATTTGAGAGCTCTCCCTGAGACTTGGCACATGGAGACATCCACAAGCACTTGACTCAAAAGCCAAGTTTTAAGAATAATTGAAGGGGGAAAAAAACAAGCCTGGCTTGGAGTGATGCTGAGAGACATCTCCAGAACCAGTTTTGATAAGCAAAACCTCCAGGGTATTTGTGACATTAAGCAGAAGCTTAAATCTGCTTTCTTTTAGCAAAAAACTGCCCCACAGTAAATACTGAATACAGGTGCTGAAAAGTGTCACCTTTACAAAGCCTTCCTTGCAAGTGCACTGCTCATGGCAGCAGTTCCAAACCCCAGCATTGGAGGTTCCAGCACCTCAGGATTGAAGGAAACAACCTTGATTTGTGCATGGGGAGGTTTAGATTAGAAATTAGGAGGAATTTCTTCACTCAAAGGGTGGTCAGGCATTGGAAGAGGCTGCCCAGGGATCACCATCCCTGAAGTGAACAAAAGATGTGGCACGTGGGGACATGGTTTAGTGGTGGGCTGGGTTAATGTCCGGGCTCCAGGAGCTTGGAGGGCTTTCCCAGCCCTAAGGATTCCCTGATTTTCTGGTTCTAATGCCAGCAGTTGTCTGCAGCATCACTTGAAGCTCCCGTGCCCCAGCACCGACCCCGACTGCTCCTGCAGGGCCTGGACCAGCCCGAGCAGCCCCGAGAACCAAACCAAGCCTGGAAGGGGAAAAAGAAACCCTGACTCAATGAAAACACATGAAATACTTCCCTGTGAAGGTCTTAAACCCAATTCCTGAGGGAGGGGAGGAAAACACGCTTCCAAGGGGCTCGTTAACCTCTTCCACTGGCACTGCCAGAGTACAGGGATGGATGTTGTTAACCCCCTTCAATTAGGGCAGTGTTAAATATCAATATTGAAAAAGGCAACTTCAGTGTTTCACAGTGAAAAGAACAGAGAATAACAAAGAAAGGGAAGACAGAGGGATTTGCTGCCCACATGGGCTGTAACAAAAAATAAACTTTGACTTCTGAAGGAAAATCCCATTCCCCAGTCTCCAGACTTTTTACTGCAGTCAAAAACTTTTTATGATATAATCCAAAATAAATAGTTCCTTGCCACAAAGAGCTCCTATTTCCTTCAAAGGATATTAACTAGTTCTGTCTTCACCACAATTTATTATTAAAAGTGTGTTCAATAGCCATGTAGCAACATTTCCTTTCAAACAACACTCTTAGGCATATAACTTGCTGGTAAAATTTCACAGGCTGGAAATGCCTCTTTCTCCCTTTTTTTTTAGGAGATAAAAGTGGCTCATTTACAATTTCTGTCTCTCCCAAGGATTTTTTTGTGTGATTTCTTGGAAGGTTTTGAAAGCTAAATGATCTGGTTTTCCCCTATCAGCTGTACTTTGTGTGTAAGCAAACCCCCACCCCTAAAATGAGAGCAAAATGGGAATGTTTGGTGGGTTTCCATGGAAGAGGAGTGAATTTTGGCAGCTCATGGGCAGCTCCCAAGGCTCCACAACCAAAGCCTGGCCTGATCCTGGAGTGCCACTTTGCAGAGGGAGAGGACCCATGGCCATGGCTTAGGTGCCAAACTCCCAACCCAGAAGGTTCTGGCAAAAGCAAGGAATTCAGATTATTTCTTTTGTGTCCCAGCCACCCTGGAGATGCCCAGCAGGAAAGAGTTCTCCATGCAAAGCCTTGGTGTGCAAGTGCAGAGGGCATCATTTATCCAGCTCAGCTCCAGCCCACGTTTCAGCAACAATGGTGGGTTTGAGGGGCTCAAAAAGAACTGTGAGCCTTGTAGGACACCTGGAAATACCCAAATCTCTGAGAAATTCACTCATTAACCCTCCTGGACACAAACACTGAGATATCTCAGGGCTGCTGACAGCACCCAGGGCGGAGCAGGGACACCTGGAGGTGTAGCAACCTTGTATTTAAAAATACTTGCACAGAATGACCAAAAATGACCAAAGAAGTGAAAAAAAAAATTCACCAAGGTTACAAATCATCTCACAGGTTGATTGTTTATACTTGCAAATCCTTATGGTAGTTGCACAAACCATCCTGGCACACTGTGAGGGCTGGGGGTGGGTTTGTCCATCTCCTCCAGTCCTGTCACCTGCCCCAGCACCAGCTCAAGGTTTAAAGCCTTTAATCCTGCCCAGGTTTAAAGGTTTTTAAACCCCCTTGGTGGGGTTTAAAATCCCCCCCCCACCAAGGAATCCCATTTGTGGGGACACCCCAGCCCAGTGTGAGAGGAGCAGGAGCATTCCTGGTGTCCCCACAGTCAAACCCTGCCCACTCCAGACTAAACAACAGCCACAGCAGAGCCTGGGGCTCCCTGCCCAGCTGCTGTGCTGGAAAATGAAAATACACAGAGATAACAAAGTATAATTCTCAATGAGTGGGCCTGAGGAGAAGCCCTGCTGCTGGAGCCCCACTCCAGCTGAAATGCAAACCAAGCCCTCAGAGAGAGCACAAATGGGGCTGCATCCCTCACTTCTGGTGGATTTGGAGAACAAATCCCTGCTGGCCACATCCCCACGTGGCACCTCCACAGGCACGACCACAGGGATGCCTGCACCACCACCTTCCTCCCTTTGAAACCTGGGCAGCCCAGGTGTGGAAGCAGGCTATGGATTTGGGGTTGGAATGGCTGTGGGATGGCACTGCAGGTGACAGGGAGGCAGGTGCTGGTGACAGTGGTTTGGTGACAGTGGCAGGGAGGCACAAGGGAAGGTCTCTCACCACTTCTGCCCCCGTGGTTGGGTTGTGTGCCTTGGTAACGTTTTGGTAAAGGTGGCTAAAACCCTGTTGTGCCAGAGACAGGGTGGGTGAGTGGCTGAGCTGTGCCCACCATCCAGTTTGTAATGCAGGGTGTTAACCAAGCCTGAATTTCTGGAGAAAACCAAAAACCAGGTGCTCATGTAAGCACCAATGATGTGGAAAAGTGGGTCTGAAAATCTCATTTCCAACCCCTCATACAGCCACAAAAAGAACTTAATCTGCAAGAGATGTTCAAAAGCTGCAGAAGTTTCAAGCAAAGGCCAGGGGGATGGGATGAGGTGGATTTGTGTTTTATTTCCCTCCTTGAAACCTGAGGGAGCTGCTCCCTCCTTAGCCCTGCCAGTCAGTGGCCAAGTGCCACTGGCTGCTCTTCCATCACTGCCAGGAGCAACTGGATCTGCTGGAAGCAAATGGAGATGCTCCAGGGATGATGGTGTGTCCTCAGTGCAGGACAGGGACATTTCCCACACATCCTTCATCTGTCTGTCACCTCAGGGCTGTTTGCAACAACTCCCTGGAAACAGCAAACTTGAAATGTGTTTCCTTAACAACATTTCTGGGCTGCCTGGGGAATGGAGCTGAGCCTGCCACGGTCCTGGGGCTGGGGTGGATCCCAGATCCAGGCTTGCCTCCTCCAGTTTGGGTGCCATGGAGCTGCTGGCACAGCTGGCACAGCTGGCACAGCCAGGTCTGAGCACACCATGGCCCCATGGTGTCCACACTGCAATTCACACCCTGATGTCTGAATTTAAGCACTATTTATTTTCCTTTCTGTCCCCCAGGAGTTGTATTTTTGGGCCAGGGAGCAGGAAAGGCAAGAGCATTTTTATGGCTGTGGTGAATTTTTCCAATGTGTACCAGAATGAGAGCACAGCAGGAAACCCTGAAATGCTGGCACACCGCAGGGACAGACGATGCTGCACTCGTTAAATTAATTAAATTGGGAATTAAAACCCCATTTTGATTCCCAAGGCTCCTGAAGAGAAGAGCACAGCCTGGCATGGCCTGGGCACAGCTGCCCCAGTGGCCATGGACCAGCTGATCCCCAAATCCTGCTGGCACTGCCTGCACCCACACGGGAATGGTGGGGATGCAGGTCCTGTCCCAAGGGTGGCCATGCCCAGCACATCTGTGCACCAGCATCCAGATGTGCTCCAGAATCCAACTGCGCCCCAGCACCCAGCCATGTCCCAGCACCCAGGTGTTCCCCAGCACCCAGATGTGTTCCAGCACCCAGATGTGTTCCAACACCCAGATGTTCCCCAACTCCCAGCCATCTGTTCCCCAGCTGTTCCCCAGCACCCAGCTGTTCCCCAGCTGTTCCCCAGCTCCCAGCTGTTCCCCAGCTGTTCCCAGCACCCAGCCATGCCAGCACTTGCCCCAGGGTTTCTCTGTGGCAGGGCTGAACTCGCCCCTCTGNTCCCAGAACAGCATCCAGATGTGCCCCAGAATCCAACTGCGCCCCAGCACCCAGCCATGTCCCAGCACCCAGGTGTTCCCCAGCACCCAGATGTGTTCCAGCACCCAGATGTTCCCCAACTCTTCCAGCCATGCCTCAGCACCCAGCTGTTCCCCAGCTGTTCCCCAGCACCCAGCTGTTCCCCAGATGTTCCCAGCACCCAGCTGTTCCCCAGCTGTTCCCAGCACCCAGCCATGCCAGCACTTGCCCCAGGGTTTCTCTGTGGCAGGGCTGAACTCGCCCCTCTGACTCAGCCCCCAGCCTGTACCAAGCCCGGGGCAGGAGAGGCTCCAAAGCCCAGGAGCTGGCAGTGCAGGGAGCAGGCCAGGTGCACCCTCTGACCCGGGGCAGGCCTGGGCAATGCCAGGCTTATTTGTGTCCCAGGGCCTGCCTGACACAGCTCAGCCCTGCTGGGACACAAACACGGCCCAGACAAAGATCTGCAGCTCTGCTGAGAGGGAAAACCACAAGGTCAGGGCTTCGTGCCTGCCCCACTCCGGCCTCCAGCAGGAGAAGCTCTGAGCAGCAGGAGCAGAAAACACTGGGACAAGGCAGAGCAGAGCTCCAACACTGGGACAAGGCAGAGCAGAGCTCCAACATTGGAACAAGGCAGAGCAGAGCTCAGACACTGGAACAAGGCAGAGCAGAGCTCAGACACTGGAACAAGGCAGAGCAGAGCTCAGGCACTGGGACAAGGCAGAGCAGAGCTCAGACACTGGGACAAGGCAGAGCAGAGCTCAGACACTGGAACAAGGCAGAGCAGAGCTCAGACACTGGGACAAGGCAGAGCAGAGCTCAGGCACTGGAACAAGGCAGAGCAGAGCTCCAACACTGGAACAAGGCAGAGCAGAGCTCAGACACTGGAACAAGGCAGAGCAGAGCTCAGACACTGGGACAAGGCAGAGCAGAGCTCAGGCACTGGGACAAGGCAGAGCAGAGCTCAGACACTGGGACAAGGCAGAGCAGAGCTCAGACACTGGGACAAGGCAGAGCAGAGCTCAGGCAGAGCAGAGAGCTCTGCTACACGGCCTCCAGCGGGCTCAATCTGTGGATCCCGCAGTGTGGGCATGGACAGAAATGGCACCAAACCCTGCAAATATCAGGAGCTATTTGCCTGCCTTTCAGTAAGCTCTGTATTTCAGTAATTCAATTTTGAAGGTAATTTCCTGATTCAGGCTAATCTCTCTTACTCTGCCCATTTTTCTCTTAACACACCCTGCAAAAGGGCTGCAGGCTGCTGGGTTACTCTTGTCAATACTGAAACCAGAGGGATGCAATTTCTTCTTGTTTATCTGCACATTTTGCTTACCAGAGTCTGTCACTCTGATAAGAGTGGATTTCCAAAACTTGGAGGAGTTCAGATCTTCTGAGTGCAAAGCAGAAGAGACTTTGATAGAGATCAGATGTGAGATCCTGTGCTAGGACATGCCCTGAAGGGACCCTGGGGAGGGCACAGACAGCTGATACAGCTTGGGAGCAATTCTGAACCCCCTGGAACCCCCCACCAAACAAACCTGAGCCTCCCCACAGCTCCTGCAGGGAGCACTGGGATAATCACAGGCTGGAGAAATCATCCAGCAGGTTTTGTGTGACACCAGCACCCAGGGCCAGTCTGGAGGTGAAGGCTGGATGTCTGATGGAGAAGATCCTACAGGTATGGGTGTTCTATGGACATCTCTGACACCCCACTGAGCTGTTTGATGGCCTCCCACACTGCCTTGGACATCCCAGCACCATGGATTTCATTTCCCAACTGGGCTCTGCCCCAGTGCCTTTCCTCTACCCCAGTGCAGTGCTGGCCTGCAGGAAAACCAGCACAGGAGGAACACTGAGGGCCCCATCCCATCCCAGAGATCAGCAAGGAGCAGCCACGTGCTCCCTCCTGATGCTAACAGGGAGGTGACAACAAACAGCTTTGCAGACAATGTCCCCTCCCAGCCCAGACACGGCATCACTCCCAATCCATGGAGGGAACAGTGTGGGGCCACCTGTCCCCTCCTGCTGGGCTGCTGCCAGCACCACCTTGGCACCTGCAGGTGTGACAAGGCCAGGCAGAGCCTCCCTGACACCCTGCCCTGCCAGGCAGCCCCAGGGCAAACAGCTTCCCTCCAGACAGCAGCTGCAAGGCAAAGATCCCAAAATCCCTGGTCCCTGAGGTGGGGGACAGGAGAGCTTTGCCTGCCTGCAGCTCTCAGCCACAGGAGAGCAGAGCACTGAAATCCCTGTCACAACACTCTGGCTGAACCCATCTGTGTGTGCATCCAGCTGCTCCTGATGGCCTGGGGCAGAGGGAACAGCTCCTCCCAGGCAGCAGCACCTCTGTGCAGGCAGCAGCATCCCTGCAGGAACAGCACCCCATCCAGGGAATCCCACC